>JAVANC010000014.1:0-32001 GCA_033319125.1 Parnassius glacialis
GGGTTTCGCCTTGGGCTTCTTTGCACCACCACCACTTGCTGCAGTAGCGGCGGCCTTCGGTTTTTTCGCCGGAGTCGCCGGAGCGGGAGTTTCGGAAGCTACTGCTGTATCTGCCATTACTTCGTAGTACTCGTAGTAGTATTAGGTCACAAACGAACTACAAACACTGACTCACAACTCACGATAGATGATAATAACAAAGGAAAATTGTAAATTGTTGTTATATATCGTACACAAATTGATATTACGTAGGATAACACACAGGTGGCGACACTATCGCACACCTTACCCCCCCCAACCAAAGCTTAACCGTAAGGAGAACCGCGGTGCTGCGAGACGTTTTCTCGTACGAACACTTCTAACTTTTCACTAGAACGTCTCGAATAAAATTTAATTTTTACCGTGACTTATAAATATTATCGCATTCAGAAAGTTAATACGGTATATATTTGAGATTGTGCACGTAACAGACCAACCTTTTACGTTTATAAGCGATCGAGAAACGAGCGACGGATGTTTATTTTGTTCACTATATTCTGAGCGTACCATGAGCCGCCTTTTAAAATGATTTTTCTCTATTTGCTCATTAGTTTAGTTAAATTTAAATCGGTCTATTGAAAGTTAATATCCTGAGGTTAGACAGAAGGCAGAGGTCACGCCGGTAATGCATTATTCGTAATGTAACGACCTATTATACGTCGAAGGTCGTAAAACACGAAGAGGTCTCGACGCCACAGACCGAAGTCCCTTACAAAGCGTACGATCTTTGAAAATAGTCTATAATATTTTAAAATTTGTCCACTGTAATCTTAAATAATTATTATAAATCATCATTATTTCTAGAATGTTGCAACACGTTCCC
Organism: Parnassius glacialis; assembly: GCA_033319125.1. Taxonomy (NCBI): domain Eukaryota; kingdom Metazoa; phylum Arthropoda; class Insecta; order Lepidoptera; family Papilionidae; genus Parnassius; species Parnassius glacialis. Next base: position 863 of record JAVANC010000014.1, read on the forward strand.
ATACTTCTTCAAAATACGTACAAAAGCTGGGCACGCTTCAGAGCAACGTATGTTTATAAAGCGTTAAGTATTAAAAAAAAAAAAAATGAAGTGTGATATTATTAAAATATAGTATATCATATTATTATGTATATATTAAATAATAAGGGAGACAAATAAGAGAAAAAAAAAAAATACAATATTCCTACGACGTTCGAACCATTATTTCAATATGGCGATATCTTACACTTGTTCAGTAGGTATCGTCAAACATAAGAAGAGTATAGTCATTTAAACGTGTGTGTGCATACATGAATTGTCGTTTCTTTCATTCAGATCAGTTTTTCGCTAATACCTAATCAAAAAAAAAAAAAAAAACTTATTTTGTTTCGCGTTTAATTGGTATACATATAAATCTTATGTGATTCCTTTACAGCTTTTAAATAATATAACTTTGTAGACAGACACTTCTAATATGCACTTACATACATACATACATGATCATAAACACTCATACATTCGCACTTATATACATAATCATGCCATTTATACACACATCCATACAACAAAATACATGCTTGCACATATCATTTCTTTTTTTTTTTTTTAAATGACGATACTCTACGAAACAAATACAAGTTAGATCGATAGTTTTGCGGCCCTGAAAAGGGCCTTTTTTATTAACTTATACCATTAGGAAAATCGTCTCATCACGTAACTTAACTCTTCAGAGTCCCGCATACCAAGTTGCAAATACACACTGCGCACATGGTGTACTATAGACAACTTAGAGCGGACAGAGAGCCGTAGTACGTGGCGGTGGACGACGTCTCCATCGTAGGTATAAGAAATTAACCACCGAATCCGTAGAGGGTACGTCCTTGACGTTTCAGGGCGTAGACGACATCCATGGCGGTGACGGTTTTCCTCTTCGCATGCTCGGTGTATGTAACAGCGTCACGAATCACGTTCTCAAGGAACACCTTGAGTACACCGCGTGTCTCTTCGTAGATTAACCCGGAGATACGTTTCACACCGCCCCTGCGTGCGAGACGTCTGATAGCCGGTTTGGTGATACCCTGGATGTTATCACGAAGAACTTTTCTGTGCCGCTTCGCTCCACCTTTCCCCAAACCTTTACCACCTTTACCGCGACCGGTCATTTTCGCTTAGAGAAGAAAGACAACACACGAAATAATATAAAGAGACTTAACGTACGTTACGAACGCACGACGACAGATAATTTTTTCGGGGCCGCCGGAGCCGGACCGACCTTTATATAAAGTCACACGGACGGCTGAGACGGCTGAGGCGAGGGTGCGGGGAAGTATAAAATGGCGGGCAAATAAGGTGGAGGGGAGAGGGGGGGGGGGTGTTGCTGTAGCTGGTACCCGGTGCGTTGCTGCCACAAAAAAATTAATTATAAAAATATATAATACTCGTAGGTATCTAATTAGATTCTACGTATTAGGTAATTAACAGGATTTTGTACTGCGCAAAAAAAAAATGGCTAGGCTCCATCCAATGACTTCTGAGGTCAATCGTTATACTATAAAAAAAAAAAAAAAAAATAAAGAAATTAGACAGCCCCCCACTAATTTTAATACTCAAAACCCGCCATGAACGAATGTCGCGGGGTGAACGAGGTGTATGTAATAAAGTACAGATAATATTATTGTGATAGTGAAAGCTATGAATAAAAAGTATGTGACAAGTTGTGTTCTTGTGGCTTTCCTTGGAGGAGGGCTATTTGTAGCAGTGAACGTGTGAAGGGATTTAATAATGATGGTGATGATGATGATGTTGTTGACAGTGGTGGCGGGCGTAAATATAAAAAAAAAAGTATGTTGTTTATATTTTAGTTTTTTAACAAGATAATGTTTTCTGTGAATGTAAGAAACATGTCGTTTTCTATTTTGTATCACTCCATTTAATTTGATTATCCAAAGTACGATATTATAATTTATATTATGAAGACGAAGATTTTTATTTAAAAACTGCATCCAAACTAACAGAAGCGTTCTGCGCGTGAACATTGGTGGTGGTAGTCTTCGCGGTGGACACCGTAGCAGCGGCGGCGGCGGCGCAGGCATCGTCGGCAGCGATCTACGATGATGGTCAGCGATCATCTGTCGTGAGACAGGTAACTGTTACCCTACTGTGTATATCTTATGTAGATGTTAAATAGCATACAGTTTGTCGTCTATACTAGATTAGTGTAGCTATCTATTAATTTATTTAAACGGTATCTAAATAAACATTTCGATTTGCTGAGCCTTAGCTCGATATTACGTTTTTGTTATCTCATAATATTACCATACCATCATCTATCTATTACTTGCTCGTGTTTAACGTTCTCTTGTATTCTAAAGAAACGCACAGTTTATTGTGTAGAAACATATGCGGCCCTGAAAAGGGCCTTTTATGAAAGTGAAAGAACATACGTTAAAACCAACACAATCATCGTCATCTTGTCAACGTGTAGTTATTAGTTAATGAGGCATATTTAATTTTGCCACTCTCACACTGCCAATCGATGATTGATGTTAAAAATTAAACGTAGTTCACAACACAATCGCGGTAGAGTAGAGTTTATTAAGCTCGTTCCCCGCGAATTCTGCGCGCCAACTGTATGTCTTTCGGCATAATGGTTACGCGTTTTGCATGAATCGCGCATAAGTTGGTATCTTCGAACAACCCGACTAGGTAAGCTTCGCTAGCCTCTTGAAGGGCCATCCACGGCGGAGCTCTGGAAGCGGAGGTCGGTCTTGAAATCCTGAGCGATTTCACGCACCAGACGTTGGAACGGCAATTTGCGGATGAGGAGCTCGGTGCTCTTCTGGTAGCGACGAATCTCACGGAGAGCGACTGTACCGGGCCTGTAGCGATGCGGTTTCTTAACACCGCCGGTTGCTGGTGCGCTCTTACGGGCTGCTTTGGTGGCCAGTTGTTTACGCGGCGCTTTGCCACCGGTGGATTTCCGAGCGGTCTGCTTAGTACGTGCCATTGTTACACTAACTAATACACAATATTCACTATACGAGTACACGTGGTTAACGCGCGGGAGACAGTTGAATGTTATAAAAATCGCGAATGGCGACGCTTTTATATGGTCGACAAATGTGCGGTTACAGGCAAGACTTCTCTACCTATCTCTTTTACTCCCCCCCCCCCCCCCCCAACGTCCTCTTCCTCTTTATTTCATTGTGAATACACCGGGTGGACCAACCAATTATATTTAAAACTTTTAAATAATAATATGTGATACAATATTATGATATTTGTATTATAGAGAACCGAGGGGGTCTTAATTTCTTATGAAATCACCAATCTAAAAATCTTAATCTAAAATTTTGCACACAATATACTCCTTGTTATAATTAACTATCGTTTGTGTCTTAAATTGTAGGTTTATAATTATTGTTTCTATTAGTTATTAAGCTCTCATAGGCGTTTTATACCAGATTTCTAATTCTTAAGCAGACTGACTATTCTAAATTTATTTTACGTAATTTCAAATAATATTCGGAACCCTTATTTTTTTTTTTTTTGTAGTAGTTTTTGTGTATTTTATATTGTACATTTGCATGTGAGGTCTATAAAAGAATACTCTTAGTGTAGCGGACGAACGAGCGAGTGAGATGTAGGTGACGTTATTATGAGAAACGGATAGTAATACGATATATTTTGTGGCCCTGAAAAGGGCCTTTGAAATACACCTAAAACACACCAACCAACCAGCTTACTTGGAGCTGGTGTATTTGGTGACTGCCTTGGTGCCCTCGGAGACGGCGTGCTTGGCGAGTTCACCTGGCAACAACAGTCTCACGGAGGTCTGCACTTCCCGTGAAGTAATAGTCGAACGCTTGTTGTAATGAGCCAAGCGCGAGGCCTCTGCGGCTATGCGTTCGAAGATGTCGTTAACGAACGAGTTCATTATGGACATCGCTTTACTGGATATACCAGTATCGGGATGCACCTGCTTGAGCACCTTGTAGATGTAGATGGCGTAACTCTCCTTCCTCTTGTGCTTCTTCTTCTTCTTATCCGACTTGGAGATGTTTTTCTGAGCCTTGCCAGACTTCTTGGCAGCTTTACCACTAGTTTTCGGCGGCATCTTCAAGAATATTTAACGTGAATGTGATCACGGATAATACTAAATTATCACTGAACAAAAAAATTTTTTGATTTTTCATTAATAACGGCGATTACGGTGACTACTAGCTAGTGGTGTAACGAGCGTATCGAGTGTAGATCAACCAATCAACGACCAGTTCGCACGGACAAATGGAAGGGGTAGGGGGGGGGGGGGGTGTATGGGCGGCGGTTTAGTTTAGAAAGACGCAATTTTTTTTTTTATCAAACAGTCCAATAAAATAATATATTATTATATTAATACATACCTAACTACTATAATAAAATAAATCATTATCGAATATTTTATAATAATAAAATTAACGACTGATTATGTTTTTATAATGCATGTAAATTTATAATTATTAACATTATACATTATATATTATTGAGTCCATTCATTTCATCGCGGCGAGGAATAATTTTCCTCTAAATCATCTAAAGTCAACGGTATAACGGTGAAGTTCAGAAATAGGAACCGTTTTACTACATAATATGTTGAACGGTAAGTAATTAATTCTTTTTCTTATTCAAATTTTTTTTGTACCTATTAGTCTATTGATCATATTATTATTATTATTAGTATTATTATTATTAATTCATAATATGGCTCTCTTCGTACCGTTACCAATAGAAAGTAATATCGTACAAAAAGGAAGAAGGAATAGGATAGGATAAGATAGAATAGGAATAACTGAGGAAAGAGTATTTAAAGAACGTTCGCATTCTAAGAGACTAAATTTATAAAAATTATCGATCGTATTTGTGGCCCTCAAAAGGGCCTTTTAATCACGTACCACGAACGGTAGATAGCAATAGAGCAATAGAGACACACGAGTCGACGGACGGCGAATGCACCATAAATTATACTAAAGAGCGTAAAACAGAATATGCTATACGTATATAGTATACAATTAGGGCATTACCGATAACGTCGACGACGCATTCTCTCGTCTAATGTTCTCAACCATTTTCTTGGGCCTAGTGGTGGTGGTGGTGGGTGTGTAGTAGTAGTAACGCGACGGGAGTAGTACACACTCGTTTAGGCCTTCTTCTCGGTCTTCTTGGGAAGAAGGACCGCCTGAATGTTGGGTAGTACACCGCCCTGGGCGATCGTCACACCGGAGAGGAGCTTGTTCAACTCTTCGTCGTTGCGGATGGCAAGCTGAAGATGTCTCGGTATGATTCTGGTCTTCTTATTGTCCCGAGCAGCGTTACCGGCCAACTCTAGAACTTCAGCGGCGAGGTACTCCATGACTGCGGCCAGGTACACCGGAGCGCCGGCACCCCACACGCTCTGCGTAATTTCCCTTTCGCAGCAGCCTATGAATACGTCCAACGGGGAATTGTAGACCGGCACGATTCGAACGGGACTTTGCCTTTCCCTTCACTTTACCGCCTTTACCACGTCCAGACATTGTCAATAATCAAATAATTAAACACTCGTAACTCTATATCGACGTCGACACACCGATATAAACTAATTTTTTTTAAACCGCGACGTCTCCTTTTTATATATATAGTAAGCATCGATTCGCCACTAGGTGGGGTGGGGATCGCGCACGCAACACGTTTGCGCGGAGTCGGGCAGTCGGGCGAGGGCGAAACGAATGTACTTGTAAAGAAGAAAATGAATACTAGGTAGAGCAGCAATAGGATATAACGCGTTAGAATAGTATAATAATATATCGTCGTCGAAGAGGAAGAAAAACGAAAAACTAAAACAAGAAAATTAGAGAGTGTGAAAGTGATAATAATAATATTATTATATATCCACGTTCGTGTAGGGTCTCGTCGCGTCGGTCGGTCGGTCGGTCGGTTGGTTGGTTGGTTGGTTCGGTTAGATTCGATTCGATTCGGTTGTGTTATCTATTTTACCTAGGTACCTATTATTTTTTTTTTTTTTTTAAACTGTGAACGTAGTACGTTGAATTCGTTGAGTAGGAGGTGTGGTGGTGGTGGTGTATATATAGAAGTATTTAGTGTTTTTAGTAAATTGTTGTAACACATTGACGACGGATCTGCGTTTATTGTTTTAATATACGTGACGTGTATTTAGCTTATTCGAACTTATATACACCTACTTAGTTAAATCGTTATCGTGCGTTATAAGTTGTGCGTTCGTTCTTTCGTTGCAATGTTTACATAAGTACATAATATTTTATATTATATTATATAGAACTGCCTGACTGTTTTGATTGAAGTGAGGAACGGTGCGATATAATATAATATAATATATTAATATTATGATAGGTAGGTGTAATATAATAAGGCAATCATCATGATTGACGTGTGACGTATAAGAAACTCATAGGAAATTTTTGTTAGCCCTGAAAAGGGCTTTTTAGCATTGCGGTCGCTCGCGCATATTCGTATACGACGCGACACACGTACACCATTTATTTTATAGGTATTATTTTTAAGAATAAAATAAAAATAAATAGGCTCGATGCCGCGGCGCTACGAGGCGCTTGCGTTCACCCGCGAGGATCCTTCTCCCGTCCCGTCCCGTCCCGTCCCGTCCGTCCCGTCTTGCTGTCACTCTGCCTGCCTGCTTGCCTGCCTACTTACACCTACCTACATGTCTCTCGGCATCAATCAGCCTGCGTGCACTAATGCAATCACATAATATGCGCGCGACAATTTCGTACGAGTACGTACGTAGGTACGGCACGGCGGTTATGACGACGGAAGGCACGCGCGCGCGGTGACAGCGGACCTTACTTTTTAGCAGCGGCTGCCTTCTTCGATGCCGCCGCGGAAGGTTTCGATTTGGGTGTTGCCGCCTTCTTCGGTTTTGGAGCCTTAGGTTTCTTTGTCGGTGGTTTGGCGCTCTTTTTCGCCTTCGAAGCGGCGCCTTTCGCCTTAGAAACTCCGCTTTGGCCAGCGGTTGCGGATTTTCTTGCGGCTGCCGGCTTCTTTTTCGCGGCGGCCGCCTTCTTGTCCTTGGTAGCTGCAGACGGTTTTGCCTTAGACGGTGATGCGGTCGCTGCCGATGCTGCCTTTTTACCCTTACCCGCGGCGGTGCTCTTCTTCACCTTCGCCGACACCGAGCTAGCGGCGGACGCGCCACTCTTTGCGCCACCGCTGCTCTTACCAGTCGACGGTTTCTTAGAGGCGGACGATTTTGATTCAAGCTTAAAGGAACCGGAAGCCCCCTTGCCCTTTGTCTGTATAAGCGCACCCGATTCGACTGCGCTCTTCAGGTACTTTCTGATGAACGGAGCTAGTTTTTCAGCGTCGACTTTATATTGAGCGGCAATATATTTTTTTATCGCTTGCAAAGATGATCCGCTGCGCTCCTTCAGCTCTTTAATTGCGCTGGTGACCATTTCGGAAGTCTTCGGATGAGTGGGTTTCGCCTTGGGCTTCTTTGCACCACCACCACTTGCTGCAGTAGCGGCGGCCTTCGGTTTTTTCGCCGGAGTCGCCGGAGCGGGAGTTTCGGAAGCTACTGCTGTATCTGCCATTACTTCGTAGTACTCGTAGTAGTATTAGGTCACAAACGAACTACAAACACTGACTCACAACTCACGATAGATGATAATAACAAAGGAAAATTGTAAATTGTTGTTATATATCGTACACAAATTGATATTACGTAGGATAACACACAGGTGGCGACACTATCGCACACCTTACCCCCCCCAACCAAAGCTTAACCGTAAGGAGAACCGCGGTGCTGCGAGACGTTTTCTCGTACGAACACTTCTAACTTTTCACTAGAACGTCTCGAATAAAATTTAATTTTTACCGTGACTTATAAATATTATCGCATTCAGAAAGTTAATACGGTATATATTTGAGATTGTGCACGTAACAGACCAACCTTTTACGTTTATAAGCGATCGAGAAACGAGCGACGGATGTTTATTTTGTTCACTATATTCTGAGCGTACCATGAGCCGCCTTTTAAAATGATTTTTCTCTATTTGCTCATTAGTTTAGTTAAATTTAAATCGGTCTATTGAAAGTTAATATCCTGAGGTTAGACAGAAGGCAGAGGTCACGCCGGTAATGCATTATTCGTAATGTAACGACCTATTATACGTCGAAGGTCGTAAAACACGAAGAGGTCTCGACGCCACAGACCGAAGTCCCTATACAAAGCGTACGATCTTTGAAAATAGTCTATAATATTTTAAAATTTGTCCACTGTAATCTTAAATAATTATTATAAATCATCATTATTTCTAGAATGTTGCAACACGTTCCCATACTTCTTCAAAATACGTACAAAAGCTGGGCACGCTTCAGAGCAACGTATGTTTATAAAGCGTTAAGTATTAAAAAAAAAAAAAATGAAGTGTGATATTATTAAAATATAGTATATCATATTATTATGTATATATTAAATAATAAGGGAGACAAATAAGAGAAAAAAAAAAAATACAATATTCCTACGACGTTCGAACCATTATTTCAATATGGCGATATCTTACACTTGTTCAGTAGGTATCGTCAAACATAAGAAGAGTATAGTCATTTAAACGTGTGTGTGCATACATGAATTGTCGTTTCTTTCATTCAGATCAGTTTTTCGCTAATACCTAATCAAAAAAAAAAAAAAAAACTTATTTTGTTTCGCGTTTAATTGGTATACATATAAATCTTATGTGATTCCTTTACAGCTTTTAAATAATATAACTTTGTAGACAGACACTTCTAATATGCACTTACATACATACATACATGATCATAAACACTCATACATTCGCACTTATATACATAATCATGCCATTTATACACACATCCATACAACAAAATACATGCTTGCACATATCATTTCTTTTTTTTTTTTTTAAATGACGATACTCTACGAAACAAATACAAGTTAGATCGATAGTTTTGCGGCCCTGAAAAGGGCCTTTTTTATTAACTTATACCATTAGGAAAATCGTCTCATCACGTAACTTAACTCTTCAGAGTCCCGCATACCAAGTTGCAAATACACACTGCGCACATGGTGTACTATAGACAACTTAGAGCGGACAGAGAGCCGTAGTACGTGGCGGTGGACGACGTCTCCATCGTAGGTATAAGAAATTAACCACCGAATCCGTAGAGGGTACGTCCTTGACGTTTCAGGGCGTAGACGACATCCATGGCGGTGACGGTTTTCCTCTTCGCATGCTCGGTGTATGTAACAGCGTCACGAATCACGTTCTCAAGGAACACCTTGAGTACACCGCGTGTCTCTTCGTAGATTAACCCGGAGATACGTTTCACACCGCCCCTGCGTGCGAGACGTCTGATAGCCGGTTTGGTGATACCCTGGATGTTATCACGAAGAACTTTTCTGTGCCGCTTCGCTCCACCTTTCCCCAAACCTTTACCACCTTTACCGCGACCGGTCATTTTCGCTTAGAGAAGAAAGACAACACACGAAATAATATAAAGAGACTTAACGTACGTTACGAACGCACGACGACAGATAATTTTTTCGGGGCCGCCGGATTTTTTTTTTTTTTTTTTTTTTTTTGCGCCCGAAGCAATTGGAAAAGGGCTACCACGGAGGGAGGCGGAAAATGCATTACGCATACCACGACAGCCGGTCTGTCCTGGTTATGCGGGACTCACTGCCTACCGGGGGACCTAAGTGATACCCGCTAAAAACCGCCTTTGGGGAGTGGCAACTTAGCTGTTTAAAGCTTCTTATGCCGAATCGGAAGCGACCCTCTTTTGGGAAAAGAGGGCGCAGGCGGCTACGAGCCGCTGAGGGAGTGCCTACGAAGGCAAATTAATTATGAATAATTTAATTAGAATTGGCCTGAGCCGCCATGAGGCAGTTCAGGTCGTTTGACAGTTTATTAGGCGGGTCCGAGAGAGAGTTTCTCGGCCTGCGGACTCGATAGCGAGAGGAAAGTGGGGCTGCATAAGTAGCTGCCTCACGAATAAGATGATTGGAGTGCGACTCTGAGGCTTTGAAGAAGTTCTCAGAGAGTTTTTTAAGAAATTGTTGAATTGTAGGGAGCTCTAGGTCCCGATGAAGGTCGGCATTACGGACGTACCAAGGTGCGTTCGCAGCTCGACGACAGAAAAGGTTTTGAACTACTTGGAGTTCATTAATAGTTTTAGGGTTAGCGTGGGCAAAAATGGGGCCCGCGTAGGACATGACTGGTCGTATACAGACCTTATAAAGGGTACGCTTGTTTCTGAGGGACATTTTACTGTGTCGGCCCAACATACTGTTGAGCCTATTCAGGTAAAAACGTGAGTGACGGGTTACTCTCTTGACGTGGGGCCTAAAAGTTAGCCCTGTGTCTAGAGTGACACCTAAATATTTGGCAGACGTATGCCAGGGGACAGGGGTCCCTAGCATACGTATTGGTGGAGTGTTTTTGATACGGCGTCGTTTATAATCGAAGTGAACGGCGGAGCTCTTCTCCGGGTTCACATCGATGCGCCATTTTTTGAACCAAGCTCCTAGGTCATCAACTGACTTTTGGACCTTGTTCCGTATGAAAGGTAGCGAGATACCTTTACAGTAGAGAGCAGTGTCGTCTGCGAAGAGGGAGAGCTGAACACCTTTCGGCGGAATGGGAATATCGTTGGTGAACAGGATGTACAGCAGAGGAGCAAGTACTGAGCCCTGAGGGACACCAGCTTTGATGGGGCGCTGTGAAGATAGCGTGCCTTCGTGTCTAAAACGAAAGGTACGATGATTTAGATAAGAGGCCACGAGACGTACTAGACGATCGGGGATACCTATTTTGTATAGTTTGTAGATAAGGCCTGTATGCCAGACTCTATCAAAGGCTTTGGCGATGTCGAAAAAGACCGCGATAGTCTTATGACGACGGGGATAAAAACCGCTGAGGATATATTCCACAATACGGTGAACTTGTTGGGGGCAGGAGTGTTTCGCTCGGAAACCGAATTGATGGGGAATGATAAGAGGGTCACCGTCTGTGGGAAACAGATGGCGCCTCATGCGATTTTGGATGACTCTTTCAAAGAGCTTGCCCATTGCCTTGAGGAGGCTAATGGGGCGATGACTGGAGGGGAGGTTGAGAGGCTTGCCTGGCTTGGGAATACCAATCACAGTTGCCTCTTTCCACGTAGTGGGAAAGTAGCTAAGGTTGAAGCAGGCGTTGAAGATAATAGATAAAAAGGTTAACACCTGCTCAGGAAAGTGTTTAAGGGCTTGGTTGGAGATGCCATCCGCGCCCGGAGCCTTTTTGGGTTTAAGTCCTTTGATGAGGGATGAAATCTCATCATTGGACACAGAGATAGGTTCAGAGGCTGTAGGGGGTGAGTTCCGGCGGCGGACCTCATCTTCCACTGCCTGGACGTGTGAAGGGTCAACGGGTTGAGAGCTAGGAGAGCATTGAGCGGCAATGCTGTCTGCAAAGCACTCAGCCTTTTCCTCGTCCTCGAAGGCTACCGTACCGTCGGGACGGGAGAGAGGGGGAGTGTGGGTGATAGCGTCTATGCGGAGGGCTCTTGCCATCCGATAGTACGCTGTATGAGAGGGAGAGATATTCTCCATGAGTTTACTCTTTTCGAGGTCTCGAAATTCAGAGAGGCGGAAACGGAGTTCTCGTTGAAGACGATTAGCCGTGTGCCTATATTCGGGCGTGGGGTATTTTGCTGCTCTCCGGAAAGCAGCTTTCTTGGCTTTTAATAGGTTGCTAATATGTAGGGGAAGCCCACTATTATTAGCAACCGGGACTACCCTTTCATTCTCCTTAAGGGAGGTTTTAATAAGGGTGGAGAGTGAATCGACCGCGGTGTCGATTTTTTCGGGACTGTCTAAGTCCGACGATAGGGAGATGGGAGAGTCCTGTGAGTCCAGAGCATTCGCTAGGGACTCCTTGAAGCCCTTCCAATTTGTGAAGGTTTTAGTCGAGGGTGTTGATGGGGGTGGCTGATGGCCAAGAATGAGGGAGACCGGTCGGTGGTCGGATCCTAGATCGTCTAGTGTCTCGATTGCCCTGAGGTTGAGGGAAACACTTTTGAGTAGTGCAAAATCTAGCACGTCGGGAGCGTGGTCGGTGACATCGGGATAGTGAGTAGCACCTAGGGGACTGTGAACGGTGAGGTCAAGAGACTGCGTGATATCGAGCAGTACCTTGCCACTAGGGGAGGTAGTACGGCATGTCCATTCAGTATGCTTGGAGTTAAAATCTCCAAACATAATGACTGAATTGCCTAAAGATAAAATAGACTCAAAATCTTTTTTGAGGGGATGGGTTCCTGAAGGGATGTAACAGGAGGCTATGAAGATGGACTGATGTCCAGTCATAGCTAGCCTGCATACCGTGGCTTCCATATTGGTAAGCTGTGGAGTAGAAATGGGAGAGCAGTGGAGTGACTTCTTGTAATAAATGGCCGTACCGCCACCTCGGCGGTCGTGCCTGTCATTACGAAGAAGAGAAAAGTTTTTAATAGAAAGGCCTTTAGTGTCCTTAGTTTTGAGATTAGTTTCCTGTAGGAGGAGGAAATCGGCTTCACGATTTTGAAGAAAGAGCTTAAGTTCTGGGAGGTTATTTCGCAAACCGCGAATATTAAAGGATACAAGCGATAAACCCTTAGGTTTGATACGACCGTGAGACTTTGGTAGAGCAACCTGCTCTGTCATCGTAAGTTAAGTTAATTAAGTTAACTTAACTTACAACGAGCACAAAAGATTATGATGCTCTGCAAGAGCGAGGAGACGGTCCTGAGGGGACCTCGCAGCGCGCAATTTGCGTGCTAACACAGCAATTTCCCCAACGTCGATGTTCCTAATAGCGGAATACACCGTTTTTAGGTCATCAGCCATTGATTGCTGTGATTGTTGTGGGGCGGAGGTAGTCCGCGGTGGGTCTGCCTTTTTGGGGCCCCAGGGAAAGACTGGAGGCTCCATAGGCTTAGAGAAGCCCGGAGGGGGCCGAATAATGCCCTGAGGGGGCCTAAGGGGACCCTGAGAGGGTCGAGAGAAGCCCTGGATGGGCTGTGAAAGGCCCTGACGGGGCAACCGTTGGTAGAGAGCCGGGAATGAGCGGTCATTGACCGGCGGTGGAGCTTGCCTACTGGGGCGAGGATGAGGTGCGCAAGGGCAGCCTCTGTAGTTAGCCGGGTGGCCTGTTTGCTTACACAGGACGCACGCGGGTGGGGATTCGGCGTCTTTGGGCCGAGGACAATCCTTAGTATTATGGGGTTCAAGGCACTTAACGCACCTGGGTGGGGCAGAGCAGTTGGCCGCCGCATGACCATATAGCTGGCAGCGGTGGCACTGCGCCGGGAACCCGCGCCTATGTGGGGGCTCAACCTTCACTCTCGACAGGCCACACACTGTGCGTACCTGCCGGAAGATGGCTTTTGCCTCCGGCACGTTGGTTAAGATGACTAGGACCAGGTTGAACCTCTGGCCCGTTCTACTGTGCATCTTGTGCACGGCTTCTACAGGGAAACCTTGGGACTTAAGGTCCGCAAGGATTTCCTCGTTGGAGAATTCAAATGGCACGCCGCGGATGACGGCCCTGATTTTACGCTCTTCCGGAAGAGCGTAAGTATGGTAGGAGGCTTGTTCGGCTGTGAATAGCCTGGTGATACTACGGAAGGCATCGATTGAGTTGGGAATGATTTTAATAGTCTCCCCGAGGTTAATCGCATGGTCATATTTAATGCCTGCGTCGTATAATGATTTCGACAACTTGGTGAATCTGGCCTTGTCTCTTAGGAAGACAGGGGGCGGGACTTGCTTCTTTGCAAGTACTGGGGCACAGCGGGAAGCTGGCTTGGATGGCGGGGCGATGTCCATTGACATTAGGGGAGCCGTAGCAGCAACGGGGGCTGCGGGGGCAGGGACGGCAGCGGGAGCTGCGGGGTTTGAGGCAGCAACGGGGGCTGCGGAGGTTGAAGGAGCGGCAGGGGTCGCTGAAACGGGAGGTGTGCGGTTTTTCGCGGTGCGTTTACCGCCGCGTTTTGAGGAGACGGTCGTGAAGGATGACTCGTCGGAGTCACAGGACTCCGAGGAATCGGTGCCAGAATAGGTGGCGGGCCTCTTCCGGGGGGCCGACGCAGTGGATTCAGACTCGGAGCATGCGTACTCCATATCTAAGTGGGCGAAAGAGTTCTTGGACTCTAGGTAGGCCGCTATAACGGGCGGCGGTTGAGGTGCCTGAGGGGCATACGAGGCAATAGTTGCCACGATTGCGGCGAGAGCCGAATTATCCAGCCTATTAAGGCCTGAGACGATGGACCCTATAAGGTCTTGTTTCGACATGATGCTAGAAATGAATGGGGCTGGTGGGGGATGCTGTTCTGAAAAGAACAGAGACGTTCTGAACCTAACAGTAGGGGCGGGATCACCGTTCTCAGAAGAACGGGACGTTTTTTTATTCAAGGAGAAATGCCCTTACTCTTAAAAGAGCAGGGCCTTGCTCTGAAAAGAGCAAGTAACTCCCAAGAAACAGTATAAACGTACACGTTATACAAATAAATAACGAAAACAAAAATAGAAATAGTTAACAAAAAAAAGATAACAAAAAATATAACAGGTAACAAGCGGAGGTCAGTCAAACCTCCCCGCCCGAAGACAGGGGGGCAAGAACTGATAGCAGAAATGACTCACCAAGGCGACGACGCTGTACAGCGCGAGCAGGACAGCGGAGGCGCGAGAGCGAGAGAGCACTACCGTACGGGGACGGCTGCGCGGACTACCTGAGACGACCGCACGAGAGCGGTGCCAGAGGCGGAATGGGGGGCCGCCGGAGCCGGACCGACCTTTATATAAAGTCACACGGACGGCTGAGACGGCTGAGGCGAGGGTGCGGGGAAGTATAAAATGGCGGGCAAATAAGGTGGAGGGGAGAGGGGGGGGGGGGTGTTGCTGTAGCTGGTACCCGGTGCGTTGCTGCCACAAAAAAATTAATTATAAAAATATATAATACTCGTAGGTATCTAATTAGATTCTACGTATTAGGTAATTAACAGGATTTTGTACTGCGCAAAAAAAAAATGGCTAGGCTCCATCCAATGACTTCTGAGGTCAATCGTTATACTATAAAAAAAAAAAAAAAAAATAAAGAAATTAGACAGCCCCCCACTAATTTTAATACTCAAAACCCGCCATGAACGAATGTCGCGGGGTGAACGAGGTGTATGTAATAAAGTACAGATAATATTATTGTGATAGTGAAAGCTATGAATAAAAAGTATGTGACAAGTTGTGTTCTTGTGGCTTTCCTTGGAGGAGGGCTATTTGTAGCAGTGAACGTGTGAAGGGATTTAATAATGATGGTGATGATGATGATGTTGTTGACAGTGGTGGCGGGCGTAAATATAAAAAAAAAAGTATGTTGTTTATATTTTAGTTTTTTAACAAGATAATGTTTTCTGTGAATGTAAGAAACATGTCGTTTTCTATTTTGTATCACTCCATTTAATTTGATTATCCAAAGTACGATATTATAATTTATATTATGAAGACGAAGATTTTTATTTAAAAACTGCATCCAAACTAACAGAAGCGTTCTGCGCGTGAACATTGGTGGTGGTAGTCTTCGCGGTGGACACCGTAGCAGCGGCGGCGGCGGCGCAGGCATCGTCGGCAGCGATCTACGATGATGGTCAGCGATCATCTGTCGTGAGACAGGTAACTGTTACCCTACTGTGTATATCTTATGTAGATGTTAAATAGCATACAGTTTGTCGTCTATACTAGATTAGTGTAGCTATCTATTAATTTATTTAAACGGTATCTAAATAAACATTTCGATTTGCTGAGCCTTAGCTCGATATTACGTTTTTGTTATCTCATAATATTACCATACCATCATCTATCTATTACTTGCTCGTGTTTAACGTTCTCTTGTATTCTAAAGAAACGCACAGTTTATTGTGTAGAAACATATGCGGCCCTGAAAAGGGCCTTTTATGAAAGTGAAAGAACATACGTTAAAACCAACACAATCATCGTCATCTTGTCAACGTGTAGTTATTAGTTAATGAGGCATATTTAATTTTGCCACTCTCACACTGCCAATCGATGATTGATGTTAAAAATTAAACGTAGTTCACAACACAATCGCGGTAGAGTAGAGTTTATTAAGCTCGTTCCCCGCGAATTCTGCGCGCCAACTGTATGTCTTTCGGCATAATGGTTACGCGTTTTGCATGAATCGCGCATAAGTTGGTATCTTCGAACAACCCGACTAGGTAAGCTTCGCTAGCCTCTTGAAGGGCCATCACGGCGGAGCTCTGGAAGCGGAGGTCGGTCTTGAAATCCTGAGCGATTTCACGCACCAGACGTTGGAACGGCAATTTGCGGATGAGGAGCTCGGTGCTCTTCTGGTAGCGACGAATCTCACGGAGAGCGACTGTACCGGGCCTGTAGCGATGCGGTTTCTTAACACCGCCGGTTGCTGGTGCGCTCTTACGGGCTGCTTTGGTGGCCAGTTGTTTACGCGGCGCTTTGCCACCGGTGGATTTCCGAGCGGTCTGCTTAGTACGTGCCATTGTTACACTAACTAATACACAATATTCACTATACGAGTACACGTGGTTAACGCGCGGGAGACAGTTGAATGTTATAAAAATCGCGAATGGCGACGCTTTTATATGGTCGACAAATGTGCGGTTACAGGCAAGACTTCTCTACCTATCTCTTTTACTCCCCCCCCCCCCCCCCCAACGTCCTCTTCCTCTTTATTTCATTGTGAATACACCGGGTGGACCAACCAATTATATTTAAAACTTTTAAATAATAATATGTGATACAATATTATGATATTTGTATTATAGAGAACCGAGGGGGTCTTAATTTCTTATGAAATCACCAATCTAAAAATCTTAATCTAAAATTTTGCACACAATATACTCCTTGTTATAATTAACTATCGTTTGTGTCTTAAATTGTAGGTTTATAATTATTGTTTCTATTAGTTATTAAGCTCTCATAGGCGTTTTATACCAGATTTCTAATTCTTAAGCAGACTGACTATTCTAAATTTATTTTACGTAATTTCAAATAATATTCGGAACCCTTATTTTTTTTTTTTTTGTAGTAGTTTTTGTGTATTTTATATTGTACATTTGCATGTGAGGTCTATAAAAGAATACTCTTAGTGTAGCGGACGAACGAGCGAGTGAGATGTAGGTGACGTTATTATGAGAAACGGATAGTAATACGATATATTTTGTGGCCCTGAAAAGGGCCTTTGAAATACACCTAAAACACACCAACCAACCAGCTTACTTGGAGCTGGTGTATTTGGTGACTGCCTTGGTGCCCTCGGAGACGGCGTGCTTGGCGAGTTCACCTGGCAACAACAGTCTCACGGAGGTCTGCACTTCCCGTGAAGTAATAGTCGAACGCTTGTTGTAATGAGCCAAGCGCGAGGCCTCTGCGGCTATGCGTTCGAAGATGTCGTTAACGAACGAGTTCATTATGGACATCGCTTTACTGGATATACCAGTATCGGGATGCACCTGCTTGAGCACCTTGTAGATGTAGATGGCGTAACTCTCCTTCCTCTTGTGCTTCTTCTTCTTCTTATCCGACTTGGAGATGTTTTTCTGAGCCTTGCCAGACTTCTTGGCAGCTTTACCACTAGTTTTCGGCGGCATCTTCAAGAATATTTAACGTGAATGTGATCACGGATAATACTAAATTATCACTGAACAAAAAAATTTTTTGATTTTTCATTAATAACGGCGATTACGGTGACTACTAGCTAGTGGTGTAACGAGCGTATCGAGTGTAGATCAACCAATCAACGACCAGTTCGCACGGACAAATGGAAGGGGTAGGGGGGGGGGGGGGTGTATGGGCGGCGGTTTAGTTTAGAAAGACGCAATTTTTTTTTTTATCAAACAGTCCAATAAAATAATATATTATTATATTAATACATACCTAACTACTATAATAAAATAAATCATTATCGAATATTTTATAATAATAAAATTAACGACTGATTATGTTTTTATAATGCATGTAAATTTATAATTATTAACATTATACATTATATATTATTGAGTCCATTCATTTCATCGCGGCGAGGAATAATTTTCCTCTAAATCATCTAAAGTCAACGGTATAACGGTGAAGTTCAGAAATAGGAACCGTTTTACTACATAATATGTTGAACGGTAAGTAATTAATTCTTTTTCTTATTCAAATTTTTTTTTGTACCTATTAGTCTATTGATCATATTATTATTATTATTAGTATTATTATTATTAATTCATAATATGGCTCTCTTCGTACCGTTACCAATAGAAAGTAATATCGTACAAAAAGGAAGAAGGAATAGGATAGGATAAGATAGAATAGGAATAACTGAGGAAAGAGTATTTAAAGAACGTTCGCATTCTAAGAGACTAAATTTATAAAAATTATCGATCGTATTTGTGGCCCTCAAAAGGGCCTTTTAATCACGTACCACGAACGGTAGATAGCAATAGAGCAATAGAGACACACGAGTCGACGGACGGCGAATGCACCATAAATTATACTAAAGAGCGTAAAACAGAATATGCTATACGTATATAGTATACAATTAGGGCATTACCGATAACGTCGACGACGCATTCTCTCGTCTAATGTTCTCAACCATTTTCTTGGGCCTAGTGGTGGTGGTGGTGGGTGTGTAGTAGTAGTAACGCGACGGGAGTAGTACACACTCGTTTAGGCCTTCTTCTCGGTCTTCTTGGGAAGAAGGACCGCCTGAATGTTGGGTAGTACACCGCCCTGGGCGATCGTCACACCGGAGAGGAGCTTGTTCAACTCTTCGTCGTTGCGGATGGCAAGCTGAAGATGTCTCGGTATGATTCTGGTCTTCTTATTGTCCCGAGCAGCGTTACCGGCCAACTCTAGAACTTCAGCGGCGAGGTACTCCATGACTGCGGCCAGGTACACCGGAGCGCCGGCACCCACACGCTCTGCGTAATTTCCCTTTCGCAGCAGCCTATGAATACGTCCAACGGGGAATTGTAGACCGGCACGATTCGAACGGGACTTTGCCTTTCCCTTCACTTTACCGCCTTTACCACGTCCAGACATTGTCAATAATCAAATAATTAAACACTCGTAACTCTATATCGACGTCGACACACCGATATAAACTAATTTTTTTTAAACCGCGACGTCTCCTTTTTATATATATAGTAAGCATCGATTCGCCACTAGGTGGGGTGGGGATCGCGCACGCAACACGTTTGCGCGGAGTCGGGCAGTCGGGCGAGGGCGAAACGAATGTACTTGTAAAGAAGAAAATGAATACTAGGTAGAGCAGCAATAGGATATAACGCGTTAGAATAGTATAATAATATATCGTCGTCGAAGAGGAAGAAAAACGAAAAACTAAAACAAGAAAATTAGAGAGTGTGAAAGTGATAATAATAATATTATTATATATCCACGTTCGTGTAGGGTCTCGTCGCGTCGGTCGGTCGGTCGGTCGGTTGGTTGGTTGGTTGGTTCGGTTAGATTCGATTCGATTCGGTTGTGTTATCTATTTTACCTAGGTACCTATTATTTTTTTTTTTTTTTTAAACTGTGAACGTAGTACGTTGAATTCGTTGAGTAGGAGGTGTGGTGGTGGTGGTGTATATATAGAAGTATTTAGTGTTTTTAGTAAATTGTTGTAACACATTGACGACGGATCTGCGTTTATTGTTTTAATATACGTGACGTGTATTTAGCTTATTCGAACTTATATACACCTACTTAGTTAAATCGTTATCGTGCGTTATAAGTTGTGCGTTCGTTCTTTCGTTGCAATGTTTACATAAGTACATAATATTTTATATTATATTATATAGAACTGCCTGACTGTTTTGATTGAAGTGAGGAACGGTGCGATATAATATAATATAATATATTAATATTATGATAGGTAGGTGTAATATAATAAGGCAATCATCATGATTGACGTGTGACGTATAAGAAACTCATAGGAAATTTTTGTTAGCCCTGAAAAGGGCTTTTTAGCATTGCGGTCGCTCGCGCATATTCGTATACGACGCGACACACGTACACCATTTATTTTATAGGTATTATTTTTAAGAATAAAATAAAAATAAATAGGCTCGATGCCGCGGCGCTACGAGGCGCTTGCGTTCACCCGCGAGGATCCTTCTCCCGTCCCGTCCCGTCCCGTCCCGTCCGTCCCGTCTTGCTGTCACTCTGCCTGCCTGCTTGCCTGCCTACTTACACCTACCTACATGTCTCTCGGCATCAATCAGCCTGCGTGCACTAATGCAATCACATAATATGCGCGCGACAATTTCGTACGAGTACGTACGTAGGTACGGCACGGCGGTTATGACGACGGAAGGCACGCGCGCGCGGTGACAGCGGACCTTACTTTTTAGCAGCGGCTGCCTTCTTCGATGCCGCCGCGGAAGGTTTCGATTTGGGTGTTGCCGCCTTCTTCGGTTTTGGAGCCTTAGGTTTCTTTGTCGGTGGTTTGGCGCTCTTTTTCGCCTTCGAAGCGGCGCCTTTCGCCTTAGAAACTCCGCTTTGGCCAGCGGTTGCGGATTTTCTTGCGGCTGCCGGCTTCTTTTTCGCGGCGGCCGCCTTCTTGTCCTTGGTAGCTGCAGACGGTTTTGCCTTAGACGGTGATGCGGTCGCTGCCGATGCTGCCTTTTTACCCTTACCCGCGGCGGTGCTCTTCTTCACCTTCGCCGACACCGAGCTAGCGGCGGACGCGCCACTCTTTGCGCCACCGCTGCTCTTACCAGTCGACGGTTTCTTAGAGGCGGACGATTTTGATTCAAGCTTAAAGGAACCGGAAGCCCCCTTGCCCTTTGTCTGTATAAGCGCACCCGATTCGACTGCGCTCTTCAGGTACTTTCTGATGAACGGAGCTAGTTTTTCAGCGTCGACTTTATATTGAGCGGCAATATATTTTTTTATCGCTTGCAAAGATGATCCGCTGCGCTCCTTCAGCTCTTTAATTGCGCTGGTGACCATTTCGGAAGTCTTCGGATGAGTGGGTTTCGCCTTGGGCTTCTTTGCACCACCACCACTTGCTGCAGTAGCGGCGGCCTTCGGTTTTTTCGCCGGAGTCGCCGGAGCGGGAGTTTCGGAAGCTACTGCTGTATCTGCCATTACTTCGTAGTACTCGTAGTAGTATTAGGTCACAAACGAACTACAAACACTGACTCACAACTCACGATAGATGATAATAACAAAGGAAAATTGTAAATTGTTGTTATATATCGTACACAAATTGATATTACGTAGGATAACACACAGGTGGCGACACTATCGCACACCTTACCCCCCCCAACCAAAGCTTAACCGTAAGGAGAACCGCGGTGCTGCGAGACGTTTTCTCGTACGAACACTTCTAACTTTTCACTAGAACGTCTCGAATAAAATTTAATTTTTACCGTGACTTATAAATATTATCGCATTCAGAAAGTTAATACGGTATATATTTGAGATTGTGCACGTAACAGACCAACCTTTTACGTTTATAAGCGATCGAGAAACGAGCGACGGATGTTTATTTTGTTCACTATATTCTGAGCGTACCATGAGCCGCCTTTTAAAATGATTTTTCTCTATTTGCTCATTAGTTTAGTTAAATTTAAATCGGTCTATTGAAAGTTAATATCCTGAGGTTAGACAGAAGGCAGAGGTCACGCCGGTAATGCATTATTCGTAATGTAACGACCTATTATACGTCGAAGGTCGTAAAACACGAAGAGGTCTCGACGCCACAGACCGAAGTCCCTATACAAAGCGTACGATCTTTGAAAATAGTCTATAATATTTTAAAATTTGTCCACTGTAATCTTAAATAATTATTATAAATCATCATTATTTCTAGAATGTTGCAACACGTTCCCATACTTCTTCAAAATACGTACAAAAGCTGGGCACGCTTCAGAGCAACGTATGTTTATAAAGCGTTAAGTATTAAAAAAAAAAAAAATGAAGTGTGATATTATTAAAATATAGTATATCATATTATTATGTATATATTAAATAATAAGGGAGACAAATAAGAGAAAAAAAAAAAATACAATATTCCTACGACGTTCGAACCATTATTTCAATATGGCGATATCTTACACTTGTTCAGTAGGTATCGTCAAACATAAGAAGAGTATAGTCATTTAAACGTGTGTGTGCATACATGAATTGTCGTTTCTTTCATTCAGATCAGTTTTTCGCTAATACCTAATCAAAAAAAAAAAAAAAAACTTATTTTGTTTCGCGTTTAATTGGTATACATATAAATCTTATGTGATTCCTTTACAGCTTTTAAATAATATAACTTTGTAGACAGACACTTCTAATATGCACTTACATACATACATACATGATCATAAACACTCATACATTCGCACTTATATACATAATCATGCCATTTATACACACATCCATACAACAAAATACATGCTTGCACATATCATTTCTTTTTTTTTTTTTTAAATGACGATACTCTACGAAACAAATACAAGTTAGATCGATAGTTTTGCGGCCCTGAAAAGGGCCTTTTTTATTAACTTATACCATTAGGAAAATCGTCTCATCACGTAACTTAACTCTTCAGAGTCCCGCATACCAAGTTGCAAATACACACTGCGCACATGGTGTACTATAGACAACTTAGAGCGGACAGAGAGCCGTAGTACGTGGCGGTGGACGACGTCTCCATCGTAGGTATAAGAAATTAACCACCGAATCCGTAGAGGGTACGTCCTTGACGTTTCAGGGCGTAGACGACATCCATGGCGGTGACGGTTTTCCTCTTCGCATGCTCGGTGTATGTAACAGCGTCACGAATCACGTTCTCAAGGAACACCTTGAGTACACCGCGTGTCTCTTCGTAGATTAACCCGGAGATACGTTTCACACCGCCCCTGCGTGCGAGACGTCTGATAGCCGGTTTGGTGATACCCTGGATGTTATCACGAAGAACTTTTCTGTGCCGCTTCGCTCCACCTTTCCCCAAACCTTTACCACCTTTACCGCGACCGGTCATTTTCGCTTAGAGAAGAAAGACAACACACGAAATAATATAAAGAGACTTAACGTACGTTACGAACGCACGACGACAGATAATTTTTTCGGGGCCGCCGGAGCCGGACCGACCTTTATATAAAGTCACACGGACGGCTGAGACGGCTGAGGCGAGGGTGCGGGGAAGTATAAAATGGCGGGCAAATAAGGTGGAGGGGAGAGGGGGGGGGGGGTGTTGCTGTAGCTGGTACCCGGTGCGTTGCTGCCACAAAAAAATTAATTATAAAAATATATAATACTCGTAGGTATCTAATTAGATTCTACGTATTAGGTAATTAACAGGATTTTGTACTGCGCAAAAAAAAAATGGCTAGGCTCCATCCAATGACTTCTGAGGTCAATCGTTATACTATAAAAAAAAAAAAAAAAAATAAAGAAATTAGACAGCCCCCCACTAATTTTAATACTCAAAACCCGCCATGAACGAATGTCGCGGGGTGAACGAGGTGTATGTAATAAAGTACAGATAATATTATTGTGATAGTGAAAGCTATGAATAAAAAGTATGTGACAAGTTGTGTTCTTGTGGCTTTCCTTGGAGGAGGGCTATTTGTAGCAGTGAACGTGTGAAGGGATTTAATAATGATGGTGATGATGATGATGTTGTTGACAGTGGTGGCGGGCGTAAATATAAAAAAAAAAGTATGTTGTTTATATTTTAGTTTTTTAACAAGATAATGTTTTCTGTGAATGTAAGAAACATGTCGTTTTCTATTTTGTATCACTCCATTTAATTTGATTATCCAAAGTACGATATTATAATTTATATTATGAAGACGAAGATTTTTATTTAAAAACTGCATCCAAACTAACAGAAGCGTTCTGCGCGTGAACATTGGTGGTGGTAGTCTTCGCGGTGGACACCGTAGCAGCGGCGGCGGCGGCGCAGGCATCGTCGGCAGCGATCTACGATGATGGTCAGCGATCATCTGTCGTGAGACAGGTAACTGTTACCCTACTGTGTATATCTTATGTAGATGTTAAATAGCATACAGTTTGTCGTCTATACTAGATTAGTGTAGCTATCTATTAATTTATTTAAACGGTATCTAAATAAACATTTCGATTTGCTGAGCCTTAGCTCGATATTACGTTTTTGTTATCTCATAATATTACCATACCATCATCTATCTATTACTTGCTCGTGTTTAACGTTCTCTTGTATTCTAAAGAAACGCACAGTTTATTGTGTAGAAACATATGCGGCCCTGAAAAGGGCCTTTTATGAAAGTGAAAGAACATACGTTAAAACCAACACAATCATCGTCATCTTGTCAACGTGTAGTTATTAGTTAATGAGGCATATTTAATTTTGCCACTCTCACACTGCCAATCGATGATTGATGTTAAAAATTAAACGTAGTTCACAACACAATCGCGGTAGAGTAGAGTTTATTAAGCTCGTTCCCCGCGAATTCTGCGCGCCAACTGTATGTCTTTCGGCATAATGGTTACGCGTTTTGCATGAATCGCGCATAAGTTGGTATCTTCGAACAACCCGACTAGGTAAGCTTCGCTAGCCTCTTGAAGGGCCATCACGGCGGAGCTCTGGAAGCGGAGGTCGGTCTTGAAATCCTGAGCGATTTCACGCACCAGACGTTGGAACGGCAATTTGCGGATGAGGAGCTCGGTGCTCTTCTGGTAGCGACGAATCTCACGGAGAGCGACTGTACCGGGCCTGTAGCGATGCGGTTTCTTAACACCGCCGGTTGCTGGTGCGCTCTTACGGGCTGCTTTGGTGGCCAGTTGTTTACGCGGCGCTTTGCCACCGGTGGATTTCCGAGCGGTCTGCTTAGTACGTGCCATTGTTACACTAACTAATACACAATATTCACTATACGAGTACACGTGGTTAACGCGCGGGAGACAGTTGAATGTTATAAAAATCGCGAATGGCGACGCTTTTATATGGTCGACAAATGTGCGGTTACAGGCAAGACTTCTCTACCTATCTCTTTTACTCCCCCCCCCCCCCCCCAACGTCCTCTTCCTCTTTATTTCATTGTGAATACACCGGGTGGACCAACCAATTATATTTAAAACTTTTAAATAATAATATGTGATACAATATTATGATATTTGTATTATAGAGAACCGAGGGGGTCTTAATTTCTTATGAAATCACCAATCTAAAAATCTTAATCTAAAATTTTGCACACAATATACTCCTTGTTATAATTAACTATCGTTTGTGTCTTAAATTGTAGGTTTATAATTATTGTTTCTATTAGTTATTAAGCTCTCATAGGCGTTTTATACCAGATTTCTAATTCTTAAGCAGACTGACTATTCTAAATTTATTTTACGTAATTTCAAATAATATTCGGAACCCTTATTTTTTTTTTTTTTGTAGTAGTTTTTGTGTATTTTATATTGTACATTTGCATGTGAGGTCTATAAAAGAATACTCTTAGTGTAGCGGACGAACGAGCGAGTGAGATGTAGGTGACGTTATTATGAGAAACGGATAGTAATACGATATATTTTGTGGCCCTGAAAAGGGCCTTTGAAATACACCTAAAACACACCAACCAACCAGCTTACTTGGAGCTGGTGTATTTGGTGACTGCCTTGGTGCCCTCGGAGACGGCGTGCTTGGCGAGTTCACCTGGCAACAACAGTCTCACGGAGGTCTGCACTTCCCGTGAAGTAATAGTCGAACGCTTGTTGTAATGAGCCAAGCGCGAGGCCTCTGCGGCTATGCGTTCGAAGATGTCGTTAACGAACGAGTTCATTATGGACATCGCTTTACTGGATATACCAGTATCGGGATGCACCTGCTTGAGCACCTTGTAGATGTAGATGGCGTAACTCTCCTTCCTCTTGTGCTTCTTCTTCTTCTTATCCGACTTGGAGATGTTTTTCTGAGCCTTGCCAGACTTCTTGGCAGCTTTACCACTAGTTTTCGGCGGCATCTTCAAGAATATTTAACGTGAATGTGATCACGGATAATACTAAATTATCACTGAACAAAAAAATTTTTTGATTTTTCATTAATAACGGCGATTACGGTGACTACTAGCTAGTGGTGTAACGAGCGTATCGAGTGTAGATCAACCAATCAACGACCAGTTCGCACGGACAAATGGAAGGGGTAGGGGGGGGGGGGGTGTATGGGCGGCGGTTTAGTTTAGAAAGACGCAATTTTTTTTTTTATCAAACAGTCCAATAAAATAATATATTATTATATTAATACATACCTAACTACTATAATAAAATAAATCATTATCGAATATTTTATAATAATAAAATTAACGACTGATTATGTTTTTATAATGCATGTAAATTTATAATTATTAACATTATACATTATATATTATTGAGTCCATTCATTTCATCGCGGCGAGGAATAATTTTCCTCTAAATCATCTAAAGTCAACGGTATAACGGTGAAGTTCAGAAATAGGAACCGTTTTACTACATAATATGTTGAACGGTAAGTAATTAATTCTTTTTCTTATTCAAATTTTTTTTTGTACCTATTAGTCTATTGATCATATTATTATTATTATTAGTATTATTATTATTAATTCATAATATGGCTCTCTTCGTACCGTTACCAATAGAAAGTAATATCGTACAAAAAGGAAGAAGGAATAGGATAGGATAAGATAGAATAGGAATAACTGAGGAAAGAGTATTTAAAGAACGTTCGCATTCTAAGAGACTAAATTTATAAAAATTATCGATCGTATTTGTGGCCCTCAAAAGGGCCTTTTAATCACGTACCACGAACGGTAGATAGCAATAGAGCAATAGAGACACACGAGTCGACGGACGGCGAATGCACCATAAATTATACTAAAGAGCGTAAAACAGAATATGCTATACGTATATAGTATACAATTAGGGCATTACCGATAACGTCGACGACGCATTCTCTCGTCTAATGTTCTCAACCATTTTCTTGGGCCTAGTGGTGGTGGTGGTGGGTGTGTAGTAGTAGTAACGCGACGGGAGTAGTACACACTCGTTTAGGCCTTCTTCTCGGTCTTCTTGGGAAGAAGGACCGCCTGAATGTTGGGTAGTACACCGCCCTGGGCGATCGTCACACCGGAGAGGAGCTTGTTCAACTCTTCGTCGTTGCGGATGGCAAGCTGAAGATGTCTCGGTATGATTCTGGTCTTCTTATTGTCCCGAGCAGCGTTACCGGCCAACTCTAGAACTTCAGCGGCGAGGTACTCCATGACTGCGGCCAGGTACACCGGAGCGCCGGCACCCACACGCTCTGCGTAATTTCCCTTTCGCAGCAGCCTATGAATACGTCCAACGGGGAATTGTAGACCGGCACGATTCGAACGGGACTTTGCCTTTCCCTTCACTTTACCGCCTTTACCACGTCCAGACATTGTCAATAATCAAATAATTAAACACTCGTAACTCTATATCGACGTCGACACACCGATATAAACTAATTTTTTTTAAACCGCGACGTCTCCTTTTTATATATATATAGTAAGCATCGATTCGCCACTAGGTGGGGTGGGGATCGCGCACGCAACACGTTTGCGCGGAGTCGGGCAGTCGGGCGAGGGCGAAACGAATGTACTTGTAAAGAAGAAAATGAATACTAGGTAGAGCAGCAATAGGATATAACGCGTTAGAATAGTATAATAATATATCGTCGTCGAAGAGGAAGAAAAACGAAAAACTAAAACAAGAAAATTAGAGAGTGTGAAAGTGATAATAATAATATTATTATATATCCACGTTCGTGTAGGGTCTCGTCGCGTCGGTCGGTCGGTCGGTCGGTTGGTTGGTTGGTTGGTTCGGTTAGATTCGATTCGATTCGGTTGTGTTATCTATTTTACCTAGGTACCTATTATTTTTTTTTTTTTTTTAAACTGTGAACGTAGTACGTTGAATTCGTTGAGTAGGAGGTGTGGTGGTGGTGGTGTATATATAGAAGTATTTAGTGTTTTTAGTAAATTGTTGTAACACATTGACGACGGATCTGCGTTTATTGTTTTAATATACGTGACGTGTATTTAGCTTATTCGAACTTATATACACCTACTTAGTTAAATCGTTATCGTGCGTTATAAGTTGTGCGTTCGTTCTTTCGTTGCAATGTTTACATAAGTACATAATATTTTATATTATATTATATAGAACTGCCTGACTGTTTTGATTGAAGTGAGGAACGGTGCGATATAATATAATATAATATATTAATATTATGATAGGTAGGTGTAATATAATAAGGCAATCATCATGATTGACGTGTGACGTATAAGAAACTCATAGGAAATTTTTGTTAGCCCTGAAAAGGGCTTTTTAGCATTGCGGTCGCTCGCGCATATTCGTATACGACGCGACACACGTACACCATTTATTTTATAGGTATTATTTTTAAGAATAAAATAAAAATAAATAGGCTCGATGCCGCGGCGCTACGAGGCGCTTGCGTTCACCCGCGAGGATCCTTCTCCCGTCCCGTCCCGTCCCGTCCCGTCCGTCCCGTCTTGCTGTCACTCTGCCTGCCTGCTTGCCTGCCTACTTACACCTACCTACATGTCTCTCGGCATCAATCAGCCTGCGTGCACTAATGCAATCACATAATATGCGCGCGACAATTTCGTACGAGTACGTACGTAGGTACGGCACGGCGGTTATGACGACGGAAGGCACGCGCGCGCGGTGACAGCGGACCTTACTTTTTAGCAGCGGCTGCCTTCTTCGATGCCGCCGCGGAAGGTTTCGATTTGGGTGTTGCCGCCTTCTTCGGTTTTGGAGCCTTAGGTTTCTTTGTCGGTGGTTTGGCGCTCTTTTTCGCCTTCGAAGCGGCGCCTTTCGCCTTAGAAACTCCGCTTTGGCCAGCGGTTGCGGATTTTCTTGCGGCTGCCGGCTTCTTTTTCGCGGCGGCCGCCTTCTTGTCCTTGGTAGCTGCAGACGGTTTTGCCTTAGACGGTGATGCGGTCGCTGCCGATGCTGCCTTTTTACCCTTACCCGCGGCGGTGCTCTTCTTCACCTTCGCCGACACCGAGCTAGCGGCGGACGCGCCACTCTTTGCGCCACCGCTGCTCTTACCAGTCGACGGTTTCTTAGAGGCGGACGATTTTGATTCAAGCTTAAAGGAACCGGAAGCCCCCTTGCCCTTTGTCTGTATAAGCGCACCCGATTCGACTGCGCTCTTCAGGTACTTTCTGATGAACGGAGCTAGTTTTTCAGCGTCGACTTTATATTGAGCGGCAATATATTTTTTTATCGCTTGCAAAGATGATCCGCTGCGCTCCTTCAGCTCTTTAATTGCGCTGGTGACCATTTCGGAAGTCTTCGGATGAGTGGGTTTCGCCTTGGGCTTCTTTGCACCACCACCACTTGCTGCAGTAGCGGCGGCCTTCGGTTTTTTCGCCGGAGTCGCCGGAGCGGGAGTTTCGGAAGCTACTGCTGTATCTGCCATTACTTCGTAGTACTCGTAGTAGTATTAGGTCACAAACGAACTACAAACACTGACTCACAACTCACGATAGATGATAATAACAAAGGAAAATTGTAAATTGTTGTTATATATCGTACACAAATTGATATTACGTAGGATAACACACAGGTGGCGACACTATCGCACACCTTACCCCCCCCAACCAAAGCTTAACCGTAAGGAGAACCGCGGTGCTGCGAGACGTTTTCTCGTACGAACACTTCTAACTTTTCACTAGAACGTCTCGAATAAAATTTAATTTTTACCGTGACTTATAAATATTATCGCATTCAGAAAGTTAATACGGTATATATTTGAGATTGTGCACGTAACAGACCAACCTTTTACGTTTATAAGCGATCGAGAAACGAGCGACGGATGTTTATTTTGTTCACTATATTCTGAGCGTACCATGAGCCGCCTTTTAAAATGATTTTTCTCTATTTGCTCATTAGTTTAGTTAAATTTAAATCGGTCTATTGAAAGTTAATATCCTGAGGTTAGACAGAAGGCAGAGGTCACGCCGGTAATGCATTATTCGTAATGTAACGACCTATTATACGTCGAAGGTCGTAAAACACGAAGAGGTCTCGACGCCACAGACCGAAGTCCCTATACAAAGCGTACGATCTTTGAAAATAGTCTATAATATTTTAAAATTTGTCCACTGTAATCTTAAATAATTATTATAAATCATCATTATTTCTAGAATGTTGCAACACGTTCCCATACTTCTTCAAAATACGTACAAAAGCTGGGCACGCTTCAGAGCAACGTATGTTTATAAAGCGTTAAGTATTAAAAAAAAAAAAAATGAAGTGTGATATTATTAAAATATAGTATATCATATTATTATGTATATATTAAATAATAAGGGAGACAAATAAGAGAAAAAAAAAAAATACAATATTCCTACGACGTTCGAACCATTATTTCAATATGGCGATATCTTACACTTGTTCAGTAGGTATCGTCAAACATAAGAAGAGTATAGTCATTTAAACGTGTGTGTGCATACATGAATTGTCGTTTCTTTCATTCAGATCAGTTTTTCGCTAATACCTAATCAAAAAAAAAAAAAAAAACTTATTTTGTTTCGCGTTTAATTGGTATACATATAAATCTTATGTGATTCCTTTACAGCTTTTAAATAATATAACTTTGTAGACAGACACTTCTAATATGCACTTACATACATACATACATGATCATAAACACTCATACATTCGCACTTATATACATAATCATGCCATTTATACACACATCCATACAACAAAATACATGCTTGCACATATCATTTCTTTTTTTTTTTTTTAAATGACGATACTCTACGAAACAAATACAAGTTAGATCGATAGTTTTGCGGCCCTGAAAAGGGCCTTTTTTATTAACTTATACCATTAGGAAAATCGTCTCATCACGTAACTTAACTCTTCAGAGTCCCGCATACCAAGTTGCAAATACACACTGCGCACATGGTGTACTATAGACAACTTAGAGCGGACAGAGAGCCGTAGTACGTGGCGGTGGACGACGTCTCCATCGTAGGTATAAGAAATTAACCACCGAATCCGTAGAGGGTACGTCCTTGACGTTTCAGGGCGTAGACGACATCCATGGCGGTGACGGTTTTCC
>JAVANC010000014.1:32101-324601 GCA_033319125.1 Parnassius glacialis
CTGGCTTCATACAGGCATTAAGGTCTCTTTATAGGGTCTCTAGTGCTTGTGTAAGGATCAACGGGGTTTTTTTTTGGGTTGGATTACTCGGACAGGTTTAGCATCTTTGAAGGGAGTATCGATTTAATTGTGCCGAACATATTGGCCAACTAAAGCTCTGACTTCTCGCTGAGTTAATCTAAAAGCATACCTCATGATATTTTTCACCCCTTTTGTCACACCTCTCCATAACTCAAAAACCACCGGTTTTTTATTTGTATTATATATGAATATTTTAAATTTAATTGAAATCAGATAAGTCTTTCAAAAGTTATCACCGTATATACAAAATCATGCAGACATATGTACATACAAGCACAAGTACCTACTAATATCCAAACACCGATTCGTTTAACGTGACTCTGAGATCTCACTTCCTTCGATCGCTCGTTTTTTAAGTATAATTATAAAATAAAATACTTAAATATAAATACATATAATCACACAGGTAAGCAGCATTCTCCTTTTTTTAAAAAACAGGTAAAAACATTATGCTGTCCCATCACTAGATACGATATTCTCCTACAAGATGATCGGGGTAAGCGTGACACCATCACACTTACTCCGATGTTAGATATTAGGTGAGGTAAGAGTAACTGTATCCGCATTCCAAGGAATAGTACATTTCAGGTTACATAAATGTATTACACTGTAAGTACCAATATTATTCTTTATCACTCACCTTGCATCTTGTTTAAAATAACTTAATGACGTATGGAACCAGCAAGAAACCCAGCGGGACTTTTTTTTTAAAGCAAATTTTACAATAATGGTTTGTACTAACTATAAAAGTACAAAATTTATTTTAGAAACAGCTTGGAAGCGATTACCTCATTCCCAGGGGTTATTATCAACCATGTATTCATTTATACTATAATAACCCTTTTTATACAGTTTCAACTTAACAAAACATTTAAACTTGCTAATGGAGAGAGCCTGTACACTTTCCGGGACCTTGTTGTAATAGCGTATACATTTCCCCAAGAATGAATTACTGACTCTGTGGACTCGAGAAACTGGTATCACTTGCTTGTGTTTGTTCCTAGTGTTTACAGAATGCACATCACTTTTTTTTACTAAAACTACCTTTGTTTTTGTGAACATACATTAAATTTTCGTAAATATATTGAGAGGCCAAAGTTAATATATTTATTTCTTTAAATTTATCTCTAAGAGACTCTCTCAGTTTTAGGTTGTAAATAGCTCTAATGGCCCTCTTCTGTAAAACAAAAATAGTTTCTGAATCAGCCGCATGTCCTCATAACAAAATCCCATAAGACATTATGCTATGGAAATAACTGAAATAAACTAATCTAGCTGTCTCGACACTAGTGAGACCTCTAATCTTTTTTACAGCATAGGCTCCAGAACTTAGTCTGCTTGCTAGTTTGGATATATGGGGGCCCCACTGAAGCTTTGCGTCGAGAGTGATGCCAAGAAAAACAGTGGATTCAACAGGGCTCAGTTCTTACCCATTTAAAAACACATTGGTACTCAGATTTCTAACATTCGTTGTTGTAAATTTAATACATTTAGTTTTATTTCCCTTTAAATTTTAAATTATTAACGTTAAAAACAATGCACTAATTTTGATATAGCATTATTCACTTCGTCACATTTAAATGATTTACGTTTAAGTTTAAAAATCAAAGAAGTATCATCAGCAAATAATACTATATCATGATTATCCTCTACAATAGAAGGTAAGTCATTAATATACACTAGAAACAGGAATGGGCCGAGAATTGAGCCCTGAGGACACCCATTAGTACAGGTGAGCCGGAAGAACTTTTACCATTAATAATAACTTTCTGCATTCTATTACTTAAATATGAAATTATAAGTTTAAGCGCTGTGTTCTTGACACCATAGTACTGTAGCTTCCTGATTAATGTCTCATGGTGAACGCAGTCGAAGGCCTTGGAAAGGTCACAAAATATACCCAAAGCAACCTCTGAATTCTCCCATGCACAAAAAATATGTTTTATAAGCTCAACTCCAGCGTCAGTTGTTAAGCGACCCCTTGTAAAACCGAATTGATTTCTATGTAGCAATTTATTAATATTAAAGAAACTTAACATTTGATCTAAATTTATTTTTTCAAAAATTTTACTAAATGTTGGTAGTACAGAAATTGGTCTAAAATTGGCGGGGTCTAATGTACTACCAGATTTATATAAAGGTATGACTTTACTAAGTTTCATTAAATCAGGAAACACACCAGATTCGACGCTTGTATTAAATATAGTGGCTAGATAAGGTGCTATTATATCTATTAAAGATAAAATAACTTTAACGGAAATCCCCCATAAATCTGCCGTTTTCTTAACATCAATAGTTTTAAAATATTTAACGATATCTTTTGGCAATACTTTATGGAATTTAAAAGTATTTGAACAAGCCTTTACATTTTGTTTAAGCAATGATTCGGCGACAGTATGAGAAGAATTTAATGATTTAGTTGTCAAAAAAGGAACATCAGTAAAATGTTTCTCAAAAGCCATAGCAACTTCTTGATCAGATCGTGTTAAATTATTGTTAATATTCAATTGAAAATCCGAGTTGCGCGGTTTGACCTTGCTCGTTTCACTATTTATTATTCTCCAGGTCATTTTAATTTTGTTTGATGCAGTTTTAATTTTGTTACTTAAATGTAAAGCCTTAGCTGTGGCGCACACTTTTTAAATATTTTAGAATATGTTTTTACATAATCTCTAAATATAACAGTACTATTAAATGATATTTCATTATAAAGCTCGTATAACCTTCGCCTACTCTTTTAAATTCCTACTGTCGCCCATTCATTAAATGATTTGCGACTGTTAAACAGAGAAAGTTTTAGAAGTAAATATCCTACTAAATTCACAATTTATAATTTTAAATAACGTACTATACAAATAATTAGCACTGTTTTTAAATGAAAGTGATGGAAGTCTTTTTATTATATTACTTCTAAACCTCTAGAAGTATAAAAGTTAAAAGCAAGTATAAAAGTTCCTGCGCTTTTCAAGAAATGGCATTTAACAAAAAAAAACATATTTATTTCGCATAATTTGCATTTGTCACACTTGCCCCACTGCTTTTCATACACCAATGTCATCTATATAATATGATTTTACTCATTTATTTCAGACTAGTGTTGTTTTAAAAATGTGCGCAGCGTATATTCTTCACATCAGCTATGTGTTCTATTCTATCTAACACATAGCAAAAATTAATAATCTGCACACACCTCAGTCCCCCCCCCCCCCGTGACCACGGGTGCTGTAAAGTGCTTGAAATGTTGGGAATATAAAATAAGTTAATATACGCAATAAAATCCGTAAAACTAATTTTATTTAAATATGTATGTAAAGTTTTGTTACCAGTACTTATTTTCTATATTATTTTATTACTAAATGAGCATTATTATTGTAAATAACAGCCTAGATTTAAGACAAAATTAATGTGAATATGAGCTTTTTTATATAATCTATGTAGTTATTTAAGTTTTAGTCACGTAAATATACAATTGTCTAGTACGTAAGCTTATTTATTAATGTTTTTATTGCCCTTTATTTGAAGAATTGTTCTATGTCTTTATAGTGTTTATTGTATACTTATTAATTATTGTTTGTATGCCTATAAAGAATTATCGTGACTAACTGAAACTAAACTAAATTGTGTAACAAATATATAATTGTAAAAAAATGATAAATTATGCTCAACACAGTGGTAAACAATGAAAGAGCTACGCGGCATCTTTTGCTGTCGCACGGATGGGCCGGCTCGAACCGGGGTGGTAGCACGACCTCACAGAATACCAGCGTGAAGTAGAGGTTTACCTATGCGTTTCGCTTGGTGAGTGCAGGTGGCCGGAGGCCCTTTTTACTGGAAATGAGGCATTCTATCTTAGTCCTCGCGGGTGACAACGCATCTACATTTTGATTTGTAATAGAGGATAGATGTAGATGTCTATGGACCGCAGCAAGCACTTACCATCAGTAGACTGTGTGCTCGTTTGTCACCCTTATCCTATAAAAAAACACACACACCCCACACTCCACCCCTCCTATCCTCTCATTGGTCGAATAGAGCGTGTGTGTCTCACAGACGCCCACATAAGTTGTGCAGCTGAAGGCAAAATAAAATACACGCTATGACCGATCTCTGACATTACTCGATCCTTACTCGTTCAACAGTAATCTCCTTATAACGCCACGCTGTCCTACAAGCTACACTCCACAAAGCAGCTCTTGTTTTTTTATCAAAAGAATAGTTTCATTTAACTTCAAATAACACCTATGGTCAAGAATAAGTCCACGTCTTAAAGATACGGAGCCCTGCAGAAAAGCTCCCACTTCGTTCAATTATTTTGGCGCATTCCGCAATTAATGCTTTGTTTCTTTAAACGCAGCTACGCGTAATATGTACGCTTAATGAAGTAAGTATTTAAATAAATATCAGCCAATTCACGCCGAATGAAGATGTCTCAAACAGCATTGATGCATATCATCTAGCTAGTTCGTGCATTTGCAGTGTTGAAAAAATTAAAACTTGCCTTTCTTATAACAACTACTTAATAGTTTTATTTCAAAATATTCGAATTGGCTTTCATAACATAAATCAAATAGAAGTACTATTAACAAGTTAGAACTTTAACGTTGGCATAATAGTACTCACGGAGTGTTGGTTGAAAGGTAACTCGGACACTCAAAACGAAGGATATATATCTAACTGGAGATATAAATATAAATAACTCAGAAACGAATGTACACTCTTACGATTATCAAAATCTTCTAGCTTTTCATGGATTACTGTCGGGTCACATGATCCCTACCCGCGAGCAGAGCTGCTTAGATCACATAATAATCAAGTCGGAACTAAAAACATTAGCAGCTATTATTCGTACAACAGTAACGAATTATTATACTACTATTTTTAGCATTAATAAAATAAATTAAATATCAAAATCTTCACTATCACAGAAAAGCATAGATTTTAATAGAGTAGCTATCGATTCAGAAAATACAGATTTTAGCCCTATTTTGGTATATGAGGATACTAATAGAGCTACGAAACTATTCGTTTCTAAAATAACGGATCTTGTGAATAAACACACTAAAATAAAATTTATATCAAATCGTAAACGAATTATCCAACCATAGGTAACACCGGGATCGTTACGTAAGAAATCGTGATAAACTTCATGCCGAATCTAAAAAGTTTAGTGAAAATAATTCAATATATATTACCTTTAAGCGATACAGATATTTTTGCAATTAAATTTTAAAACAGGTCAAAACTAATTATTACAAAGATAAGATTATAAAAGATGGAAAGAATATTAAAAAAAAAGTGGGATGTAATTAGATCTGTTGCCAAGTTTAACTTAAAACCACACTACAATAATAGTGAGTTGCTTCATCTAACAAATGATACTAATCTCTCAATAAATCAATTAAATACGTACTTCGCGAATGTAGGAAAAAAACCCAGTAGAGAAGATTACTAGAGATATTCAGTCTATCCCGAACGAATTTGTGTTCACTGATACTGATTTTCTTGACGTGTATAATACTATTACTGAACTTAAAAACAGTCTAGCAACTGGAATAGATGATATAACTAATAAGGTGCTAAAATGTCGAGCTATGTTTTCGTACCTTCAATAACACATATATGTAATAGAATTTTTATAGAAGGCGTATTTCCTGACTGATTCAAGACGGCATTCGGCAAACCAGTGCGTCTGGACGGTGTTGTTCATGCACGTGACTATAAACCAGCCTTAACAATTAGCTTAACACGTTCACAGTCCAATAGACATTTTGTAAATAACCCCCCCAAGTCCAATTTTTATTCCATTTAAAATATCAACTTTGGTAAGTAATTAGACGGAATTTGACTTATTTTTTATATTTTCAAAATTGCCTGAAAAAAAGCAAAATATTTTGCGACTCCAATTGGAGTCGTGGACTTGTCACTGTTAAAGTACAAGCCTTCGTGTGAAGTCGCATGGACGCTTGACACAAAATTTTTTTTGGGTGCTACCGTAGAGAAAGAGAGTGAATGGAAAATCTAAGAAAGCGGCGTGCACTGCTGCCTCTAAAGTGACGACTTGGTGTCCAATTGACTTATTTTTTTATATTTTCAAAATTGCCTGAAAAAAAATTTTTTTTGCGACTCCAGTTGGAGTCGTGGACATGTCACTGTTAAAGTACAAGCCTTCGTGTGAAGTCGCATGGACGCTTGACACAAAATTTTTTTTTGGGTGCTACCGTAGAGAAAGAGAGGTGAATGGAAAATCTACCAAAGCGGCGTGCCCTGCTGCC
This sequence comes from Parnassius glacialis, assembly GCA_033319125.1. Lineage (NCBI taxonomy): Eukaryota > Metazoa > Arthropoda > Insecta > Lepidoptera > Papilionidae > Parnassius > Parnassius glacialis. The sequence continues at coordinate 38,455 of JAVANC010000014.1, forward strand.
TCTAAAGTGACGATTTGGTGTCCAACATGTAAACTTCCATTTTGTTTAAATTTTTTAAATAATTTTCACTTAATTTCGTAACTGTTTCTGCTTAAAAATATCATCTCATATTTTTTATAAATAAAATAAACACTAAAACTTTTTTCATTTCATAAACCTTTTTTTTTTGTTAGATTAATACGTTTCATTTGATCATAAAAGAACAAAAGTGGCAGTATTACCTTTTTTTATAATAATTTCATGTACTTTGGGAAAACAATGTGCAAATTTTGGTACTGAAATAACGAGTTTTCCCTCATTTAATCATCGTGTGAGACATCTTATAACTCTTTGAATCACCATTTGAAAATCGTGAAAGTCCACTACTGGCTTCTCTTGTCACCTTTGTCGCAGCTGCCCCGTCACCGGTCTGAATACTTTATGTATCACACAAGAAGAACTGTTATACTGCCTTCCATGAGAAACCACAAGACATTTCTGGTTAATGCCATATGAAAATGCGTTAATGGATTCCCTTACGCTTCCACCATACGGCATTTTCTGTTTAATTTGTTCATCAATTTCCCGAATAATTGCTACGGAATGCAATCCGCTACAAGTATTAACATTTGGGATTTTTTTTTATTAAATCGTTACATTATTTTTTGTGTCATCAGTTTACATACATAAATTTGACAAGGACAAACGTCCAAGCCCGGAACAATTATTTGTAGTCGATAGAAATACTTTTTCCGTGCGGGATTTGAACCCGCAACTCATTGCCTTAGCAGTAGTATACTACTGTGCCACGGAGTCGTCAAACTTATTTCTATGTATTTTGTTTCTATAATAAAATAAAAACCAAAACAAAAATAAAAAAGAATCAAAAAAAGAAATTTAAAACACCTGTTAACTAACACCATGGACGTATAAATATACATGAAGGAATTACTGACTCTTTTAAATCGATTAACTGAGATGACTAACTTATGCTTGTTCCTAGTATTTACAGAATGTACATCACTAAATACAAATACATACATTGAATTTTCGTAAATATACTGAGAGGCCAAAGTTAATATATTTATTTCTTTAAATTTTCTGCAAGTGTAAATTATAGTCATTATTTATGACAAGAAGTCATAAATAATTACCATATTTTCATGACAAACAACAATGTTAAAAATCTTTCTGTTGAACAAATTTTGAAACAGTAAAAGACAGTTGTCTTTTACTTTCGAAGGTTCTTGAAATCCCCTCTAATTTAGAAATATGGTGAAATCAAATTTCCAAATATTTTTCTGCTATACAGGGTCATTTTTAATTTACTGAAGACCATTTGGGAATATATAAGATGCATCATTACAAACAATTTTAGTGAAATCACTCTTTACAGAATATAATACATTAACAAAAAAATACCTTTAAGTTTTATTGTCACGTTTGACTCCTTTTAAGTTTGTATTTTGTAGTACCTAAACAATTTCAGAATACTTCGTCAAAGAAAAAGCCTTTTTTATTTTACACTTGATATCAGTATCACACATCGTATTGAAATCATTGTACATAATTAAAAAAATAAATCACAAATATTAAAATTTATAATAGGTTATTCTAAAGTATGATCCATGCGATGCTAATTTTCGACATTTGCAATATTAATCTCACATCGGAAGAACATGCGTCGCGGGCGCATCAAAGGCGACTAACGACACATGTAATTACGTTAAGTTCAAATGAGTAAGTTAAGAGTTAATTAAAGCTATCAATTATTATGTGACCTCGTACAATAAACTTAATGTTTTATCGCAGTAAACGTGTAATATCTTGTGACTTATCACAGATCTTAAATTGATACATATTATGAATGAAATAAAATGTTTTTATGGAAAGTTAAAACTGATTTTACAAAAAAGTAAGGTGTGGATGGGTATGAAGTAGTGTCGTATGGGGCGATATGATTTAATGTGGTATGGTTTGGCATGGTGTAGTGTGGCTTGGTTTAGTAGTGTTACTTTTACCGTTACAGCCTATTAAAATCCACTGCTAAACTTGGACCGTCCCCATAGATTGTATCATAGGGGGGATATTTTCCATAGTTGCCATGCTTGAAAAGCGGGTTGGAAAATGCAGTTTTTTTATAATTAGTCGGTACTTTAAGACGCTGCTACCCATCTCTTGATTTGTTTCCTTCCGTCACCTCTTACGACACGCACGGGATGATATGGGGTAGTGGATATTCTTACACCCGCACTACACTTTAATGAAGTGTATTAGCTATAAATGCGCACGATTTTGCGTGCGTGTATGCATTGTTGTGTGGCAAAATATGATCTTGATCTCAGGAATCACCTGCAAACTTCAAATTTCTGCATTTATTACGAAGACATCACTTCACTAATGGGGGCCGCCCTGTACTTCGCTTAGAAGCCTGTACGAGGCTGCCACTCGAGTAATTTCTTCCCGATCAATTTTCAATTCTTCATGCTTTATGGTTACTCCATTGCCACTTCCGTATTAAAATAATAAAGCGCTAAATTTAATATATGTAAATAATATGTTAAAAGTCAGGAATACAATTTATTTTTTTCATCAAAATTAAATGAAACGCTCATGAGGCGTGCACTTTTCAATAATTTTATTAAATTAACTTTTTTGAAATAATTTAGAAAATATTCTAAATTATTTGAAAGTATTAACAACTCAAAATAATAAGCAACTGTGGTTGCCAACCCACATGCCCATCATGGCAACTATGATAAAATATGAGGAAATATATGGGGGAGGCTTATGTTCAGTAGGGTGCTTTTATAGGCAGTAACGAATGCAAATTATTTGATGCCCACAGTTGTATATAAAAAAGAAAATGTGTAATAATTGCAAATTGATTTTGCGATGTTGATTTCAGTAACACATCAAAGATAGTTTGGAAAATTCAAAAGTGCAGGTCTCATGAGCGTTTCTTTTAATTTTGATGAAAAAAATAAATTAGGTACCGAAATAAATCGATTGCAAAAAGTTAATTGATATAGGCTGTATAGTACATTTGTTCTTTTTCTATCAAAAGCTATAGAAGAAAATGAAAGGGCCTTAATAGCAATTAGATTTATAAAACTTGTATATATGGGCCCGATACGTCGATTATTTCGGAAGTTATCGTGACTACATACAAAATCACCATCCGGACCCCATGTAATTTTTTTAAACCGTTTTTATCAAAGTAGCAAAATTAAATTATTTAAAAAAAATATATTTAGATAGATTAATGAGTGTTTTGTTGATATACGGCCACTCATATTATCGTATAAGTGCAATATGTTTATGATAAAGGCGTTTTAAGACCACAAAATTGCTTGACTCCGACGTGTCGAGAGTGATACACTACCTAATAACACTTTGAGTTATAAGGCGTGCAATATGTTTTGTATTTGGAATAGCATTTCGGAATATATATATTAGTGCTAAATTTCAGGTGTGGATGGGATTACAATGAGGCTTCTGAAATCATATAAATAACTGGTCTTTCGCGAAGAGTCGTGGAAGGGAGGTGTTGTGGTCTCCTTATTCAAGAAAAATTATATCTCCCTATTGAAGAACCATTCACTAGTAATATTACTCATGCTATTTGAGGTGAAAACTTTTGATATTATTTAACTTTAGCTAATTATAATTGAATAAGTAGTGTTCTCAGAAGGTGAAGTTCTCTACTTCTATGTTATATACGAGTTTGTACGATAGATAAAGTTGCATCCTCTATTGTGATCCCGTTTAAAGGGTGTAGAGCGCCAATACAATAACAGTTTATAAGAAATTTCATCCTAGTCGTTAAGCACCTTGAGATATCTTTGTGTGGGGTTGGTTAAAGCGTACATGGACTGTAAAACTACTTAATACCAGATGGAATATAACATATATTCTCTGGTCATAATAAATATCATTTAAGCCTCACATATTTTAGGGTCTTGCTACTCTGTGAATACATTTTTAAACAAACTTATTCTCACATGTAAATGACATTGGTAAAATATTTTATAATTTTTAGATGAAATATGTACCTACATTGCCGCTGTGTTTCCGTGTAAGTTCTTAAATATCTTTGTATGAGTTTGTTCGAGAAAACATTTTACCTAATGTCTATGAACGCTCTTGCTAAAGATCAGGTGTTGCATTAAGAAAATCGACAATAACGATAAGGAAGTATCCCTTTTAAAACACGTATACTGTTAGCATAATCAGTATTGATCTAGGGAAAATATTGGAGTGTTTTAGATTACTATACATTATCTAGTATTATCGGTAGTAGTAATTAGTTGTGAAATATATACTGAATTAAAATATTTTGTTCGCACTAAATTCATTTTCGTAATTATAAAATATTGTTTTAATACAGTGCTAATAAAAAAAAAATATATTATGTCCATCATAGCCTGAGATTTTATGTGTAGGTAAAAAAAAAATATGATTTATGATTAGACTTTGCTCAAAAAAAATACGTAGAAACTTTAAAACCCTACTTGAATAAGCTTACTTTATGCCTAATATCTCTATTTTTTTCAATTTATTTCTATTAATATATAATATATTTTTATTTTGTTTTTAATACATCGAATTGACGATATATCAAAGATGGGCCAAATTAAGAGTGCATTTAACAGATGAGTATTTTTTATGGAATAAGAGTGACAAAGGAGCACACAGTCTACCTGATGGTAAGTGGTTGCTGCGGCCCATAGACATCTACATCTATCCTCTATTACAAATCAAAATTTAGATGCGTTGTCACCTGTGAGGATTAAGATGGAATGCCTCATTTCCAGTAAAAAGGGCCTCCGGCCACCTGCACTCACCAAGCGAAACGCAGAGGTAAACCTCTACTTCATGCTGGTATACTGTGAGGTCGTGGTACCACCCCGGTTCGAGCCGGCCCCTCCGTGCGACAGCAACAGCTGCCGCGTCGCTCTACCACTGTAATATGTTTGACGTACGTATATACATGTCTCATAGTTGATGGTGCCCACGACCTGCCGTAACTTCATACCACCTTCATACCGCCTGTGCCACAATGGATAGAAATACGACATTATCTTAGCACTCTTAGAATAACTTAAGCGGAATCTCGCGCGCACGGCGCATACAACGAACTGTATAATGCACAAACGAGTGGGGGGTTTCTCGATATACCCTCAATTCCACCTCGCCACTATCGATATGACGCTCTGCGAGAGTGACGCGACCTCTTACTCACTCTCAACCCAACCGGTATGTTATAGATGCGTCTACATATTTATAATTTACTGTTAATTCTTTCAAATGGTTATTTTATAATTTGTTAATAAATAAACCAATTCATTCATTTATAAAGTAGCATATCACAAAGCCTTTTTTATGAAATTTCATCAATATTCTAAATAAAGAAAACTCATTATGAAATCTTTGCATAATACATTGATTGAAATTCAACAGATCATATATCAAATAGCTATCTGAATTACTAAACTCAGAAATCCGATATGACATTATCAATGTCCGCTTTGTATATATGCAAATGTGATATTTTGATAATTGCTACTGTGATACTTATCTTCACACATACATTTATACGAAATAAATAAATATTATATCAATCTACGACTAACTTCAACTATTTTTTATCGTAGCAATCTACAGTAAATTCTCACAAACCATATTTTCAAGAAGAAGAAAGAAAGAAAGAAAGAAAGAAACACTTAATTTTGGCATAGACCAGTGACGAATACAATATAATTTATAACAAAAAATATTTTAGTACTTTGTACTTCGAAGGCATGCCAAAATCAATATTGAAAAACTTTAATGATTTCTTATATTTACGCGAACACTACACATTTAATTAAAACTAATTTTACGGATTTTATCGCGTATATTAACTTATTTTATATTCCCGACGTTTCGAGCACTTTACAGCACCCATGGTCACGGGGGGGACTGAGGTGTATGACGTCCCAGTGTCATAGTTAACCACGGCTACCTCCAGATTAAAAATTATTAATTTTTGTTCCGATCCACGCAGTATGAACTTACAGTATCATGAAGTCTTGCAGTTGTATGCTTGGGTTGAGATTCAATTTTATTAATTATGGGATCCCAAGCAGATGGTAGCACCCAGCCATCTTCTCTATTGAAATTAGGATGTTTCTTGATTTCAATAGCCTCGCGAATCATCCTTGGAAGGAATCGGTGTTCTTTAGCGAGGATTTGTGGTCTATCAAATCTAATGTAGTGACGGGGGCGATCCTGTACGTGTTCACAGACTGCAGACTTCCCGGAGCGTCTATTCTTCACATAGCTCACATAGAACACATAGCTGATGATAATAAATATCCCTCCTAAGTACATTTGCTTGGCTGTAATAAATGAATTAATGAAATTAATTCATCCTGTAGATCAGGGAATAAACTTACACTTTAAAATTCGTGATGCGCTTGCAAACCGAATTCTATCTTCATCAGCATCAATTATATTGTAGACTAGCTGTTCAACTGTTTTAATTTTATTACGCGGAACCCTAATTCTTTTTCTGAAATAAAAGTAGCCTAAGTTACTCCTTGTGACATCAGCTATCTGCCACTGAAAATCCCGTCAAAATCGATCCAGCTGTTTCGGAGATTAGCCGGATCAAACAGACAGACGGACAGACAAAAACTTTAATAATTGTATTTTTGTTATTAGTACCGTATATACTTTCATATGCATTTAGTAAAAAGCTGTAATTTAGACATTACAAACAGACACTGTAATTTTATTTATTTGTATAGGTTTTATATCCTTATTTACTAAATACTCAGCGAATAGTATATATGCTAGTATGTATATAGATATAGTGACGAAATCACAGGAATTAGGTACAAATTATATAATATTTCTAACTAAGTTCACTAACACGAATCAAGAAATCATACGAGCAGTGAGGTGGACACTTTCTTTACTAACCCTTAGCAAAAATAGGACATATTATTACTGCTTCTATTTATTTTTACTTTTCAAATAATACATTTAACATTGGTAGAGCCAGGCAGCAGCTTTTGCTGTCGCACGGATGGGCCGGCTCGAACCGGGGTGGTACCACGACCTCACAAAATACCAGCGTGAAGTAGAGGTTTACCTCTGCGTTTCACTTGGTGAGTGCAGGTGGCCGGAAACCCTTTTTACTGGAAATGAGGCATTCCATCCTAGCCCTCACGGGTGAAAACGCATCTGCATTTTGATTTGTAATGGAGGATAGATGTAGATGTCTATGGGCCGCAGCAACCACTTACCATCAGGTGGACTGTGTGCTCGCTTTTTACCCTTATCCTATAAGAAAACCATTCAACCTTTTTTCAATTTTCGTCCATTTTCTAATTGTAACTGTGCATTCTCATTTATCTTTTTCTGGCTGTTTCTATGATTATTACTGTAAAATAAATTAAAACCTAAAACAAATGTAATATGGACTGTGTGGACAAAATGTGGTGATAGATTGTCATACACCGCCTTGTATGAAAACCTATCACCACATTTTGTCCCGTGGGTGTTCTCAAGAGGCGAATATAACCATCTCATTTACGTCCGACTTAAAATACAGACCATTGACGGCAACACAGGTGCGAGATGTTAACAGTTCACTTGATGGTAAGTTTTTACTGCAGTCCATGTATATTCAACAAAATTTAAATAAAAATAAAAATGCGTAAATGCATCTGCAATCATACCTTTTGACCGGAATACATATGTACGCGACCTGTTGCGGTGTCAAAAATAGGCAAGAGGGTGGTACATATCCAGATTGGGACCTATACAGAAATGTAGCGCTGCCACGTAGTAGATAAATAAACTTGCTATGTCGCGTTTAAATAAAACTTATTTGACCACGTAACGTTTACTTAAAATAAACATCATAATATGTTTAAATTCCTTTTGATTCCTTCGGTATCTTCGGTTTCTTTCCCTTTCTCCCCTACCCTCAACCGATTAGTCTCCCCTGTCGAGGGCTTCCATCTGGTTGGGTTTTTAGTTATGTAAGTATTTATATGAATTTATTTTATGTTATTGATATTTATGTACATTTATCATTTTAAAACATTTGTATATTTATATAGCCCATCCAGATGAGAACTATATAAATACGCAAAATCATACAAAGCAAATTTATATTTTCACAGGAAGTAATATATGCAATTGGTATTACAGCAAAATAATTACTTATTTTTAGAAATCACAATGCTAAGCTCCTCCAATTTCTGATAGGTTTTCCCTAAACAGGTAATTAACATTAATCTTAGTTACATTGGTTAAAATATAATATTTGCATATTATATACATATGAAATGCAATTTTATATAATGAACAAAGGCTTCAGTTTCAAATAATATTCAACAATAATCTGATGAATTTCATTTCGCCTGAAAGAAGTAGTTGAACTGTTTGAAATTTGTTTAAATATTTGCTAATTCGGCTAATTAATTTCTGAATGTTGAAGGGTGACGGAACTCTGGAAATAAAACCGACGAAGTTTGAAACAATTTGGACGTATAATAACTGAATCGTTCGCCTACTGCCGGACTCAAATTGAAATAGAGACGAACTCTTGTTCTAATTATAAATCGTAATAAAGTTTAAATCAGACTTCTAGTGGAATTGGCAAAAATTAAATACATTTGAATGCCTTTATTTTGTTTCATTGCGTTGTTTTAAAATGTGTTCAATATTGATATCATCATCATGATAACTATCATCATCATTACAAACCCACGGCTGAATATAGCCCACCCCCACATGTCACAAAACATGGTCGTGAGTCACCTTTCATCGACTTCCTATATCTCTTGCCAGTTCATCATTTCATGTAGAAGGAGCCGCCCTACACTTCACATACCGATATAAGGCTCGAGAACTTTTCTTTCCCATCCGATGTCAGTTATTTATTTTGAGCTATATGGCTGGCCTATTGTCACTTCAACTTATCTATCCGTCGAATGGTCAATTAATTTTGAATTTATGAACAATCGCAGCATAAAATGCATTAGTGTCCTGAAAAAACTATGCAATGTGCAATTAAGAGTTCGCAATACTGCCCCAGTGCGTGTTGGAATATATGTCATCGCAATATTTAAGTTCAATCGTCTGCAGGTGATCGAATTGAATTAGCTGGGTACTATTATATGAAATTAAAGGTCATACTCTGATCGCCAAAATTTGTGAAATATCAAAGAATGAAACATAATAATTATTTTAAAAGCCATCTGTTCAGAAAATTTGGGGTTTATTTAGTTATAATCGTAGGTTATCGCATTGTTAAGTATTAAATATCTTTATACTTGTGATTTTTAGTGTCACTTAGAGAAGATGGATATAGAATTTTAAGTATTGCTTAAATTGACGTCTATTTTTCTGAATACGATAAGGTCGTTAGTGTGTGCGTTTGAGGTACAAAATACGGAAATACCTGACTTTCGTATCACTATGCCTCGGTTGTACTACTAATCCCGAATTTATAATTAGACAATAGAAAATACACAAATGTTTATTTCTACACAGAACACACCTCACTTAATAAAATATTAATATCTTACATAATATTTATAACATGCTATCTTATTAAACATAGAATGAAATACACCAGTTTGTTTCAGATCGTAGACGGCTTGTTTTTGACCTTTATATCAGAAACTTATTTCGTCATAATAGTTTTCCATGCTGACTATTTCATAGACCAAACATACTTAAGCTTCGATTCAAGGTTAGTATCTAATTAATCTTAGAGCCGTGGTAGCTCAGATGGTTAGCGCTTGCAGTAAATTTTACAGTACGCGAGGAAACGGGGTTCGATTCCCGCTGGCACCAATGAAATTGTTAATTGCAATTTTAAGTGCTGATGTACCACGTGCACAGCGGTGAAGGAAAATATCGTGAGTAAACCTGCATGTCTGAGGAATAAGGAAAAATAAATATTTATAAAACATACCAAGTTCGCCTACACGCATTGAGGCAGCGCGGTGGACACTTCTTTGCCCGAAAACACTCACAGAAATGAGGGTGGCCTGTACCCAGCAGAGTGACGTATACAGGCAGTAACTTTAAGTTTTATCTAATTTTTTTAAACCTTTTTTTTCATGTGGTTGAATAAACAAATATATACAAGTATGATGATATTTTTTGTAAGTTACACAAAAATTTTACTTTATGAAAGTTAAATGAAGTTCCTATCTATTGAACACGTGGCATTATGAAAATAGTATATTTGTCTAAAAATTTAATCGTGTATGTATTTTTTGAAAGCTGTTATGTAGAGTGATTATTTCTTAATGCCAAAAATATAAAAAAATCTGCCAAATTTTGTAATTTTTCCTTTGTATCTAGACATCTGCAGTCGAATTCAAACAAAGGAAATAGATACGTTTTCACCTCTGAGAAGCAAGAAGCCTCCATAGTATGTAATTATACTTGTTTTATATGACGCCTAAACAAGAACACAGCAGTGTACGCACCATACTTATTCAGACGGACTAGCAGCCGCATAGAACTTGGTTTAAGTTATAGTGTAGCGCCTGATAACGACCCAGCTAAAAACCACCTCCTCTTACGATTGAGTGAACTATCATTGCCACCGTTAAAGTGGATTTAGTTTATTAATTATGACCTCAAATAAATCACGTTACATTTAATTAGCTATGTGCAATGTTAAAATAATAATTATATAACAGATTATTTTAATATTTTTTCTATACAGAGCGGAACAGAAGTTGGAAGTATTAAGTTACAGTCAACATCCAGAACATTATCCTAATAGAAGAGAAGAAGTTGTTTTAGGGAATTCATTATAAATTTACCATAGACACATTTATAGAAGTCTGACGGATAGTTACTATCGAGTATTTGGCATCTAATAGCAACTATAACTTGTAAAAATGACAGCTTATAATATGTATATGAGAACCTCGCAGAAGTAATGGGAAATTTCTGTGTTCTTTTAAAATATAACTGTCATACTAGGTTCTATTACTGTATCGTACAAATGTTTTACGGACATACATTTCAAGCGGTAGTTATAAAAAATAATTGTAGGCCATATAGATACTAGTTCCTTGCAGAATTCCACGGCCCCACGGCCTCTTTTTACATTTAAAATACAAAGTATTATTCAGTTTACGAAAAATTACAATACTAACAATGGTTGAGCCAAAAACTGTGAATAAAAATATAATCAGATTTAAATATGACCCAGCGTTTCAAACGATCCCAAAAATCCAAATCAGACAATACCGAATAACTTTCCATGCGATTTAATCCAAAATTTTCATCACATTTACGTCAAAACCTGCCTTTGGCGTTCGTTCTGCAATTTGATAGAGAATGCCAGATTCACTGAACCATAGGTGAAATAATTATTGACAATTGTGAATATCACCAATTATTAATTAAAGCCCTTGTAGGGAGTTAAACAACAGATTATCTATGACGTTTTTGAAAAATCAATTTGCTATCCATTTATAGCTTCACTAGATAACACTTATTTGATAGTTTTAATGCATTCTTAACAAATGTTATGGCATTTACTTGAATAATATTTTTAACTTTGCTATTAAGCTTATTATTCAAAATTGAACAGTAAATATTATTATCTTTCTTTATTAAAAGTAATGTACTCCGGACAGAATTTCAGTCACGGCAGCCAATGTCAACAAAGACTAGCAAGGCAAGATTATAGTCCCCGAGGGTTTACCATATACGATGAGACGCATATCAGACGCGACTGAAAAGAGATCAGGCGTAGGAACAGCGGCTGTACATGCTTTTCGTGGCAAGAAGGTGTAACACCACCAACTGCCTAATTCAAGTCTGCTGCTGAGAATTTCTTGCCAGAAAAACCAATAACCGATTTTAACCCGATCCAGGATTCGAACCTGGAACCTTAAGATTTGTTGCGTTTACAAATACTAAATCAAAAACGATTGTAAAAAAAAACAACAACATAGATCCTCAGTTTTGTATGAATTTGAAATTATTAATTATATGTTCAATTCTTGTTGGAAGCTCGGCTCTAAATCCGTGTTAGTTCAAAGGCTAAGCGCTCGCTGTAAATATACGCGAGAAACCAGGGTTTGATCTCCGCCGGTACCAATAAAATTGTTAACTGCAATTTTGAATGCTGAAAACGAGACAAGCGGTGAAGGAAAACATCGTGAGGAGCCTGCCTGCCAGAAAAAGAAGAAAAAAAATGGAAGGCATGTGAAATTCGCCTAAACGATATTTCCTTACCTTAAAACTCTCTCAGAAATGAGAGGATGCCTATGCCCAAAAGTTCGACGTACATTGGCTGTAACTTTATCTTTTTAAAGATTACAAACTGTCGATGTTATAATAATTATTCATAAAGGATTTCGTGCAATCTATTATTAAAAGTACTCCAGTATTCCCCAATCAATCGTCCATAACGACTACGTAATCCAACAAATCATCTCAACGGCTCGCGCTCCGAATAAATCAAATTCGAAGTTGCCAATTACTTAAAGGGCTCTCCCGAAAATGTCACAGAAAGCGTTGGAATCATTTTTTGTCTTCAAATAGCCACCACTTCGGCCGGAACGTGACCAAAATGGTGAATAAATCGAGCCAAATTGCTCGAAACCTGTCTTGGATACCCATTATTGCACTCGTAAGATTTATGTCAATTAATCAAGTGCCAGAAGCGAAGTAGGCAGGAGTATATTCTAAGTAGGAGGTAATAGCACCATTGCTGATTTATTATAAATATTAAACGGATTTAATATAAATGTATAAGTCCGGTTCCAGACCAAACTTCGGTCACGGCGGATATTATTATTTAGGGGTATCTATATAGTTTTCTCATCTGGTTGGGCTGTATAAATATATAATTGTAAATGAAAATGATAAACATACATAAATATCAACAAAATAAAATAAATACATAAAAATACATAAATAAATATTATAATATTATTATTATTATTATTATTATTATTTGTAATGATCTACGACTTTTTCTGCCACCAGGGCGGTGTCACTTAAAATGTAGGTACGAGTATAATATTCGACAGATATCATAGCGGGGAAGTTAATTTGTGCGAAAAATATAAAGGTTATTATTTATTCCTTTGGTGTTAGCTATATTTTACATTAATAAGAATAAAAATAAATATACCAAACCACAGATATTCTTCAAAGTAGAAAAATTTAAAAAAGTTAAAAATGTGCAAAAAATTAAAGAGCAAACTACTTAGGCATAGTTTTGTGTATTTATATAATACTTTTGAAACTGATATACTTTTATTAAAACTAACTTCTCAATGACATTGTGTAACAAAAACTTTACCTCAGTGTCAACTAGCGACATCTGGTGAGCGGAAAATTATTAGCCCACATTATGGCCAGTGTGCATTTTATATGTCAAAATTATTGATAATAATATTTATATACTATGTAGATCATACTGCAAGCGAGTTTTCGTGAGTTAGCGATTTCGTGATTGTCGTCTTCAAACATGCTACGTCCGATCCGCTGCATAACCAGGGGGTATACTTTAGAAACCTGCAGGTATAATGTGTAAGTTAAAATTCAGTGTTCAATTTTCTAGTTCTTGTACTACCAAGATAATACAGATCATATCACGTATGAGTTGCATTGGACTCGGATAACTTTAAAAGCGAGGTTGCTACTAATATATTTATAATACGTCTTTTGTATCTGTTACGAATTAAAGCTAGTAATGTATATTTTATTCTTTGTTATTATACCGTTAAACTGCTCTAACGAGCTTCACCCGCAGGATTTCTCTTGAGTATCGCAGACGAGATGAGATTTTCTCGTCGCCGGCCTGGTTATTTTACGTTTAAAATTAACGAGAAGGTTATTCCATGATCTACTTAAAGCCTGAGAAAGAATGAGATCTTTTTGATACTACCTCTAAGCCACTCAATGATCAAAATAGGGTGAAGGAATCTTTTTCGCTGAAGCATTGCAAATATTTACCAAAATTAGGTGGGAATAATATCACATGCTGATGACCCGATTTTATATCCTTATTTTTCGTTAAAATAAAAAGAAATGGCCTCATGCTATGAATTTAACCTACAGTACGGACGTTTGTAACTGTGGATGCTTTATATGTACAAAAACTAAAAAATCAGAGATAATACGTGAAGTATTTGAACGCTTGACTCACATCGTCGCAGCCAAAAACTTAGCTGCCGCGTAAACAAGACTAAAATGTATATTAAATAATGTATAATGTTTCCGAGACTGCCTCGTTGGTCTAAAGGTTGCAGTTGTGTGACTGTTGATCATGAAGTCCCGGGATTGAATCCCAGGTCGGGCCGAAAATCATTTATTGAGTTTTTCCATCAAGAAATTCTTAGTAGCTGCCCGGAGTCAAAAAGATGGCGTTGCCTCATCCACGTGCCTAGAAATGCACGTGGAGCCGTTGGGCCTGCGCCTGATCTCTCTCCGGTCATGTCTTTCTTTCATTCTTCTTTTTTCTTACAATTGGGCGCTATAATCCTATCCTGCGGCAATGGCTAGTCTTCGTTGCGGCTAGGCGTCATGATCGAAATTCGGTCTGGAGGACATTATTGATGTTACAGAGAGGTAAGGAAGTAGTAAACCTTGATTTATAAATTATTTGGGTTAAATAATTATGACTATACTCTTAAATTTATCAAAAACTAGCGATCTACCCCGGCTCCGCACGGTTTATTTCTGGATCTTGACAATAGCGCCACCTACCGCGTTAAATTGTGAATCTAAACTATCTAGGTACCCATTTAAAAACACTTAATCAGAATCAGTCGAGCCATTTTCGAGTTTTAGCGAGACTAACGGACAGCAATTGATTTTTATACATTTATAGAGATAAAAATGAACATAATATCTATATCAGTGACAGTAGGTTAAAGTGTGATGAGGTACTTAACCTTTGAACTAAACCAAAGTTGCGGAAATTTAAATTGTTTATAAATTATTCGGATTTTGACCTTAGAAGCCGTATAAGCCTCCGTATCCTGGATTGCCCATCTATATATTTTTGACACATGTGGCTCATGTACCTACATAGGTTTAAAATATATATCTTTATATATATAAATTACGTGTCACGTTGTTTTTCCGCGATGAACTTCTAAACTACTGAACTGATTTCAATTAAATTTTGCACACTCTGTGCAGTTTGGTCGAACTTGAGAGATAGGATAGTTTTTATCCTGATAAGTGACACTCAATATTTTTTATTACGAATTTAAGAATTTTTTATATGTAGGGTTGTCGAAAGGGGCAGAACAACGTTTACCTGGCCAGCTAGTATAAAGTATATAACTTATATAATAGAGTATAAAACACATACTCAACATTAGTCGCAGGTGTAGGTAGAATAATTGATAAGGAACTGAATAAAATATCTCCTCGAATAAGATATCGTTAAAGCAAATAACTGAAGCGTATATCGGTCTGATGGCCGCTATTCTGAAATCATCTTAAATGAATAATTTTGTTGCTTAGGTACCACCTCAACACACGCTCACCCTACATAAATCTGTACATAGAGAATGAAGCGTTTAATATAGACGGGCCACGCTGTGAGAACATAATGACGTGTCCCATGAGGCCCATAACTTCCGGTAAGGACGTTTTATTTTAAAAACTGCTAAATATAATGTAATTTTACTTTATTTTACCTTTTGTTTCTTTTTTAAGCGGATTGAACAATAAGACACAAACTGCAGCACACATATAAAAGATTTCTCATGAACATGTTTTTTTACAAAAATGTGCTGCACTGTAAGCTTACAAAAGTATTACATGCCAATGGAAACAGAGAACTAAGGCATCTTCAAGTTTAGTACGGGCTCTTGTGGAGTTCTGTAAAAAATATTTTTGGACAAATTTACTGAAAACAATTTTGGTGGAATCGAGTATTTACGTGCCTAAAACTGTGCGTTAGTAATTTTTTTTTATTGCATATACTTTTCTGCGGGATGAACTCATAATTTATTAATTTAAGATTTCAAAGAAAGTTTCATGTCATTTATAAATCTTGCAGTACGGTTTAAATTCTATATTTTAACCGAAATGATTGAAAAAAACTTCACAAAATTTTACCATTATTTCATTACATCAATAAAAAAAATATTGTCTAAATTGAAATAGCTGAGAAAAAAGATATATCTATATATTCCTAGTTTTTATTCACAAACACAGCACTACTAACTAATTGGTTATTTGAATTTATAAACATTAATAATATCTCAAGGAACCACGACCCAAATACAAGCTTGATAATTCTTTAACATGGCATTAACATATTAGAATTGTAGTGGCCATATTTTATGGTATCTTAATTAATTAGGTAGCCGAATGTGTGACACCAAAAAAAAATACAAAATCTAAGGTTTTCATACTAAACATATATGATTTTGTATTCTTAACATTATTCTACGTTTTTAAGAAAAAATAATTGTTGACAGCTTTCGTATAAGCCGCATAGAATCACCTATTGTTCCATAGAGTGGCAATTGTGGAGAACCACTTACTCTTTATAATGCCCCTCGACGCGACGATGCGTGGATTATAAAAACCTCCTGCGACAGTTTTAGCAAGCCCATGAAGAGACATGATTATGTTTCAACAGGAAATACGATGTTTGTGCGGTTTGAGAATAAAACTAAGAGTTATATTGGGTATGTTGTTTTAATTATGTTGTTTTGTTTAAATTAATTTTAAGAAATAAAACCAACTTTACGTTTAAATCAAATAAATTGTAATGATAATTACAATGCTGATAACCGTAAGGCGTTTGTTTTAGAATTGTCATATGTGTAAAAAATAGTAATATTACACATAAGGAACTGTGTTGAAATTACTTTGATTGATTGTTGTTTTTCTTATTTCTGCGTACACTAAAGTTCTCTGTCTGTACAGCGAGTTACAACGTTTTCTTGAGTGTTCTTTATTGATTACTGGATTTGTTCCCAAAAAAGTTGTGGCTGATAACACAGACACACAAAATCTAGCATTTTTTGTATCCGTTGTATCGATATGATGGGGGTTTGATTGAAATCAATGTTGGCTACATGAGTGACCCATTTAAATAATCAGGCCCGCAATTCATTTCATTATTTCGCGCACAAATGTTGCCCACGACTAGGATTCAAGCACAATATCCGCGACGTAGGAGCAATGTTTACCAAGAATCAATTTTTTAGATGAAAGTAATTACAATGTTCAAGAAAATTTGTTTTATCAATCATTATAGATTCCTTCACTGCAGAATCTTAAATCCGGTGTTTCGATACCAGTTAGATTGTTCAAAGATATAATAATTTGATTTAGCACAGCAAACAAGTTAACCGTGATCGAAATCTACCAGTATAATGTCATCATCATTTCACACCCAATCTTTTAAATATTTAGATCGCTTTCAACAAATGATCTGTAGTTGTGTCACCATACTATATAGCTATATTTATAAATTATTTAACACTGTTACAGATCCCCACTTTATTATTAGGCTCATTATGGCTTCTTTAACAACACAAGTTTCGGTGAGCCCGTTCTGGGAACTGCTTGCGATGAAGTAATAGCCTCTTGGAAACATAGAGCAGGGCGTCTCATGTCATCCCCCAATACCCTTGTTTCAAACAAGCGCCACCTGGAGAAGACGTTCACTGCCTGTACAGTTTCATTACAGACAAGAGAATATTTGCAAGCGTCATTTTAACAATTATTCTCAGTGTTAATTTTAAGGTTTGTTTATATAAAATAGTTTCTTATGTCTAAATGTATACGTATATAAATAAAGAAGTAATTACCGTTACAGCCTATTAAGGTCCACTGCTGAACATAGATCTCCCCCATAGATTGCCTCATATGGGAGGATATTTGCCATAGTTGCTACGCTTGGCAAGCGGGTTATTAGGGAACGCTACTGCCCATCTCCCGACTTATTTCCCTCTGTCAACTCTTGCGACACCAATGGGGCGATTTGTGGTAGTAGTAATTAAAAGATGATTTTTTAAATTTAATATCAAAATATTGATTATATAATATTTTTAAAGTTTTTAAAAGTAACTAAAAGATAAAAATTGTATGAATATATATATATATATATATATATATATATATATATATATATATATATATCTGTGTGTGTGTGTGTGTGTGTGTGTGTGTGTGTGTGTGTGTGTGTGTGTGTACGTCTGTATTACTATACTTACATTTATGTATACAATATGTATAGAATATCTTCTATATATATACACAATATGTAACAAAAACCCTGTGGTTCCCCTTAAGGGCGTTATCTGAATCAGTATTCAAAGGTATAGAAATAACTTTACTTCAGAATACTAAAGACAGACTACAGACATAAAAATAATCAAATTAAATTTTAATTAAATAATGTTTGTAAATTTTATGTGGATTGACTCTGCCTGGAATTATCCAGCAACTAAAGCGACACAGGAAGCAGTGGCGGCCGGCGGCGGCGCACATTAAAAACGGGGTGCGCGTGCGCGCGCGCCTAACCTACATTAACTGCACTAAGGTCCTGAACTCGGCACATCACTTAGCTCTTATCACTTTAGTGGTCGATTATCACAACTTTTATATTGTATTTCGACCGATTGTGGTAATTATACACAAACAATAATTTATCACGATGTCTACTTGAGGACTACGAAGATAATGTTCAATATGTCCGCCTTGTACATTCTATCCATTTGCGAGACCGGCTTATAATGTCTGAACGTAAGCGTTGCATAACAAATATTTTGGACTTTATTTATTTTATTTATTTATTTATAAGGAAGCTTACATGATATTGTACAATGAAAAAATGTTTACAAATTTTATTGATTTATCTAAAGCTTAGTACATATCATACTTATAGGCTAACTTAACATGTTAAAGTGAAATAATAAATAACGAACATAATTGTTGCAAAAAGAATAAACGATAACAAAATAACCTATTGTAATGCATAAAACAAAAAAAAAACTTTGTTTTTCTACAATAACTCATGAGGTGATCTTAATTTTGTTATAAAAATGTTTTTTTTTTTAATTTTATTTTTAAAAGTGGTATAAGAATCGTTGAATATGTCAAGATCGAATTATTTGGAAATTACATTATAAGTTTTTAAGGTTCTATTAATTGGAGCTGATAATCCGACATTTGTTCTACAATACCTAGTTTTGAATAAACTATAATTTATTATTCTAGAATTAGGTCTAGGAATATAATATGATATTTTAACTAAAAATTATTAGAGCTAATTTTATTGTTAACGATTTTGTGTAACAAGTACAAGTACATAAGCGCTCTTCGATCATTTAATGAAATCATATTACAATTTTCTAGTCTTTCAATGTAAGTTAGTTGCCTGTGTGTTTTGTTATTATTGAAATAAAGGTACTTAACGATTTTTTTTGTACTCGTTCTAACTTATTTATATGTGTTTGATAATATGGATTCCAGACAGAAGAAAATATTCAAGATAACTAAGAATAAATGAGTTAAAAATAGTTAAAAACTTTGGATTTTTTATTTTTTTAAAGTTTTAGTTACCCGATTAATTAATCCTAAAAATCAATGATTTTTTTTATAACTTGATCCATATGCGTAGGGAAACTTAATTTAAAATCAATTAAAATACCTAAATCACGAATAACATTTGTCTTTTTTATGACAATATCATTAATATTATATTCATTAAAAATCGGATGGATTTTTTTATTTCAAGATATTTGGTAACATTTTTCACGATTAAGGATTACATTATTAGGCTCGCACCAGGAGACTAGCCTATAATATCATTTTGTAGTAAGTTTCCATCATTAACGGTTTTTATTTCTTTATACAATTTTAAATTATCTGTAAAGAGAAGTACATCACTGTTCAGGAAAAAATTTACTACATCATCTATAAAAATGTTGAATAGAGTTGGCACCAAGTGTGAGCCCTGTAGCACACCTGAATATGCTATAAATGCCTCAGATTAAAATCCATTTAATACAACCTTTAGCTTTCAGTCGTGTAAGTAAGAAAACACGCATTTTAAAATGGAGCTGTGGAATCCATAACATTCAAGCTTTTTTTATTAATATGGAATGATTCACGACGTCAAACGCTTTTGAGAAGTCTGTATAAATTGCATCAACTTGAAGGTTATTGTCCACAGACACACATAAAGTATCAATATATTCACAAAGATTTGACGTTGTGGACCTTCCTCTCAAAAATCCATGCTGCCTATCAGTTAGTATTGATTTCATGTGCCAATTTCTAATTGGACAGATAATAGCCTCAAACACCTTTGGAAACACGGATAGTATTGATATGGGCCTGTATTTTGTTATATCGGTCCTATCCCCGCTTTTGAAAATAGGCACAACTCTAGCCTCCTTCCAAGCGCTTGGAAAAAACCCCTCTTTTAAGGAAGCATTATAAACGATAATTAAAGGGCGCGCTAGGGCTGCTGCACATTTCCTTTCAAATAAAGGCGATGTATTGTTGGGACCAGCACTTTTAATGCTGTCAAGTTTCTTAAGCTTTGATTCAACTTCCTCTACACTTATATGTATATTAGATGAAGTTTGATTAATACCAACGCATTCAATGTTAGGAATCTCATTCTTTTCGCCTATGGGATAATCGGAGTATATACTTGAGAAATGTTTTGCAAAGGTATTACATATATCTGTACCATTGGAAAAAAATTGTGTATTTAATATCATATAAGAAGGATATTCACATTTGTTATTTCTAATCTCTTTTAAATATGACCAAAAATATTTTGGATTACTTATTATATTTTCTTCTACATTTTAATGTGATTTTAATAGCATGAGTGTATTAAGGTTTCACATTTTTTACGCAGTAATTTAAACGATATTTCATCAAGAGGGTTTTTATACTTATTATATAAGTTTCTGTATTTATTTTTTCTTTTATTCTTTTTATTAAGCCATTTAAAAATTAAAGCGGGTGTTTACTATTTCCTCTCTTATATTTCCTAATATGCCGACTGTTACGGCCTACAGTTGCCCCTGCAAAGGTTGAATATCCCGGGGCTCATGAGCGAAAGATTCAATGGGCAGCCGCAGGTCGGGCCCAAATGACCACGTGGAAAAATGTCCTATCATACTAAACTATATGGGAAAATGCTAGGAAAATATAGTACGCACCTGTCTCCGAATCTAAGACCGCCCCAAGGCTCGCTCAGGCCGTAGGTGGGTGTAAGGTGCATGGAAAGTAGTGTTTAGTGATGTGTATGGTGTGTGTGTGACCTGGCCCAGCTGAAGTGACCAGCAGCAGCCGAGTTCCATGCTGCCCCGCAATGCTGCATCACTCCAGCAGCCTTCACCACTGGACCATTTCTTACTACATTGTCACTATTTCAGTCTATTAACTTTATTGCACATTTAACTAACTTAAACTCGCCTAATTCCACATTCATCGTAGAATTCAAAACGTGATATCCGACACAGTAACGGAGAGTAGTTCAAAGTTCAACATTCAATGTCCCTGACTCACTTATCACCAAATCACAAATAGGGAACCAACGCGATCTCTTCATGAGTCACACGGTACAGGGTTAAACACAACTAAGTTCCTTCGTTCGACATCAAACACCACGCCGCGAGAAGAATTCAAAATACGCCTCGTTAACACGTAAAACTAACAAACCAGCCAACACACAAAAAGGGCACTTAACGCGACGGCACAATTACAATGATTTCCAGACAATCAACCGGGAGACGCTCTCGAACAAGGAATGCGCGGTTCGAATCCTAGACTGTATATCTACTCGGCGCGCGCGTGCGAAATTCCGCGTCACCCGAGCAAGTTAAATATTGCAAAATTCACTTCAAACGCAATCACTATATAATTTGCACAATTACTTTCAACGAAGTTAGTAGCGAAGTAACAGGCACCAAATCTAACCATCTGGACCCTACACCGGTCGCATCAACTTCGGCAGCGATAACCGAGATACGCGGATCAACCGCATCGCGGCCAGCGAGCTACTACAAACTACTCTCTCGCCCGACAGCGCCAAAACGCTGGAGAGGCGCCTTTCGCTGCCCACACCCCGCCACACACGTGAAACCTAGCCTCATCGGCCGATTCTTCAAGTCGAACGTGATTAGGTGCGCCTCAAAATGACCATTTTTGGGCATAAACACCGACCTATAATCTCGTGGAGCTTGCAATAAAAGGCTTTTAGCATTTCATCAACATCACCACATATAAAAAAAAATTCATTCCAAGATATTTTTTCTATCTCGTCGATAATATCACTGTAATCTGCATTATAAAAATTCATTCTTTCGTTTATGTTTGTTCCTAGGTATAGCTGGAGTAAAATTTATACTGATTTCTAGGGGTGGGTAATATCTGTCTATATGGCTTAAGGGATAAGGTCTTTCTTTCACTTCATTGATTATAAATGTACTTTAATATATTAATATTAAGTCAAGAGTTTTGTTAAAAAAAATTCGGACTTGATTACACTGTTAAAGATGATTTTCATATTCTATGAAATCAATAAAATATTCGTTCATTTTGCCACTATTACTAACAGGAATAAGATATTTTTGACTAGTTTGTTCAGTCCACATTATATTGGATAAATTAAAATCTCCTATTAATATAGTATTATTTTGCTCAACTGATACACGGGAAACATTATCACAAAAGCTTATAAGACATTCATAATTTAATGGTGACGGAAAGTAAACACCGCAAATCGATAGAGTAAAATTTGGGTTACCTGCTTTAAAATCAATGTTAATCCACATATCCTCATAGTTGCTTTCCCATTTCATAACTCTATAACTTTTAAGATATTTTAGCAAAATAGAAGTTTCTCTGTCACATCGAGAAACCACGGATAGTTTATGTATAATTTCGTTATTTAATATACTTTCACATAGCCATGTTTCAGTTAACACAATAATGTCAAATTCTCAATTTAAAATAGCACTATATACCTCATGAGTTTTGGTTTTAAGACCTATATATGTAATTTTTGATAAAAGACACTAATACAGCTCATCAACTAAACGAAAGTGTAACTGAGTTAAACATATATTATATGTATTAAATATCTAAACAAAAAAAATTTATGGTAAATTTCGTTAAGGAACTCTAAGTTCTTAACAAATGTTACATCACTGGACAGCGCTTTTCTTAAGTAGATGTTACCATTCCCACCCAATCATTGATTTTCCTTCGTTGTTGAAAGTGGCTTGGTTTATAGGAATGCGGATTGTCGTCGAACATACGTGTTCATTATGAGCATTAAATACGCCTGTTCTTACAAAAGAGCATTCATCCTTGAAAAGTAAGCGGTTCAAAACTCAGGATCTCCTTATCGAGTAACCATCTACAGTAATCCATTCTCGGCTTGTAGTCTTTGGCAAGAAGACACTGAAATCTACGATAATGATACGGGTACTGTCCATCATCTTTGAGGGCTCTCCAAACATGCATATGGTTCACACCTAGTTCACGTGCCACCGAGCGCGTGCTCCACGTCGGATCTTCCCCAAACATATTGAGAATATGCTCCTCAATGTCGTCGTCGTACATAATCGGTCTTATTGAATCACGTACGTTGTTGATCACGGTCATGCACACTGCCAGTATTGTACATACGAATGTGAAGTCGTTGGAACTTCATTGTCGACGGCAATTGTATATTTCGTGGAGTACGAAAGCACTCCTCATAAAGTCTTCGGGCTTCTGCAAAATTGCAGTCACATTTCCTGAGACACATCAACATATTAAAATATTCCTCGTTTGAGTTAGACATCACACACAAGTCGCTCAAGGCGGATAATTAATTTCGCAATATAAAAAACAGATCAGTCCGGAAGTAATTTACGCGGGCGACAATAGCTATCAATATCAACGCACGCGCAATACTGAAGCTTTTGTTTGTTGTTTGTAGGCGTGGCAAAGCGAATATACTCTATACCATAATCTTGATCTTTTCTGAATCTTTTTTTTTTGTAGAATAAGTGTGACAAACGAGCACACAGTTCACTTGATACTAAGTGATCCCTGTGGCCCATAGTCATCTACATCTATCTTCGATTAAAAATCAAAATTCAGATGCGTTATCACCCGTGAGGACTAAGATGGAATGCCTTGTTTCCAGTAAAAAGGGTCTCCGGTCTTGTACACTCACCATACGAAACACAGCAGCGTTAAGCTGCTATTTTACGCTGGTATAGAAAATATGTTGTGATTTTTGATGCATATTTTAATAAAAGTTGTTATTTTTTTATTTACTTCAGGCAGCGCCCGTAAGTGTTATTAACAAATTAAATTATAGAGGTATAACCATTTATACATCATCTTACATAATATATCGCCACGTGTTGGTAAGTTCAGAAGCAAATAACATTTTTAGAACTGTTAAATTTAGTGATTTATCTGATTAGAAACCCTAAAATTCCATTTATAACAACAAAACAAAAATAGTTCTCATAATTGCCATGCCTATGTGTACACCTAAATGTCCCTGAAACGACCAACGGGATTTTTCGTTAAAAACTGTATAGATATATATCATCATCATCATCATCACAGTCCTTCACAACTCCACTGCTGAACATAGGCCTGCCCCAAAGAATACCACATAACACGGTCCTGAGCCACCTGCTTCCATCAACTTCCTTATCTTACCAGTTCGTCACTCCATCTAGTAGGGGGCCGCCACTTGAGAACCTTTTTTCCTCATCAGTTGTCGGTTCTTCGAGCTATATGGCCGGCCCATTGCCACTTCAGCTTACTAATCCGTTGCGCTTTGTCGATCACTCTGATTCTACTGCGGATATCCTCATTTCTAAGTTTATCACGCTGAGAAACTCCGAGCATAGCCCTCTCCATAGCTCGCTGAGCAACCTTGAGCTTCCTCATACGGCCAGTAGTGAAGGACCACCTCTCAGTTCCATTCCAGGTCATACTGGCGACACGAAATGTTTGTATAGTCTTGTTTTCAAGTTTTGAGGTATACTTGACGACAAGATGTGCTGTA
Source organism: Parnassius glacialis (assembly GCA_033319125.1). Classification (NCBI taxonomy): domain Eukaryota; kingdom Metazoa; phylum Arthropoda; class Insecta; order Lepidoptera; family Papilionidae; genus Parnassius; species Parnassius glacialis. Next base: position 63,509 of record JAVANC010000014.1, read on the forward strand.
ATTTCCCGAATGCTGCCCAACCGAGTTAAATCCGTAGATTGACCTTTCGGTTGAAGTTGGACTTACCTAGTCGGCCTATTCGCCCCAGGTAAACATAGGCTTTAACAACTTCGAGCTTAGTGCTTCCAACAAATACCGGCATAGGTGTGACATGGACATTAAACATAATCTTTGTTTTGACCATGTTCATCTTAAGACCTATCCGTTGGTATACACTATTGAGGTCGTTGAGCATAGAGCTTAGATCCTCCAGCGATTCTGCCATAAGGAATAAATCCTCGCCAAACCAAAGGTGAGTGTTGTACTCGCCATTGATGTTAATACCGTATTCTATCCAGTCTAGTAGCTTGAAAACGTCTTCCAATGCAGCGGGGAAGAATTTCGGGGATATGTCACCCTGTCTTACACCTCTCTGCAATTGGATAGGTTTCGTACTCTGGTTCTGTAATCGGATAACCATCGTAGCTCTACTGTACAAACACTTCAGCACTTCGACATAACGATAGTCAACTTGGCACCGCTGAAGGGACTGTAGCACCTCCCAAATTTCGACGGAATCAAAGGCTTTCTCATAGTCGACATACGCAAAGCAAAGTGGAAGATTGTACTCTTCTGTCTTCTGTACAATTCGCCAAATGGTGTGTATATGGTCCGTGGTACTAAAGCCTTTTCGGAAACCGGCTTGTTCGGGAAGCTAGAAGTCGTCGAGTCTGCATGCGGGACGATTCGTTATGACTCTCGAAAACAGCACGTAGACGCGGTTCAGAAAAGAAATTGGTCTAAATTTCTTCAAGAGAGCGTTATTGTTTTTCTTGAAGCACAAGACCACCGCACTTCTACTCAACGCCTCCGGAGTAGTACGTACCACCATGGATCACGCAATTAAAGAGTTTCTGAATGACTTCAAGTACCAGTTTTCCTCCCGCTTTCAGAAGCTTCGCTGTAATTACATCTTTGCCCGGTGACTTGCCGTTTTTAAAGTGCTGGAGAGCTATTCTAATCTCGCTCAGACTGACATCCGGAATATCTTCGGAATAGTATCAGATAAGACTTTCTCTTCGATCGTTACTCACACTTGCGTGTGGCTCCAACAATGCCGTGTACATCTCCCCATAGATCCTCTCAATCTCACTCAAAATCTCAGGTGTCCCGGAAACGATGCTGCCATACTTGGTCACCTAACTTTGACAGTTGGCTCTTTCTGGCAGACAGATCTCTGGCAAAGACTTTGGAGCCTTAGTTCCGCTCGATCGCTTCTTCAATACAAGCTGCATTGAAGTTGTGTAAGTCCCGCCGCATGCATTTGTAGATCTGTCTGTTCAGTTGCCTGTATACTGTCAAATCTGTTGAAGACTGCATCTTCATTTCCCGTCTAACAACCATGAGATTAAAAGTGTGATAGGAGAGCTTTTATGTTATTCTGCGGTAGGTCTTGCAGAACTTAGCTCCGACCGCGTTGACACTTTCCACGAGCTTATCATTTATATCGTCCACTTCATTGCAGTCTTCCAGGCACTGAAAACGGTTTTGTAACTGAAGATGAAAGGTTTCGGGACTATTAATTAGAGCACGAGGGAGACGGCTTATTGACTTCCTTATGCGAGACCTCTCTAACTTAACGTTTAGGTTTAGTGTGCCTCTAACCATTCGGTGATCGCTACCAGTTTTCACCCTCGCGATCACGGAGACATCACTGAACAGTTGTCGTCTGGTCGTCATAATGAAGTCAATCTCATTTTTTGTCAAGCCGTCGAGGCTCGACCAGGTCCACTTTTCGTAGGACTGCTTCTGGGAGTAAGAGTTAATCATAAAGAGTCCCTCTTTCACCATGAAGTCGGCCAGCTGCTGGCCCCTAGGGTTCTGTTGACCTATTTCGAATTTTCCTACTTTCAGCTCACCGTTCTTTCTTGTGCCTAGTTTTGCATTGAAGTCTCCCATTAACTCCTTATAGTGGGTTTTGGAGAAATTCATGGCTCTAGAGATACTCTTATACTTTTCCTCCACCTTGCAGTGTGCTGAGGTTGGTGCGTAAACCTGTATGACCTTCAGCGAGTACCGTTTGGTGATTCTGAGTATAAGGTACGCAACCCTCGTCGACACACTCCCAATCTTTAAAACGTTGTTAACGAGAGACTTGTGGACGATAAATCCGACACCTCCTTGGGACAGATGGTCGCCCTCCCGGTGATAGAACAAGTTGCCGGATTCGAGGATTACCGTGTCCTCACCCTTTCTTCGGATCTCGGATAATCCTATAATATTCCAGCGCAATTTGTCTATCTCTTCTTCTCGCTCCAGGATCTTTTCGTCATTGCTCAGGGTGCATGCGTTATAAGTTGCCAGGTAGAGACGTCGTAGGTGGCAATCGAACCTCCACCGGAGATTCTGAGCACCCCCTGCCCCGCCGTTACCATGGTCGCCACCGTAGCCAAGAATAGCGGCGCCGCCGGGGACTGGGGGCCGTTTATAAAAGTCAATGATTATGAGGGGTATTTTGCCACAGTTGGTAGCAGTTTTTTAATTGGGATATTGCTGTTATAAGGAAAAAGTATTAAAATAATAAAGTGCCAAATTTAATATATGTAAATAATACGTTTTGAAAGTCAGGAATACAATTAATTTTTTTCATCAAAATTAAATGAAACGCTCATGAGGCGTGCACTTTTTATTTCCTAAATTATTTGAAAATATTAACAACTCAAAATAATAAGCAACTGTGGTTGCCAACTCACATGCCCATCATGGCAACTATGATAAAATATGAGGAAATATATGGGAGAGGCTTGTGTTTAATAGGGTGCTTTTATAGGCAGTAACGAATACAAATTATTTTATGCCCAAAGTTGTATATAAAAAAGATAATGTGTAATAATTGCAAATTTATTTTGCAATGTTGTTTTCAGTAACACATCAAAGATAGTTTAAAAAATCCAAAAGTGCAGGTATCATGAGCGTTTCTTTTAATTTTGATGAAAAAAATAAATTAGGTACTGAAATAAATCGATTGCAAAAAGTTAATTGATATAGGCTGTATAATACATTTGTCCTTTGCCTATCAAAAGCTATAGAAGAAAACTAAAGGGCCTTAATAGCAATCAGATTTATAAAATGTGTATATATGGTATCGATACGACAATTCTTTCGGAAGTTATCGTGACCACATACAAAATCGCCATCCGGACCCCATGTAATTTTTTTTAAAACGTTTTTATCAAAGTAGCAAAATTAAATTATTTAAAAAAAATATATTAAGATAGTTTAATGAGTGTTTTGTTGATTTACGGCTACTCATATTATCGTATAAGTGCAATATGTTTATGATAAAGGCGTTTTAAGACCACAAAATTGCTTGACTCCGACGTGTCGAGAGTGATACACTACCTAATAACACTTTGAGTTATAAAGCGTGCTATATGTTTTGTATTTGGAATAGCATTTCGGAAAATATATATTATATACACATATATATATATATATATATATATATATATATATATATATATATATATATATATATATATATGTTATTATAAACATACCATACTGCTAAATTTCGGGTGTGGATGGAATTACAATGAGGCTTCTAAAATCGTATAAATAACTGGTCTTTCACGAAGAGTCGGGGAAGGGAGGTGTTGTGGTCTCGTTATTCAAGATAAATTACATCTCCCTATTGAAGAACAATTCACTAGTAATATTACTCATGCTATTTGAGGTGAAAACTTTTGATATTATTTAACTTTAGCTAATTATAATTGAATAAGTAGTGTTCTCAGAAGGTGAAGTTTTCTACTTCTATTTTATATACGAGTTTGTACGATAGATAAAGTTGCATCCTCTATTGTCATCCCGTTTAAAGGGTGTAGAGCGCCAAAACAATAACAGTTTATGAGAAATTTCATCCTAGTCGTTAAGCACTTTGAGATTTCTTTGTATGGGGTTGGTTGAAGCGTACATGGACTGTAAAACTACTTAATACCAGATGGAATTTAAGATAGTTTCTTTAATAAATATAATTTAAGCCTTACATGTTTTAGTATCTTGCTACTCTGTCAATACATATTTAAACAAACTTATTCTCAGATGTAAATGACATTGGTAAAATATTTTATATTTTTTAGATGAAATATGTACATTTCTACTGTGTTACTGTGTAAGTTCTTAAATATATTTGTATGAGTTTGTTCAAGAAAACATTTTACCTAATGTCTATGAACGCTCTTGCTAAAGATCAGGTGTTGCATTAAGAAAATTGACAATAACGATAAGGAAGTATCCCTTTTAAAACACCTATACTGTTAGCATAATCAGTATTGATCTAGGAAAAATATTGGAGTGTTATATATTACTATACGCTATCTAGTATTATCGGTAGTGGATAATTATTTGTGAAATATATTCTGAATTAAAATATTTTGTTCACACTAAATTCATTTTCGTAATTATAAAATATTGTTTTAATAATATTTTTGTTTTATTATTAGCACTGCTAATAATAAAAAAAAATTATTATGTCCATCATAGCCTGAGATCTTATGTGTAAGTAAATATAAAAACTTTATGATTTATGATTAGACTTTGTTCAAAAAAAATACGTAGAAACTTTAAAACCCTACTTGAATAAGCTTACTTTATGCCTAATATCTCTACTTTTTTAAATTTATTTCTATTACCATATAATATATTTTTATTTTGTTTTTAATACAGCGAATTGACGATATAACAAAGATGGGCCAAATTAAGAGTGCATTTAACAGACGAGCATTTTTTTATGGAATAAGGGTGACAAACGAGCACACAGTCCACGTTATGTTAAGTGGTTGCTGCGGCCCATAGACATCTACATCTATCCTCTATTACAAATCAAAATAAAGATGCGTTGTCACCCGGGAGGACTAAGATGGAATGCTTCATTTCCAGTAAAAAGGACCTCCGGCCACCTGCACTCACCAAGCGAAACGCAGAGGCAAACCTCTACTTCGCGCTGGTTTTCTGTGTGGTCTCGGTACCACCCCGGTTCGACCGGCCCATCCGTGCGACAGCAAAAGCTGCCGCGTGGCTCTACCACTGTCATATGTGTGATGTACGTATATACATGTCTCATAGTTGATGGTGCCCACGAGCTGCCGTAACTTCATACCATCTTCATACCGCCTGTGCCACAACGGATAGAAACACAACATTATCTTAGCACTCGTAGAATAACTTAAGCGGAATCTCGCGCGCACGGCGCATACAACGAACTGTATAATGCACAAACGAGTGGGGGGTTTCTCGATATACCCTCAATTCCTCCTCGCCACTATCGATATGACGCTCTGCGAGAGTGACGCAACCTCTTACTCACTCTCAACCCAACCGGTATGTTATAGATGCGCCTACATATTTATAACTTACTGTTAATTTTTTCAAATGGTTATTTTATAATTTTTAAATAAATAAACCAATTCATTTATTTATAAAGTGACAAATCACAAAGCCTTTTTTATGAAATTTCATCAATATTCTAAATAAAGAAAACTCATTATGAAATCTTTGCATAATACATTGATTGAAATTCAACAGATCATATATCAAATAGATATCTGAATGATTAAACTCAGAAATCCGATATTACATTATCAATGTCCGCTTTGATGTTTAGTTTATTATGCAAATTGATAAATAATTCAAATTGTAACTAGCTGTATAATGTATTCAAGTATATACTGGTAGTTAGGTTGACGAATGAACTAGATTGCTAGTTCATTCGTAAAGGATCAATATCCACTACCCCATATCATCCCGTGGAATGAGAGGATAAAGGAAAATGAAATTACAGATGAGCAGCAGTGTCTTCCTGGGAACAACTCAAAATAATTAAAAACTGCGGTTTCTAACCTGTGCCTACTGCCAAACGTGGCAACTATAAAAAGTAGATGCAATCAATGGGTGAGGCCTATGTGCAGCAGTGGACTTTTCATATGCTGTAATGATGATGACGATAAGAGTTATTAGCGAAGATTATGCAATTACTCATATACAATGATTAAAAAATACAAAAGTATGGCAGTGGCCAGCTATTTAATAAAAAGGTTTTCGTTTGTTTACTTTTATTTCCCTAGTTTATATTATTATAGCAAAGTTTTATATTTTTATGTTATTTTTTACAATTAAAAATATTGCACTAGTCGGCTAAAATCATAATTTTCAAATTTTTTTTTTTTGAATTTACTGGTTCAAATAAGAGTTTTTGTTCATGAGCGTACGCTTCTCAATAAGAGATAGAGCGCCCATAAATATGAGTATCAATGCGCCGCTGTATTTACTTCGCAAGTAGCACACATGGAATATAAGTGGACATTGTAGCACCCTTTTGCTGTATAACAGCTGCTTTAGCAAGTTTGTATATTTCTTAAACTGTATATAACAGATTCTCATATCTCTTTAAAAGCATAGTGATAGAGTAACCGTTTCGTAGTGACAATAGTAGGTTTGATGGCACACTATGAGACATTTATCATTACATGGCAATATTTGATGATTTATGTATGTCAATAAAACAATCAGTTATTTTTATAGTACAGAGCATACTTTTCACAATAAATAAACCTATAACATTTTATGTCGTAATAAATTCACCGCAAGTTCCAAAAACTCAATAGAAAAGAAACTGTTAAATTAACATTGAAAATTAAATGCACTTTAGTAAGATAAATTACAGCAAGATTCAGATTTCGCGGGTGCATGAAATATTTAAATAAATACATTTTTGACAGAATACAGCTGAAATTATGTATCTTGTTTTACACTAATCAACTTTATTTTAATATTTATCACCATTACACATCACGATAATTTTAAATAATATTTGTCATGTATTTTCTGCAACTATAATTGTTATATAGACATATTATTTAAAAAATAACTTTAAGATGCTTTAAGCTTTCGATACGTGTTTTAATCACGTCGTTATCATGTGCAATTTCTATGAAGATGGCACAAGAACTTCTTGTATATATTTGTGCTCCAAACATCATATTTCACGCACCTTTGTATTGCTTTACAAACTCACCATGCCGCTATCGTATCGCTACTGTACCACTTACTTAGGGTAAAGGCATAAATTAATTAAGCGGGTGCTACAGCGCTTTGTTATCCACTTGTGTGGTACTTGGGTTATCAAAGGTAGGCTGTTTTCCAGTTTGTCTCCAGTTTTCTATAAAAAAACATATATATTCGGGTACGTAAATGAAAATCTTAGTGAGCTATGAATAGGGCTATGTTCGGAGTTTCTCATCTTTATAGAACCTGTAAAGTTGATAATCGCAAATGAACTAGAGTAATCTACATACTTAATTACCTGGGACAAATATTTCGACTAGGTAAGTTCAACTTTGACCGAGAGGTCAAAGTTGAACTTACCTAACGTAAAAATTACGCTCTCGGTCAATCGACGGATTCAACTCGGCTATGCAGCGTTCGGAAAATTACGACACATCTTCTCGTCAGGTATACCACAAAAGTTCAAAACATGATTGTACAGCCAGTGCGAGTTGCCAGTGATGGCTTATGGATCTGAGACGTGGATAAGCAGGAAGTCGATGGATGCATGTGGCTCAAGACCCCTTTATATAGGTTCCTCTGTTCCTTGAGGCTGGCCTACGCTTGACAGAGGACTTGTGAAGGGTAGTACTGATGATAATGTTGACGATGAAGTAAGAAAAATTAATAAACGCTATTGTTTTTATATTTCGCATTCTAGGCTATGGCCAAATAATATTACCTACCTATTATACATATCCCGTAGGGTGGATATTTGAGCCACTTGCATCCAGTGACTTCCTGCATGTCTTATCAGGCGTCACTCCATCTAGTGGCGGTCATAACATTATACATACATAATTTACAACTTGACATAAATAAAATTATAATAAAGCCCTGTAACTCACGAGAATGGCCCAGAAGTTAAATTAGTCGAGCCATTCAACGGGATAGTGCAGGTAGCCGCACTATCCCGTTGAATGGCTCGACTAATTTAACTTCAGGGTGAATAAGGGAACCAGCTCTACTGTCACGTTGGTGACCAATCATGAGTATAAATTAAAGTAAACAAGAGTACGGAATTATCTTTCCAGCTTCTCGCAACGCACGCGCACGTGCACAGGATTTACTTATAGTAGTAAAAATAGAACAGTGTATACTTTAGAAGTTTCACTGCATATATATTCCACGGATAAGTACACTCTACAGCTATATATAAATAATACATTATCTCTCACAGACCTCAATTTACCCCGATTATTCAACTGAGCTTCTGATACCGATTAGAACCCGCAGCCCTATTCCGTGAAAACCAAACTCATCAACACTGCTACGCAAATATATCAATAAAGTTAATAAATTTGCAACCCTTTTTTTTTATAGAGCAAGAGTTATGAATGAGCGCACAGTTCGCCTGATGGTAAACGGACGCTGTGGCTCAAAATTATCTACATTTTTCCTCAATTATGAATCAAAATTCAGATGCGTTGTCACCCCTGAGGACTAAGATGGAATGCCTCATTTAAAGTAAAAAGAGTCTCCGGTTCTCGCTACACCCACCATACGAAACACAGCAGCATTAACCTGATGTTTTACACTGGTATTCTGTGAGATCGTAGTCCTTCCCCGGTTGTGCCGGCCTATTTGTGCTAAAGTCAAAATATAGCTGCAGCGTGGTTTTTTAGTATCACTTAATCATCAAGATATAATTCATGCTTGCGTTTTTTTTTTTCACATATTGAAATTTCATCTTCATTTTTGTGATTTGGCTGTAAACCGACCGGTGTCGCCTCACGGCATTATCAGAGTTTATATGAACATGATAAAAATACCGTGATGAGTATTTAAAATAAGTTATATATAAAATGAAACTAATTTTTACGGATTTTATGGCGTTTACTTTAATTTTATAAGAATTTATTAAGCTATATATTATTAAATAATAACTAATAATAATTTTGAAACAAATACAAGTGTTTAACCAAATCACAAAAATTCCTAAGAGTTATTTACAGTGTTAGATGAAGTGGCAAGAGAATAACTCTTGCCACTTCATCTAACACGATGTTCAAACAGGACTGTCTTATTGTATGGTATTCAATAATTTTATAAACAGCTTGAAAACAGGCCATAATCTCGGTCCTTACGAATGATTTGAAATTAAAATATTTTTATAATTAAAATCATCAATACTTATGATGGGAATTGATCCAGGAAATAGACTGCAGCATCATCCTGATAACAGTTAAAGATAAATAAATAAATGCATTCACAAACCTTTTTTCAAGCGTGGCAACTTGACAACTGATAGGCTACCGCGCTTGGGAAATTGTGGTGGTAGGTGGCCTTATAATAGGCTGTAGTGATAATGGTAATGCAACCTCTGATTATAGTCAATTGTGACTGGGTCAATGATCTATGGAATTTTTAATTATATATATATATATCAATTCTCTACTCGGTAAAATAAATATTTCATGTCTTATTAAAGTAATATATAACCTGGGAAACGTATTATACACTGACCGGTGCTTGCGATCATAAATAATTTTGCCCCTTTGGTTTACTGAGATCATAATTAACAAAAATCCAATAACGGCCTGAAAGCAACCAGTACATCTATCTATCTTTACTATATTAAAACTCTAATAAAACGATTTCTGTAGATTGAAATTTTTTTTTCATTTAAAATGTTATCGATACAGATACCAAAATATTTTTTGGAAACATTGTATGCCTGTCTGTCTAGACACGCATCACGCAAAAATCTGTGAACGGAATTAAAAGAGACTTTCACTAGAGTGATGTGTAGAGGCCGAACCGTTAGAATAAGTAAATATCATATCGGAGCTGGGCAGTAGGCATAATCTTCTCTTTTGCAGCTACAAAAATTCATAAAATTTACATTGTCATGAGGTTGAAAAATTACACTTTCCAATTTTGAGTTGATCTTATATTATTCCTATTCGTTATTTGCCTAATATCAAAGTTTTAATTTTAGTGTAATAATCAACTAATTACTAAAATTTTACCTAGATGGCGCTATAGGTACTTTAAATCACGGTATGTGTGATTTTATTATATACGCGAGTTATGATATGGGACATAATATCTGTAATATAATGTGCTGTCAAAGAAATATTATTTTTGTGAGATCAATAAATGTAACTTACTTTTATACGACACAAGCAATGGAAAGAAGAGAGAAGTATTTTTCTGCTCATGTTTATTTTTTATATTATTACTCATAGACGAAATAACTTCTACAGCATAAACATATTTTAAGGAAGTTAACATTGGTAAATATTAACTTCCTTAAAATATATTTACTGTAAATGCGTTGTGATATATAGAGTTTGTTTAATAGAGTCAATCTGTTAAAAAAATAAACAGAATAGAGTTCAATTGAATAGTAAAGCCTATTTATGGCCTACCGCATTGGATGGGCATTCTAATATTGTTGAGAGGGTTATCTTAGAGCAGGGAAAAGTCCATTGCGCTGTCTTTGACCTGTTGTTCTAACGTGTTTATTCTCGTCACTTATTTATTTATTATTCACGAGTGTGTGCTCTCTTTACTCTCATATTAAGATGGAACGGTAATCCAATACAAATATACAGAGATAAGACGCTGAATCAACGACTTTACGTGCTTTCTGAGGCATGTGGATGGAACACCGTTAAAATCACCGCTCCGGGCTGCTACTGAGATTTTCTCGATAAAATACCCAATTAATTCTGGGTCAGATCACACCCATTATTTATAGGTCAAAAGACTACTCGGTTGAGTTAAGTTTTATTTTGCATTTGTTTGGAAACACCGCGATGAAACAAATGTGAAAAGCTCTCTTTCGCTTAACAATTAATAAATACAATTTCAAAGTATTTAAAATGTCGTGAAACTGTATTAAGAAAAACGTGAGTTGAAAATAGATGATTCAAACGTATTATGGTTGACATATTAATTTTTTGTCGGGTTAATCAAATCTCACATTCACGCAATAAGTAGCGGCTTTTAATAAATACTATAAACATACTCGTTGGTATCATATCGTATTTAATGTGAATTGAACTAAGTTTTTTTATTTAGTTAAATATGTTACGCATTTGAATGAGTAAAAAAATTTAGTTGTATCTAGTTGTTATTCATTTAAAAAGTATTTTTGTTCATGCATTAATAATAGCACATCAAATTTTACTGCCTAAGGTTTGGTCTTCCCCATAGATTGCCTCATACGACAATTTTTTTATATAAGAAATGTGACAAACGACCATACAGTCCACTTGATGGTAAGTGGATGCTGTGACCCATAGACATCCATGTTTCTCCCCAATCAAGAATCAAAATACACATGCGTTGTCACACTTGAGGACTAAGATTGAATGCATCGTTTCCAGTTAAAAGAGTCTCCGGTTCTCTACACACACCATAAGAAACACAGCAGCATTAAGCTGCTATTTTACGTTGGTATTCTGTGAGGGCGTGGTCCTACCCCGGTCGAGTCGACACATTCGCACTACCGCCATAATATAGCTGCAGTGTGGCTCTACCACGTAAAAATATATTTTCCATAGTTGGTACGTTTGGCACGCTAGTCGGCAGTCGCTGTTTTTTTTTCAGTGTTATCAATTAATTGCTGTTACCTATCTCCTGATTCCTTCTGACGCCACTTAAGACACCTAATAATATTAAACTAAGTATATGAACAGCCTATAATAATATAATAATAATAATAATAATAATCTTTATTTCGGACCAAAATTAATCCATAGTAGTGTTAGTAATAATTGACTTATAAACTAGTGTTAGTAAACATTGAAGTATGTACAAACTTTTTCAAAATCGGAGAATTATAGTTCTCCGCTACTGTTTTCAAAATGCTGTTGTGACTATCTCTCACCCTTCTAAGCAGCGAAGCTGTCTTCTTACGTATTATCGCATGAAAGCCGTCCGTGCGAGCATGCGCAAACATCTCCGACGCACTACAGTATCGAGGCAGTCCCAACAATATTCTGAAAGCATTATTATATTGAACACGCAGGGCATCCAGCGACCTTTTAGTGTAATTGATCCATAGATTGCTCGTGTACAGACTCTGGCAGTATGCCTTAAATAGGGTAATTTAATTTATATAAATCCCACTGATGGGCACAGACCACTCTCATTTCTGAAAGTGTTTTAGGGCAAGGAAGTGTCCGCCGTGCTGTTCCAATGACTCTTGGCAAACTTTACATATTTACGAATTTATTTTTCTCAGACAAGCAGGCTCTTTCACGCTGTTTACCTTCACTGCCGAGCAGGTGGTAAATTAGGTGCCGGTACGAACAGAAAATTATAAATTATATTATAAGTATTGACATGATGTAAGTAATAATTAAAAGTTGTTAAAATAGACGTCGTTGTAAATCCATTACGTTTCTTCATGATTTACTTTTGATGGGGATATAGCATGTTGATAATTGATGCCATTCAGGATTATACGATGTTGATTACATTTTTATATTAATTTAATTAAAATATCGTTATGGTACATGGAAATATTACTTAAGAGTATGCTTTACTGTGATATTTTTTTTGTGTTTTAAGTAAAATATTTATTTCCATACAATAATTATACACAATTCTTATTACACGTGATAATTTTATGCATGGTAGAGCCACGCTGTAGCAATATTATTGGTTGAAGCATAAGTGGGTTGGCCCGACCGGGGTTTCTACTCCGCTCTCACAAAATACCAACGTAAAATAGCAGCTTAATAATGTTTTGTTTTGTATGGTGAGTGTAGTGAACCGAAGATCATTTTTCCTGGAAACGACGCACTCCATCTTAGTCCTCAAGGATGCGTCTGCCGTTTCAGACGCAGATGTGTTTGACTTGATTATTCGAGGGAAAATTTAGATGTCTATGGGCTACAGCATGCACTTATCATCAGTTTGAAATGTGTGCTCGTTTGCCATCCATATTCTATAAAAAAAACTAATATTAATTTTAAAAACAAAGGTATGCTAAGAACGCTAGCTGCGTTTCTATGAATGGCTGTACTTAGCTTTTGAGCGAGAAAAAAACCCGCCAACTTGTCTCCAAGAGCAAGCACCAGTCGCGAATACAGAAACTTGGATGGATAGCTTATAGAGCAAATGGCACGATTATATTTTCATCTCTCAGATACTTTCTTTTTATAGAATAAGGGTGACAAACGTGCACACAGTCCACCTGATCGTAAATGGTTGCTGTGACCCATAGACTATCTTCGTTTACGAATTAAAATGCAGATGTGTTGTCAGCCGTGAGGACTAAGATGGAATGCCTCTTTTCCAGTAAGAAGGGTATCCGGTTCTCTACACTCACCATACGAAACACAGCAGCATTAAGCCGCTATTTTACGCTGGTATTCTGTGAGAGTGTGGTCCTTCCCCGGTCGAGTCGACCCATTCGTACTACAACTATACTACTACTAGACTTACGAGTATATGAGTACCATTTACTGTCTTCTAAGGGATTGTTTTCTTAACGTTTGTATTTATTTTATTTACTATCAAAAAGTTTGTGCGATATAACCCCAAAGTAATTTACGCTATGACACAAAGAATTGAAAGAATTATTTTCATTAGCTGTTTTTTTTTTACTTATTAATAGGCTATTTGATGGATTTTCCTGTCTCTGCAACAGACATTTAACTTGAAAGACATTTCAAGTTAAATGTCAAATGTCAACTTATGAGCTTGACAAAGGTAGACAAACTCTTCAGCTCACTCTGTGACGTCAAGGGGACAAGTTAGGTACAAACGACGTTTAGTGTTGTCGGCTTTGCCTATAAAATAGTAAATATATTTATTTAAACTTATATGCACAAAAGCAAAATCGTACATAAGGCGGACTTAATGCCTTAAGGCATACTCTCCCAAAGTCCCGAAACCTTTCAGCTCGAGTTACAAAACCGATTTCAGTGCCTAGAAGACTGCAATGAAGTGGACGATATGAATGACAAGCTCGTGGAAACTGTCCATGCGGTCGGAGCTAAGTTCTGCAAGACCCACCGCAGAAGAACACAAAAACTCTCCGATCACACTCTTAATCTCATGGCTGTTAGACGGGAGATGAGGCTACATTCTTCAACAGATTTGACAGCATACAGGCAACTGAACAGACAGATCTCCAAATGCATGCGGCGAGACTTACGCAACTTCAATACAGCTCGTGTTGAAGAAGCGATCGAGCGGAACCAAGGCTCCAAAGTCTTTGCCAGAGATCTGTCTGCCAGAAAGAGCCAACTGTCAAAGCTGAAGACCGAATGTGGCAGCATCGTTTCCGGGGCACCTGAGATTTTGAGTGAGATTGAGAGGTTCTATGGGCAGCTGTACACGTCATCGTTGGAGCCACACGCAAGTGTGAGTAACGATCCAAGAGCGAGTCTTATTCGACACTATTCCGAAGATATCCCGGACGTCAGTCTGAGCGAGATTAGAATGGCTCTCCAGCACCTTAAAAACGGCAAGGCCCCAGGCGAGGATGGAATTACAGCGGAGCTTCTGAAAGCGGGTGGAAGACCGGTACTTGAAGTCCTTCAGAAGCTCTTTAATTCCGTCCTCCATGGTGGCATTACACCGGAGGCGTGGAGCAGAAGTGCGGTGGTCTTGTTCTTCAAGAAAGGTGACAACGCTCTCTTGAAGAACTACAGACCGATTTCCCTTCTGAGCCGCGTCTACGTGCTGTTTTCTAGAGTCATTACGAATCGTCTCGCGCGCAGACTTGACGACTTCCAGCCTCCCGAACAAGCCGGTTTCCGAAAGGGCTTTAGCACCATAGACCACATACATACCCTACGGCAAATTGTACAGAAGTCCGAAGAGTACAATTTGCCACTATGTCTGGCGTATGTGGACTATGAGAAAGCCTTTGATTCCGTCGAAATTTGGGCGGTGCTGCAGTCCCTTCAGCGGTGCCAAGTTGACTGTCGGTATATCGAAGTGCTGAAGTGTTTGTACAGTAGAGCTACGATGGCTATCCGAGTACAGAACCAGAGTACGAAACCTATCCAATTGCAGAGAGGTGTAAGACAGGGTGACGTTTTATCCCCGAAACTCTTCACCGCTGCATTGGAAGACGTTTTCAAGCTTCTGGACTGGAAAGGATACGGAATTAACATCAATGGCGAGTACATCACTCACCTTCGATTTGCCGACGATATAGTCCTCATGGCAGAATCGCTGGAGGAGCTAAGCACTATGCTCAATGACCTCAATAGTGTCTCCCAACGGATAGGTCTTAAGATGAACATGGACAAAACAAAGATTATGTTTAATGTCCATGTCACACCTATGCCGGTATTTGTTGGGAGCACTAAGCTCGAAGTTGTTGACGAGTATGTTTACCTGGGACAAATAGTCCGACTAGGTAAGTCCAACTTCGACCGAGAGGTCAATCGACGGATTCAACTCGGCTGGGCAGCGTTCGGGAAGCTACGACACATCTTCTCGTCAGAAATACCTCAAAACCTTAAAACAAAATTGTACAACCAGTGCGTGTTGCCAGTGATGACTTACGGAACTGAGACGTGGTCCTTCACTGCTGGCCGTATGAGGAAGCTCAAGGTCGCTCAGCGAGCTATGGAGAGGGCTATGCTCGGAGTTTCTCTGCGTGATAAACTTAGGAACAAGGATATCCGCAGTAGAACCAGAGTAACCGACATAGCCCAACGGATTAGTAAGCTGAAGTGGCAGTGGGCCGGCCATATAGCTCGAAGAACCGACAACCGATGGGGAAGAAAGGTTCTCGAGTGGCAGCCTCGTACCGGTAGGCGAAGTGTAGGGCGTCCCCCCACAAGATGGAGTGACGACCTGGTAAGACATGCAGGAAGTCGATGGATGCAGGTGGCTCGGGACCGTGCTTTGTGGCATTCCTTGGGGGAGGCCTATGTTCAGCAGTGGACTTGTGAAGGGCTGTAATGATGATACTCTCCCAGCCAACCATTAGGCTAAGGAGAGATAAATATATAGGTAGGAGGTAGTACAGCTAAAGTAAACTAATAATGAGAAAAAAAAGGTAATATATGGACAAATATATCAACGGGCGCCAAGGATCATAGCAGTTGCTTAAATCATAGGATCTATAGGAATGTAAAGCTATCTTGGAAACACCAATCAGGCTCCCTTATCACATTTATGTAATTATTAGGATTTGTTTAACTGCAATCACGCCTACAGGTTATGCACACTCTATTTAGCTTATGCATCAAAAATTGGTTTTTCAAACATCTTCCAGAAGGAGGAAGTACCGGTTAAATTGTTTATATTTTTAAATGCATGTGAGGTTCCATCAGGTGGACTTTTGAGACTGCGCTCTAATTATTATTCCTTTATTAAAAAAACTAAAATGACAGACAAGGAAGTGCCTGTACACCTGATGGTAAATGGTTACTGTAACCCTTATACAGCTGTAACAAACTTCAATCAAAGTTCCTTATCACCTTTGAAGACTGAGATGGAATGCCTCACAGCTTGTGTAAGTACTTTCTGAGCCCTACAGACCTGAACACAGTAACCGCAGCAGTACTAGGATTTAATGTTACAAAAAAAATTGAAGAATCTAAACCTTCAATGAGATTTCTTAATACCGACTTGGCATAACTTTAATGTATTTTAATTATATATAGGGCTTAATTGGTAACTCTTTAAAAGTTTAAAGCTAATTAAAGCACTTGAATAAATTTTGATTAGTAACAAAGTCCATACATATGTTTATTTAAAACTAGCTGTTCCCCGCGACTTCGCCCGCGTATAATATAGGGTTTTATATATGTTGCGCGTAGCTCTAATGCTTTTTAATTAAACTTTTTAATTTTATTTAATTCTCTAATATATAAGTGGCCCAAGTTACTTCTTATAGCATCAGCTAGCTGCCAGTGAAAGTCTTGTGGAAATCGATTTAGCAGTTTCGGAGATTAGCCGGAACAAACAGACAGACAGACAGACAAAAAAATTAAAAATTGGGTTTTTGTTGTAAGTACCGTGTATACTTACATGTGAATTTAGTAGAAAGCTGTTATTTTGTTATTCCAAACATTTACTTCAATTTTCTTTGTTTGTATAGATGAATAGCTTTATTTCAAAGCTTTTAATACACGAATAATTTTGAAGTTCGTCGAAGAGTTCATTAACTGATATTATGTATCTACTTAATTTATACTCCATAACTAAGATTTTATTGGGTTCTGAAGTCTTACCCAAAAACTTGGAAACATGTTAACAATTTAAGCGAATTTAGCTATACTGTGTACTCTCACACTATTAAAGTTAAAACGGAGGAGTGGATGCGCTATTGTATGTCGTCAGAAAAATCTACAAAGGTGACATGAATACAAATTGGCTCTTTGGCAGAAAGGGAATAGGAAATGCATGTTTACAGTGAGTAAAACAGAACGTCAAACGGATTAGGGATTTCTCAAAATACTTCTTTGCAATAATATTATGAAACAAATGTGGAAACTTCTTTCCACCTCATAGAGCAACACGGCCACTGGTGGACTAGAGGGGAGTAGCCAGCAGGATTTTTCCCCTATAAAGAATTGTCTGTTTTTTTTTGCAAGGGAAATCTGCACACAAATACAATCGTCTGTCACAATGAAACTCACACATAGATACATTGTAACAGTATCGTTTGGTGACAGCGATATCTCAGATCGCCTCTCTTGGTAAATAGATCTGAAACAACACCACCGTTATTATTGAAATTTTTAAGTTTAACAATATGTAGATAAAATAAAAGCAAAATTATAAAATTACTTTTATATAAAAGGTAACGCTATCTTTTTGGCTTAGTGTGACAGATCTTTTCTTGCTTCTTACAATTTGACACAGGGGAACGCCTGCGTGTGGCTATTCAAATCCTATGAGCTGATGGTCAGTTTTTCTCTATGTTCTTCTTAATATAAATTCTTTAGCTAGTCTTAGAACGACGACGTGTTAAAGGTGACGTGTGGCAAGGATAAGAATTTAGTTAGTTGTCATGTGCCATGGATAATAACGTAATATAGGTTATAACAGTATCATTAATAATTTCAAAGTTTAATTTATTCTTCAAACACAAATGTAATTTTTTATGTTATTGTTTAGTTTTATGTAATGATTTCTTATATTTAAGGAAATACTACACATTGAATAAAACTGTGGCAGCGCTGTCGTCACGCCACAAGCGAAACACATCGAACCCTAAATCACAAATTACAAAATTTCAAAGTTAAAGCAGCATATATAGAATAACTCCGAACTATCAATCGGAGCGTTGGCCGCTCCCCGGGAAGAACACTATGTCCGGTGGAAGATCTCCCCTTTTCCTTCCACCCGCCACAGTGGTGACCCCGACTTTATATGAACACGCAACCAACAAACCTTCGGAAACTACACCTTCAAACCTTCATCATCCTCAAGTACCCCATACATTCGCTCTCGAGCTGATATTGTCTGCAGTCTTCACATTCTGCAAGCCATCTAGCTTTACAAAGGTTCATCGCAGCACTGGAATAATAATGCTTCCTTTTCCTTCAAGCTACTATCTGCGCTACAGTATTCGGCACGGCTCTGAAGCTTACTGCTCGCCTCTGCTTCACGGCACTCTCGCAGATCACTCGCCTTCTTCTCAACTCACCGCAGACTACAAGGCAATCTCTAGCACTTGCAAATTTGTCGACATCTAGACTGAACTATCGACCTCAGGTCTGAGCAAGGGGGTGATGTGGCGGCGCTGTCGTCGCGCCACAAGCGAAACACATCGAAACCTAAATCGCGCTTACAAAGTTCCGAAGTTAAAGCAGCATATATAGAATAGCTCCGAACTACCAATCGGAGCGTTGGCCGCTCCCCGGGCAGAACACCTTGCCCTGCGGGAGTTCTCCCCTTTTCCTTCCATGCGCCATAGTATACATACACCATTCGCCTGTACATCAGAAGATAGTTTCATTTCTCCGCTCCTAGACCACTCCGAGTCTGTTAATAGTGGACACCATACACCACTATTACATTGGTGACCCCGACGTGATATGAACACGCAACCAACAAACCTTCGGAAACTACACCTTCAAACCTTCATCATCCTCAAGTACTCCATACATTCGCTCCCGAGCTGATATTGTCTGCAGTCTTTACATTCTGCAAGCCATCTATCTTTACAAAGGTTCATCGCAGCACTGGAAAAATAATGCTTCCTGTTCCTTCATGCTACTCTCTGCGCTACAGTGTTCGGCACGACTCTGAGGCTTACTGCCCGCCTCTGCTTCACGGCACTCTCGCAGATAACTTGCCTTCTTCTCGACTCACCGCAGACTACAGGGCAATCTCTGGCACTTGCAAATTCGTCGACATCTAGACTGCAATATCGACCTCCGGTCTAAGCAGGGGGGTGATGTGGCGGCGCTGTCGTCGCACCACAAGCGAAACACATCGAAGCCTAAATCGCGCTTACAAAGTTCCGAAGTCAAAGCAACATATAAAGAATGGCTCCGAACTACCAATCGGAGCGTTGGCTGCTCCCGGGGCAGAACACCGTGCCCAGCGGGAGATCTCCCCTTTTCCTTCCACCCGCCACAAAACTATATCACATCACACTTAGCTATCGTGGGAAAATATTTGTTTCAGAGAGCACGAGGGATCTGTGACAGAAAACATCCGGCCGCCGAGCTTCAGCACATCGAGCAAGTATTGCAAGACAACAAGCTTCGGGTCCCGCGCCTACATGTTCATAATATGACAAGCAGTAATACTTCATTTTCTTTACCTATACTCTATGATAGTACCATAACAAAGCAGATAAATTTAAAAAGTAATTCATATGATGAAAAAAATTATGTAATTGTGTATAGTGATGACATAGGCAAAAAACTGTTTAAAAAAGCAACAGATAAGTAATTACTGCATGCCTGGAGCATCATTCAGTTATATTATGAATAAAATTTTAACTAGTAAATTTAACCCTAATAGTATATAATAATTTTTGTTAGGAAAAGAGGCAATATGAACAAGAATCAATTATTAAAATATATTGAATATCTCGATAACATAAATGTGGTTATGTTATCTTGTTTACATAACCTTATATAGAGGGGTGGCCACGGGAAAATAAACTAAGATATAATTTAAATTTAATGATGCATAATTTGACATGTAACAATAACTTAAATTTGACATTTCATTGTAAGAATAACAATGATGAATTTCATTTAATTGATATTAATAATTTAACTAAGAAGTTTTTGACAAGAGATAGGTATTACCTATCAAAGTTTTGTTTGATACTGGTAGCAAATACGATTTCTTATTATTGATATTTTAACCCAGCCAAATTATTGACTACCTTAACACCTGCTTTTCTTGAGCAGAAATATAATTTTACAAAAGATTTAATATTAGTTCCAAGTAATATAAATTAGATAATAAGACAATAGAGGTAATCTCTCGCAAAGATAATTTTAATACCTTAGAATACAATTCAATAATACTTAACTGTGTAATTTCACAAAATAGCAATAATAAAAACTATATTATCCTGGTGCATCAAAATATACAAGATATGTTAGGCAAAGAACTAGAAATTGGATTATTTTTAAATAGTAACCTCATTCATATTTTATGTATTACTGAACATTGGTTGAAAGAATACAATTCCACATTCAATTTAAGTAATCACCAGGTCGTCAGTTCGTTCAATAGAGATACTAAATTACGTGGTGGCTCTTTACTATTAGCTAATAAATTCTTATCATGTAAAGAACGTAAAGACATTGTGAGCCTCTCTGTTGAGCGTACTGTAGAAGTGGCATGTGTTGAGGTTGAGCACCTTATTGTTGTCAGTGTTTACAGACCCCCATGTTCAAATTATGATACCTTTGAAAAAATTATGAAAGAAGTTTTAGTTAAGCTGAATAAACAGAACAAATCTCTTGTAGTGTGTGGAGACTTTCATATCAATCTCCTGGAAACTTTTTCCATCAGTATTAAATTTTGCTCTTTGTTCAAATCCTATAATCTTGATACGAGAGTGGATTGAAAAGTACTCGGCCTAACCAAGAAAATAAACACATACTAAATCAGTTATATTTTTATTTTTCTACATAATCACCATCAAGTTCAATACACTTTCGCCACCTCCCCTTCCAAGCATTTAGACCGTTGAAAAAAAAATGATTCTTCCTTAGAGTCAAAATATGCGTCTACAGCTGCTTTGACCTCGTCGTTTGTCGAAAATCTTTGACCTCCCAAGTGCTTTTTTAGGTTAGGGAACAGAAAGAAGTCTGATGGTGCCAGATCAGGTGAATACGGCGGATGCGGTAACAGTTCAAAGCCACAGTTGTGAATTTCAGCCATTGACTGTACTGACGTGTGAATACGGGCGTTATCTTGATGAAACAGGACTTTTCTTCTGAGCATTCCTCGACGTTTTTCTTTTATTTCCTCTCGTAAACGACGTAGTAAGGTGCAGTAATAACCAGAGTTTATAGTCTGACCCCTTTCAAGATAATCAATCATAATCACACCTTTCGAGTTCCAGAATACTGAAGCCATCACCTTATTTGCCGACAAAATCGACTTAGCCTTTTTAGGGGGTGGTGAACCAGGTCTTCTCCACTGTTTTGACTGTTGTTTTGTTTCCGGTGTACAGTAATGAACCCATGTTTCGTCTATAGTAACAAAACGATTCAAAAAATCATCTGCATCGGCTTCAAATAACTCCAAACAGTCGCGTGAAATAGTCAATCGCGTCCTTTTTTGTTCAACTGAAAGCAGTCGCGGAACCCACCTCGCAGACACCTTGTGGAAACCCAACTCGTTGACAATGATGTTTTGAGTTCGTTCATAAGAGATGCCTATAATCTCGGCTATCTCTCTAATTTTTAATCTGCGGTCTCCCATTATTAATTCAAGTACTTTTTTAATATTTTCGTCAGTAGTTGACGTCGAAGGCCTTCCAGAGCGGGGTTCATCTTTCACACTCTCTCTACCACGCTTAAATTCTGCTATCCATTTTTTGACGGATGAATATGACAGAGCACAATCGCCTAATGTACTGACCATGTCATCATGGATGGCTTTTGATGATAGCCCCTTCTTATGGAGATACTTAATGACGGCACGCTGCTCGATTTGCTCCATTCGCGGAAATTATGTCCGATTACTTTGTTAATAAATTTATAAAATCACAACTAATTATCGCACACGTTTGGAACTTCACACAATGAACTAGTTTGAACTGAACTAAATAATGTGGGTAGATTTGATTTTTAGAATTGAATGGATCTTTGTTAGGCCGAGTAGTTTTCAATCCTCGTAATTTATTCTTTGAAACAACACGTATTGAGGGGTGTAGTGCAACTTGTATTGATAATATTTTTACAGGTGTTGCGCCAATCAACAAATCAATAATTCAAAAACTTAGTTCACATCACTGTGAACAATTGGTTTCATTACCTTATATGCACAACAATAGGAAACTGAGAAAATTGTGTTTGTAATAAACCTATTAAAGCAAAACGCCTGGGGAGATTTAGAAGTAATATGGTAAAAAACCTTCCATGGTTTTGTTATAGGAACAATGCAGACTCTTTGTATGGAGAATTATTTACCCTTATAAGCAATGAATTAAAAAAATTACTTCTAAAACATTCTCCAGAAACAGTCGCAAGGCATTTAATGAGTGTGCGACAGTAGGAATTCATAAAAGCAGACGAAGGTTATATGACCTTAATCATGAAAGATCATATAATCCTTCCGGTGCTTTTAAATAATATGTCAAAAATTATTCTAAAATGTTTAAAAGAGTTTGCTCCACAGCGAAATCGTTTCATATTAGCAACAAAATTAAGACGGCTAAGAATAAAATTAAAATGACGTGGAGTATAATTAACAGCGAAACTGGTAAAGGAAAACCTCGTAACTCAAACTATCAATTAAAAATTAACAATGAATTGGCCAAATCAAATCAAGAAGTCGCAGCGGTGTTTGAGAAATATTTCACTGATATTCCTATCTTGACAAAAGAGTCATTGAATACTACTCCAACTGTCGCCGAGTCATTACGCAAACCGAATGTTAATACCTTTTTAAAATAATTTCGATTTGAAAAATTATTGCCACAAGATATTGTAAAATACTTCAAAACCATTGATGTATAAAAACCGCAGATTTGTGGGCGATTTCGGTGACAGTTATTGCGTCCATAATAGATTTAATTGCACCTCATCTTGCTATTATTTTTAATACTTGTATCGATTCTGGTGTGTTTCCTGATTTAATGAAGTATAGTAAAGTAATACCTTTATTTAAATCTGGTAGTACATTGGACCTCGCTAATTTTAGACCTATTTCTGTACTACCAACTCTTAGTAAAATTTTTGAAAAAATAATTTTGGATCAATTGTTAATTTATTTAATACAAATAAATTACTTCATAAAAACCAATTTGGTTTTACAAGGGGTTGCTCGACGTCGGACACCGGTGTTGAGCTTATGAAATATATTTTTAATGCCTGGGAGAATTCACAAGATGCCTTAGGTATTTTCTTAGATCTTTCCAAGGCTTTCGATTGTGTTCATCATGAGATATTAATCAGGAAACTACAACATTACGGTGTAAAAAATTTGGCGCTTAGACTTATTACTTCATATTTAAGTAACAGAACTCAAAATGTCGTGATCAATGGTAAAGGTTCCTCCGGATCGGTAGTATCAATGAGCGTTTTTCAGGGCTCGATTATTGGCCCATTCTTGTTTTAAATCTATATTTTTGTCTTACCTTATCTTGTAGGGGACAATCACGATATAGTATTATTTGCTGACGATACCTCTTTAATTTTCAAACTCAGTTACGGCAACGGTAGCAAAGTAGCGGCAGTTAATTAACTATGATGATGTAAATAATGCTCAATTGAAATTAGTACATTGGTTTAACGCCAACAATATGCTCTTAAACGGAAATAAGACAAAGTGTATTAAATTTACAATACCTAATGTTAAACATTTGAATACGAATGTGCTATTAAATGGGGAGGAGTTGAGTCTTGTGGATACCACTGTTTTTCTCAAACTTCAATGGGGCCCCCATATATCTAAATTAGCAAGCAGACTTAAATCTACAGCATATGCTGTAAGAAAGATTAGAAGTCTCACAAATGTTGAGACAGCTAGATTAGTGTAATTAGTTACTTTCATAGCGTAATGTATTGTTACGCGCCACTATTAATGTCTTGTACATGGCAACACTAGTTGCACTAGCGCCCTCTTAGTGTCGAGTAAAAGAAAGTGTTGCGCGCCTTGTACATGGCAACACTAGTTACACTAGCGCCCTCTAGTGTCGAGTAGCAGAACTAGGAGAGTCGAGATCCTTCCAGAAATGTCGGGACCGATATGTACTCGAACATTCTAGATGTCGCTACAGTAGAAGGTTCTAGAAACTATTTGAGGCCCTATATAAGGCCGGTATAGACCACGACCGAGGCAGATTGAATTGGCGATACAAGAGAATACTTCGAAGCGAAATATCGGCGAACTGTGTTTTATTATTAGTGTGATTTTAAGTTGTAATTAGTGTTGTGTAATTAAATAGTCAATTTTGGTAATTCAATCGGCAGTTTGTAATTGTCTCGAACCCCAAGCTCGTAACAATTGGTGTCAGAAGTGGGATCAAATCATGCCGATTTTACCAAAGGACGACATGGAGGGTATCCGTACCCGAAGTCAACGCCAGCTGGAGACGGACCAGAGACGATTTGGTAATACAACGCTGCAACCATCGGAGGGCCAGCTGCTGACCACGGAGGCCGGTCCGTCATCAGCTCCTGCATCTACAGCACCTGACTTAGGTGCTCTGATGATGATGCTGCAGGATCAGGCTCGCCGACAGGAGGAACAGGCTCGCCGACAGGAGGAACAGGCCCGTCGGTTGGAAGAGCAGCTGCAGCGCGGACAGGAGGAACAGGCCCGCCAACAGAAGGAACAGGCCCGCCAACAGGAGGAACAGGCCCGCCAACAGGAGGAACAGGGCCGTCGGTTGGAAGAGCAGCTCAAACGCAATAAAGAAGATCAGATACTTCTCATGAAGGACCTTCACGCTATCTTCGGGAAAGAGATAAGGGAGGTGAAGGATAAGGTTGCTCAATATGACAACCGCCTGTCGGAAGCTGAAACCCGAATCGACCAAGTGTACAATCGGGTTGACAACGTGATGGCTGACGTGAAGAAAACGCTGGATGACCTCAAACTTGGGGATGGCGTTACAGCTCCCGTGGTAGCTACAACACCTTCGCTACGTGGATTCAAAGTGCCGCCGTTCGACGGGACTTCTTCCTGGTCGGCCTTCAAAATCCAATTCGAGGCTCTCATGAAAGCGAACAGCTGGAATAAAAGTCAGGCCATGACTGCTCTCACCCTAGGCCTGCGCGACCAGGCCTTAACTGTTTTGGAAGCTCTCGGTAAGGAAGTGACTTACGAGCAGCTCCTTGAGGCATTGGAGGCAAGATACGGCGATGCTCACCTGGAACACGTCTTTCGTGCGCAGCTCAAAGATCGCGTGCAACGCAGTAACGAAAACCTGCAGCAATGGGCCCTTGAGGTAGAGAAGCTGGTTCGAAAAGCATACCAGTCTGTACCTGCGCTCATAGTAGGGAACCTGGTGCAGACATTCATCGACGGCATCCGCGACCTTGAAGTCAGAGCTGCTGTGAGGCTCGGGCACCACGAGACGCTTAAGGACGCCTTGACTCATGCACTGGAGGTGGAAGCCGTGCGGCAGGATCATCGTTCCCATTGCGTCAGGGAGGTTGCAGCAGCTACAGTTCGGGACCGCAATAACGGCTACAGCCCTAGGTGCTACGGCTGTGGGGAAAGGGGTCATCTTCGATCCAGCTGCCCTAAGCAAACTGTAGAAAGGGAAGGTGATCGATCCCGAGAGGGTAGTGTGGCTAATAGCACCGCCCAGCAGCAGCAGGGAAACGAGTAAAAGCCAGGACTGCGGGGCGGGTGCTGGCTGATGTTAAAAAAGCCCCAAGGATTTCGATCTCACAAACCCATGATGGGAACAGCCTGATCATCAAGGGCGAGGTCAACGGAACGCCGTGTAAACTGACCATAGACACTGGAGCCTCTCGCACGGTTGTCAGTTCCCAACTTATAAGTCGGTTCCTTGGGGACTCCGCATACAACCGCGAACGCATTAATTTGGTGACAGCCACCGGTCAGCGCATACCCGTCCGTGGAGAGAAGGAGATGGAGTTGAAGCTAGGCAACATAATCTACCGGCATAATGTCATCGTGGCTGATATAATGGACGACTGCATCCTGGGCCTAGACTTTATGAGGAAGAATTGTTGTGAGATCGACGTAAGGCAAGGTGTTTTGAAATGTGGACAAGAGGAACTTTTTGTGGAAGGGGCGTTACCAGGGAATGTGTACAGCCTTAAGAAGATTGTTCTTCCGCCGAGATCGGAAACGATTGTGCCGGTTAGTCTTCCTCGGAATCCTGGGCAAGCTTATCGTTGTGTACTCGTGGAAAGGGTAGACAATGACCTTCCATGGAGAGTGGCTCGAACCTTGGCAGAACCACCGACATCTCAGGAGTACGTGTGTTGAACCCTTGTGATCAGGAACAACTTATAGAAAAGGGCACATTGGTTGGTACTAGTGAGGAAGTGGATTGGTTGCGTCGGTGCCAATATCTATCAACTGGGACCCCCAGCAAGGATGGACAAACGAGAGTGACCACACTTTTAGAAGACTGTCGCAGCGTTCTCTCCCCGAATGAAATGGTCAAGGCGAAGAAGTTGTTACTCCAGTACGCCAATGTTTTCTCGTCAAACGAAGCTGACATAGGAAAGACTGGCTTAGTTCAACACAAAATAAACACAGGACAAGAATTGCCTATTCGTCAGCGGCCAAGAAGATTGCCTGTAGCACGTGAAAAGGAAGTGGAAACCATGATTGAGGGAATGGTGAAGGATGGTGTTATTGAACCTTCACCTAGTCCATGGTGTTCACCTGTGGTGCTGGTAAAGAAGAAGGACGGCAGCATGCGGTTTTGTGTTGACTACCGCCGTCTGAACGACGTTACGAAGAAGGACAGCTATCCCTTGCCAAGAATTGATGACACGCTGGACATGCTTACAGGCATAAAGTGGTTTAGTACGCTGGACCTGAAAAGTGGCTACTGGCAGATTGAAATTGACACTAAGGACAAGGAGAAAACTGCATTCTCCACAGGAAAGGGTCTGTGGCAATTTAAAGTCATGCCGTTTGGATTGTGCAATGCTCCAGCAACGTTTGAAAGGTTGATGGAGCTTGTACTTACCGGGCTAATTGGAGATGCCTGTCTGGTCTATTTGGATGACATCATCATCGTAGGCCGTACGTTTGAGGAACACCTTCAAAACCTGGAACGCGTGCTCATGAAGATCCAGAGTGCCAACCTCAAGTTGAGTCCGAAGAAGTGCTCACTATTCAAACGGCAAGTTAGCTTTTTGGGGTATGTAGTGTCGGAAGAAGGTATCCGCACGGATCCAGAGAAAATTGCCGCTGTCAAAGATTGGCCGGTTCCAAAAGACAAGACACAGGTTAGGGCATTTTTGGGTTTGTGCTCTTATTATCGGCGATTTGTGAAGAACTTTGCAGATATAGCCAAACCTCTGCACAGGCTAACCGAGGAGAAGCGACATTTCTGCTGGGATGAAAGTTGCAATATTGCATTCCAGGAGCTCAAGAACCGTCTGTGCAAAACACCTATTTTGGGGTACCCTGATGCGGGCAAGGAATTCATAGTTGACACAGACGCAAGTGATATAGGACTTGGCGGTGTGTTGTCTCAACGGAATGGTGATCAAGAGATTGTGATAGCGTACTTCAGCAAGTCATTGTCAAAGCCGGAAAGGAACTATTGTGTCACAAGACGGGAATTGCTTGCTGTGGTAAAGTCCTTGCAGCATTTTAGCAAATATCTTCTGGGGCGGAAATTCCACTTACGAACCGACCATGCTGCACTGAAATGGCTATTGCAGTTCAAAAATCCGGAAGGACAAGTTGCGAGATGGATTGAACTACTGCAGGAATACGACTTTGTGATCGAACATCGCAGCGGGAAATCTCATGGGAATGCAGATGCATTGTCAAGAAGACCTTGCCCTGAAGATTGCAAGCATTGTACTAGGCAAGAGGGTAAGGAAGTGGTATCTGTGAGGATGCTCAAGACAGACCAGCTCAGCAATGAGTGGAAGGATAGCCTACAATATGCACAGCAGGAAGATTCGGACATTAAGCCGATTTTGGAGTGGATGAAGGCCAGTGCTCCTAAGCCCAAGTGGACCGACGTCTCAGCACTGAGTTCGACCACGAAAAGCTATTGGGCCCAATGGGACAGCTTGCTGATTCAGGATGGAGTCCTGTGCCGTAAATGGGAAAATGGTCGGGGAGACAGATGTCATTTGCAAATGGTTGTCCCTAAGGCTAAAGTACCGGATGTTCTACAGCTGTACCATAATGGTTGTTCAGGAGGCCACCTGGGAGTTAAACGAACTCTACTGAAGATCCGAGAACGGTTTTACTGGGTCCACTGTCGTGACGATGTCGAGGACTGGTGCCGCAAATGTACATGTTGTGCGGCTGTAAAGGGACCTCAAACTCGTAGTAGAGGCGCATTGAAATTGTACAATGTTGGTGGTAATAATTGGTAAATCAAAATTCCGCACATGAGGTGCTAACATCGAGAGCTGCCATAGACGTGCCGTAAAATACTTTGACTTACCGCCGCCCCGCGCACCGCTCCCCAACACAGTGTAGATTGGGAAGATCACTCGCGTTTGTGATATTTTTTGTACATTTTTATTATTTATTCCGTAGTAATATAATATAATACTTCATAGTGAACTTTGTGAACGGTGGCGTGCGCAAGATATTGTGTCGCATGCCATCGGTGGCACGCGTGCCATTGGTTCGCCGTCCCTGATATAGGGTATTGGATATTGATAAAGACTCCTAATAAAAGTTAGTTAAGTTTAATTTATCTTTATTGTTAATACACATAGTAAATTTAATATAATAGTTAATAAGCTTCTTCCTCAGGCTTAACGGCCCATTGTTGACATAGACCTTATTACTGTAATCACTAACACGTGTAATGTAATTTAAGCGGGTTGACTCTCAGTACATAAAACATTAGAATAGAATAGAATAGAATAATTTTTTATTCAATATTGATTATTACATAATTCTTATTGAAAGTCATTTTTTATTTACCACTGGTTCGGAAAATACCTCTGTCCTGGGAAGAACCAGCAAGAAACCCAGCGGGACTTTTTTTTTCAAACATATTTCACTTAACAATAATTTCATTTATACAATTTTTAAATGACTTTTAATAGAACCAGCATGGTAGCGATCACCTTATTCCCAGGGGTTATTTTCATTTATGTATTCCTTGATATTATAATAACCCTTTTTGTACAGTTTTTCTTTAATAAAACTTTTAAACTTGTTTATTGATAAACTTTGAATATGTTCTGGGATTTTGTTGTAAAAGCGTATACATTGCCCCATAAATGAATTACTGATTCTGTGGAGTCTAGTAACTGGAATTACAAGCTTATGTTTGTTCCTAGTGTTTAAAGAATGCACATCCTTATTCTTATTAAAGCTATTTATGTTTTTATGTACATACATTAGATTTTCATAAATATATTGCGATGCCTTTGGCATTGGCATTTAATATGTTTATTTCTTTAATTTTTTGTCTGAGGGACTCTTTACAATTTAGGTTATAAATCGCCCGAACGGCTCTCTTTTGCAAAAAAAAATATAGCTTCAATATCAGTCGCATTACCCCATAGCAAAATTCCATAAGACATTACGCTATGAAAGTAACTAAAATACACTAATCTAGCTGTCTCAACATCTGTGAGACTTCTAATCTTTCTTACAGCATATGCTGCAGAACTAAGTCTGCTTGCTAATTTAGATATATGGGGGCCCCATTGAAGTTTCGCGTCAATAGTAATACCGAGAAAAACAGTGGTATCCACAAGACTCAGCTCCTACCCATTTAATAGCACATTGGTATTCGAATGTTTAATATTTTCGATTGTTTAATATTTAATATAAATTGCAGTACAGCCCATATACATAGTGGTATGAGATGATTTATAATTTATATTTTATATGTGGAATTTCAAGACTGATTTGTTTTCGAATATTCCAATTTTTCGAGATCCAAAATTGAAGAATTCGTTATAATAATTATTATAATAATTGTTAATCTTTATATATAAAAATTACGTGTCACGTTGTTTATCTGCGATGAACTCCTAGACTACTGAACTGATTTCAATGAAATTTTGCACACTGTGTGCAGTTTAGTCCAACTTGAGAGATAGGATAGTTTTTATCCCGATAAGTGACCCTCAAAATTTTTTCTTGCGATTTTAGTGATTTTTATAGGAAGGGTCGTCGGAAAGGGCAGAACAACATCTGCCTGGTGAGATAGTATTATATAATTAATAGATGTTTTGAGCACATTTTATGAAGTTTCCACGACTTTAGACTGTTTATCTTAAGACATAATCAGGAAACTACAGCTACGTACGTACGTAGTATGTACGTGGTAGAGCCATGCTGCAGCTATATTAATAGTATAGTTGTAGTACGAATGGGTCGGCTCGACCGGGGTAGGACCACGCTTTCACAGAATACCAGCGTAAAATAGCAACTTAATGCTGCTGTTTCGCATGGTGAGTGTAGAGAACCGGATACCCTTTTTACTGGAAAAGAGTCATTCTATCTTGGTCCTCACGGCTGACAACGCATCTGCATTTTAATTCGCAAACGAAGATAGATGCAGATGTCTATGAGCCACAGCAACCAATTACCATTAGGTTGAATGTATGCTCGTTTGTCACCCTAGTTCTAAAAAAAACGCATAATAATATAAGATAGCAACAACATGGTAAAAGCTAACTGTGAAACCGAATCACGTATACCACGTGTACCACGCCAAATTCAGTTAAGTTTTGAATGGGTATTAAGATTCTGCGTTAAAATTACTGGGTCTGGACCATCTACCTTCGCCACACCGTCTCTTTACCCTCTCTGCGCATCGCCACTTACATTTTTAAAAACATTAGGTTTTGATATCGCTTTTTTTGTACAGATTTCGGAGCCGAAGTGAGTCGATGGTGCACAATAATTTTGACAGTTATAATGATTTTGATTTACTTCACCGAAATATTAATTTTAATTGAGCCCTGTCATCGAACACATGAAGAGGTGCGTAATTTTTTTTAAGCTTATTCTTACTTATCATTATTAGCATCATAATCATTTCAGTTCATTAAAATTCAACTGCTGAATATAGCTTTGCCTCATAGATTGCCTTATAAGGTGCTCTTTTTAACAACTCCTCGCAACAATACAACTAAATGTTAGTTCATCCAATCAATTATCAATATCAGTTTGGCATAAAATACTTCGTATTGCACCGATATCCAGGTGATTAACTTAAAGCATGTACGTTGTACAGTTTTTATTTGGTTACGCAATTAATAATTACACAATTATATGCAGATAATTTACGTATTTGTAGATAAACATAAGTGGAGCTTTCGGTTATTATATGATAAATATTTATTGAATTATAATCGGCCCTTCCAGTTGAGACAACAAGTAGCATTACGAGTAACAGAGGAACGATTCTTAGGCCCGTATTAATATACGTTGCTCAGCTCAATAACACGCACTTCAGTACCATATTGAGGTTATGATCTTATTAATAAACATAATATCTTAAAATGCGGTTTAGGTTTACGATTACAGCTGAGTGCCACACTGATTAATAAACGAAACCCGTCTCAAGTGTGTGTACTTGAGTGCAAGTCACAGAACAGTATTCCTAAGTACAGTGTTTTGAGATACTGTTTTTATGTGTTTATTAATTAGCAACGATCTTGAGATGCTGATATCGTAAAATGTGCGTATCAAATGATTCCGCACTTGATTTTGTCGTTAAGTAACCTTTATGAATACGGGTCTTTTTAACAGTGCGGCTGACATTTCTGAGTTACGCCGTAGTTTGCACTTTTGGCTGCGCAATTGACAATATATATATCCTAAGCAATCCATTGCGCAATTGAACAACTAAATTCAGGGCGACAAATATACGTCCGAGGAATTGTGCTCATATTTATCATAAAATAGAAATAATATGAGATGGATATTATTATAGTATTTACACAAATACTAGAATGAAAAATCCTTGAAAAACAACACACTTAAAGAGACTTATCATGAATACGCACGGAATGGGTAAATAATTAAATGTAGCAACAGATATAGCAGATTATATATATTTTAAAATTAATTTTTGCCACATATTGTTTACTAAAATCATCGCTGGCCAATATTTTTTATAGAATCAGTGTGACAAACGAGCACACAGTCAACCTGATGGTAAGTGGATGTTGTGACCCATAGACATCTACATACATCTTTGATAAAGAATCAAAATCCAGGTGCTTTGTCATCCCTGAGGACAACGATGAAATGCCTCGTTTCCAGTAAAAGGGGCCTCCCCCCTAATTTGTCTCCATTTCATAATATGAATAATATTCTACTACAATACTAAATACAAATGAAGCTAAAGTATAATACTTAGAAAAAAATATGACTGTGACGCTTTGTCGTCCAGTTTTGTCTATATGCTTGCGGAAATTTAAATTTGTGTCAAGCGTGATACCTAGATATTTTATATTGTCTGTTTTTGTTAATGCGGGACATGCACATGTAGTGTCATCATACGAGTTACAATGATGAGCGTAAATATTTAGGTGAGTAGGTAAGTTATTATTTCTCATTAAAAATAACATATATTGTGTTTTATCAGCGTTTAAACGTAGGAGATTATTAAGAAGCCAATTAGATACTATATTAAAGCCTTGCTGAGCGTATTTATAAACCTCATCTCGTGATTTAGCTGAGAATAACAGGGCTGTATCATCCGCATACGACATTATGACACCATTTTGAAGTTGAAGATTGCATAAATCATTTATATAAATTAGGAACAATGTAGGCCCCAGGATACTGCCCTGTGGGATACCAAAAGAGCTGTTTTGTAATTCAGTACTTGTATACTCACCGATTTTTACACACTGAAAGCGATCACTGAGGTAATCGGAAAAGATTTGTAGTTGAGTTCCCCTTATGCCAAGTGTTTCAAGCTTCTGCAATAGTATAGGGCAAGATATAGTATCAAATGCTTTAGCAAGGTCTAAAAAGATCCCAATTGAGTGCATACCATTGTCAAGATTACTTGTGACATAATCAGTCAATTGGTGCAAGGCATCATTACATGACCTCTTAGGCCTAAAACCAAATTGTCTGTCTGACAGCAAGTTATTAGTTTCCAGGTATTGCATTAACCTGGTATTTATGATCTTTTCTAAAATTTTAGATAAACCAGATAAAACTGAAATCGGCCTATAGTTATTAACTAAGTTTTTATCACCAGCTTTGTAAATAGGAGAAACCACTGCTTTTTTAAGCACTTTCGGGAAAATTCCATTTGATAGGCATAATTGAAAGATATGTGTTAACGGGGCGGCCAGTAAATGTTTAAATCTTTTGAGTATGCGATTAGGTATATTGTCCCATCCAACTGCACAATCTTCTTTCAAGCCAGATATTATACTTAAAACCTCATCAATATCGGTATTTAACAATACAAAAGATTTTAACTTAGAAAAGGATGTGGGCATAAAAATTGGATTACGAGTGCTGCTTAATTTTAAAGTTGTCTCTGCTATATTTTTGCCAACATTAATAAAATAATTATTTACTTTATTGGTTGCTTCGTTTGGGCTTTTGTCTAGTGACAGTAGATCAAGTGGGGGTCCAAGATTTTTTGAACTAAAGGTATTATTTTTAATGAACTTCCATACAAGTTTACTGTTTTTACCGGCCTTTTGTAAAACATTTTTATCATATTGTATTTTGAGGTTTTTTAATAGCTTATTGCAAAAATTCCTATATCTTTTATAAGTAGCAGAAAGTATTAAATTATCAGGAGAAAGTTTAGATTTTAAATGAAGTTTGTCTCTATTTCTTATACAGCAGACGAGACCAGGTGTTATCCAAGGTTTAATATTATAATACTTACATGACAGTTTTATTGTTGTTGTATTATTCATTATTGCGTATTGCAAAGAATTTATAAAGTAACTCAAGGTCGTATTTGCATCGTCAGAGCAATAAACAAAGTCAAAATTAATGCTACGAATGTCATTTTCAAGGTTCGTCATATGGACTTTAGTGTAGTTGCGTATGCAGTTTTTTCTAGGTAAGGTTAATTGTAATGTTAGTAAAATTGTTTGATGATCAGTAAGCGAGGAATTAGTAACTAATGTTAAAGAAGGTTTATTTGATTTAATCACAAAATGGTCTAAGCAAGAGCCGCTTTGATGTGTAGGGTGGTAATGTGTTGGTAAGAGTCCATGAAAAGAGCAAATATTTAGGTAGTTATGTGCATGGTTATCTGTTTTCCCAGGGGTAATGTTAATATTTATGTCACCGGTTAGGATTATATTTTTATACGTGCTAAGTTTGTTTAGGGTAATATCAAGGGACTCTAGAAATCTATCAATATTTTGTGAAGGAGGTCTGTAAATTGCGATAACAATCGTCTCGGAATTAATTCGAATGATTAAGCAATTACTATCCTGGAATGTAGGTTCTGTGACAGTTACTTTTAAATTATTACTAACATAGATTACTAAACCGTCATTTTGATTAATGTTTTTCTCGGTTTTGTGTAAAGAATAGCCATTTAGAATCGGTAGGTGGGGTGTTAGGTTTGACAGCCAACATTCTGTAAGGACAATAATATCACATTTTATATCCAGTCTATGCAACAAGACTTCAAACCCGGTTATATTCCGATTTATGCTTCTAATATTTTGTGTAAGTAAGATTAACTTATTTTCAAGACGTGGAAGGAAGTGTTTACAGTCATCAACATTACATGTTTTAGCGTCAGACACAGAAAAGTTGTCTAGGTCATTGAGTAATTGATTCGCCATACTTAATCTTAAAGATAAACTAAATAAAATATATAAGATAAACACTAGGTTTAAGAGCTAAGTAAATAATATAATACGCGGCGCTCTTAGGCGCCCACATAGTCTATGGAGTTGATATATTTGTCCTCTGCGAATTTACGTGCTGGACAGCTTTCATCGCCAGTTTTGTGGTCGCATTTTCTTTTAAACGTTTACACGTCGCGCAAACGGGGGCATGCGTTTTGTTATTACATTCCTTAAAGGAATGCCCGAGCTCTCCACAGTAGTTACATGTAGGGCTACTTTCCCGACAAAATTTGGCTGAATGACCAAACTGCTGGCAGTTGAAGCATCTTGTTACTATTGTAAAGTCTCTGACTGGGCATGAGGTCCAATTAATATATATTCGTCCCTGATTGATAAGGGCCTTCCTGATGCTAGGTGGCACTTCGACAATGTAATTACAGGTAGAAAGGTTTTTCTTACCTGATTTATGGCTCAGTTTGACTGTTGCCAGGCCGTGGCATTGGGAAATTTATCGGCAATATTTTGTTCGAAGATGCACTCAAACACTTCTTTATCCGTAAGGGCTACAGGGACACCAACAATTGCAATCCTCGGACGTCGTTTAGTCGGCTCTTCCATGGTAAGGTCAGAAGATACGAGCTTCTCAGAGTTCTTTAATTTGTCGATATCTCCTTTTGTCTCAGCGCTAATTATAACTCCCCCATTTTTGACCTTCCTCATGCCCCGGACATGTAGTTTGAGTTCTTCTGGGGATATTATTTTTTGTAAGAGGCACTTCGTGTCATCACTGGATTTGGACTTGTCCCTCGGATAAATTGCTAGGGTACTTAGATTGTTTGGGCGAATGAGGGTTTGGCCACCTTTTTTGACCATGTCCGCAAAAGTGGTTCCAGAGTCCGGTTTTGATGACTCTTCGATACTATTCTTGAGTTCCTGCAGCTTTTGGGACAGGTCAAGTTGGTTCTGCAGAGATACGATGGAGGTCTGGGCTTTAGTGGCATCCATTTTGAGGGACATGTACTGGACTACCAATTGCGATGTACCTTGGCTTACTTTACGACAAAGCGAGCTGATGCGCATTTTTTGATCCGAGTTAAGTTTTCCTTCTGTAGCGATGGAGCATACCTCGTTAAGGCACAGGTCAATGTTTGTCATCCAATGCTGCAACTCAGGAGTTGGAATTGTTTTGATTGGTTCGCTTGAAGTGGGTGTCCGCATGACAGTGGGTGGGGTTGATGGAGGCGGGGTGCGATTGGTCCTGGCACTCCGGTTGAACTGTTGGACTGTTCTCCATTTTGGTACCTATTCTAGATTAAGCTAAACATTTCAACAAAATCACAAACACAAATATAACTAAAGTATGTCACAGTTACTACCGGTATTGTTATAACGAGGTCACGGCTAAGCACATACTTATTTAATTATTTTAATTACTATATGACACGTCTGTACACAATAACGTGCACTTACGATCTCCTATATGTATATATATATATATATATATATATATATATATATATATATATATATATATATATATATATATATATATATATCAGTAGTATAGTTGTAGCACAAATGGGTCGGCTCGACCGGGAAAGGACCTCGCTTTTACAGAATACCAGCGTAAAATAGCAGCTTAAAACTGCTGTGTTTCGTATGGTGAGTGTAGAGAAGCGGAGACTCTTTTTACTGGAAATGAGGCATTCCATCTTAGTCCTCACGGGTGACAGCGCATCCGCATTTTGATTTGTAATAAAAGATAGATGTAGATGTCTATGGGCCGCAGTAACCACTTACCATCAGGTGGACTGTGTGCTCGTTTGTCACCCTTATCCTATAAAAAAACCTGTAATGCCCAACACGGTGGCAACCGGCAGAACGCAACCGCGAGGGAAGCATGAGTGGCACCACACTCCGGATCAGACATTAGTCCGAAGAGCCGAGAGGGGCATCGACGGAAACCTGATATCAGTCCGGATGAGAGGTCAGCAGAAGGTCCAACAGGGTAGGTGTATGATTCTACAAATCTGGAATCCGCGTAGGCGAAGTAACAAGTTGTGTGAGACCATATGCCAAGGCAAAGTCATAAACAGATCTCCTCGCATGATCGGTTAAAGGCGTTGAAATCGCCAAAGATCATGATCTCTGCGGATGAGCCCTGTTGTAGCAAGGAATCTGTAGCCATTTGGACGTGGTCGATGAGTCGGTCTGTTTTGGCATTACCGCTATGGGACCTATAGAGGCACCCGTAGACGCGCGGATGGTCGTCGCTGTATACGCGTAGCCAAAGGATGGACACATCCGAACCTTCAAGACTGCCGAGGCGTCGAGAGCAGATGTCCTCTCTGACATACACGTAATCTTCAGTCCAAGGCACAAAGGGCAAATTTGTACCCCGAGTATGAGAGATACGAAGTCATCTCGAATCAGCCGCAGAGGACACCTGCGTCTCAGTCAGAAAGAGCAAGGCTGGCTTCGGCGTCTCGAGATCGTAGTGGTTCTCTCTGGTTGTGTCAGATTTCCGTCCCATTGGACTATGAGAATGAGGGAATAAAGTGTGCACCTGCACATTCGTGACCTATAATTTTGTTCAGCGCAGTCTATATCTACGGTGAACTTTAGAGGAAATTTGTAAAGTCATGGTAACTCAGAGTCTGAGGGTTCACTGTAAATTACATCGTACGCAAGCAACCATGTTGAATGCCCGCCGGTACCAGTTAAATTATTAACTGCAAGTTTTAGCGCTGATTTACCACGTGCTCAGCGAGAAAGTCAAAAAACTCGAGGAAGCCAGCAAGCATGTCTACGATATATTTTGGAGCCTTGTGAAATCTGCCAACACGCATTCGAGAATCGCGGCGGAATAATTGTTCTATCTTTATCAGAAGTCCACAACCAGAACAGCAAAACCTAGGAGTGTCTGTGCGAACGTGCAATTCTGACATATAAGAACGATAAGGCTTCCGTCATTAACGGCACTTTGTTGGAGTCATTCGAGAGTACGGAATAAAAGTGTGTGGGTATTGAAACGCATTCAGATGATGCTGTGGAGTTCCTAAATGCACTCAACCCACCTGGTTTACTGTCTCACACACTTATCCTCAAAGTACACAAATGCTAGTGCGAAATCTCAATCCGTCCAAGATGTGCAATGGGACCATGTTGCCTGTGAAAGCCTTACATAATAAACGTGGCCTTACTTACAGTGTAAAATCTGCTAATAGGAGGCCTGTACTCAGAAAATATTAGGTCCTTACATATGAAATTGGCGTTTTGTACGGGAGGAATATAATGTCAATTTTTTTTGTAAAATATATTTAATTAATCAAAGTATGCACCGTTGTTATCTTTGCATTTTTGCCATCTCATAGATAGTTCATTGATCCCTTTACTAAAAAAAACATGGGGGCGAAAATCAATAAACTCTTTGAAGGCGGTTTGGACTGCCGCATCGGAGTTGAATTTTTTTCGTTGTAAGAAGTCGAAATTCTGGAAAAAATGGTAATCTGTTGGAGCAAGATCCAGGGAGTCTGATGGATGTCGCAGACATTTATTTTATTTATTTAAGCTTTCATGCACAAGATTGTACATACATGACATTCGAATTGTAGATTATCTAACTTAGTGGTTGTTTATTATGCAGTGTGTGGTATTGCGTTGTCGTGAAGCAGCAGTGGCCTAGAGCGATTGACATATCTCGCTTGTTTAGCAGCTAGTTCCTCCTTCATGGTGTGCAGTTGCTGACAATAGATGTCTGCCGTAATGCTTTGGCCAGATTTTAGAAAGCTGTAGTGAACGACACCGGCGTTAGTCCACCAAACAGACAGGATTTGGCTGGGGCCCCAGGGTTCGGTAATTGCGACGAGCACTTCTGATTATCGTACAGTATCCACTTTTGCCGTGTAGTGGCGGTCAAGAATATCCACTACCCCATATCCTCCCGTGGGTGTCGTAAAAGGCGACAAAGGGTTTCCCAGGCAAGGCAAGGAGATGGGCAGCAGCATCTTCCTGATAATAACCAAAATTTCAATAAAAAACTGCGGTTGCCAACCCGCTCGCCAAGCGTGGCAACTATGGCAAATACCCCCCCTATGATGAGAGTAACAAAGAAACGGCCCCCAGTCCCCGGTGGCCCCGCTATTCCTGGCTACGGTGGCGACCAAGTCCGAAGAGAGGGGGAGGACACGGTAATCCTCGAATCCGGCAACTTGTTCTATCACCGGGAGGGCGACCATCTGTCCCAAGGAGGTGTCGGATTTATCGTCCACAAGTCTCTCGTTAACAACGTTGTAAAGGCCGGGAGTGTGTCGACGAGGGTTGCGTACCTTATACTCAGAATCACCAAACGGTATTCGCTGAAGGTCATACAGGTTTACGCACCAACCTCGGCACACCCCGATGAGGAGGTGAAGGAAATGTATGAGGATATCTCTAGAGCCATGCATTCCTCCAAAACCCAATATACGGTGTTAATGGGAGACTTCAATGCAAAACTAGGCACAAGAGAGAACGGTGAGCTGAAAGTAGGGAAATTTGGAATAGGGCAACGGAACCCGCGGGGCCAGCAGCTGGCCGACTTCATGGAGAAAGAGGGACTCTTTATGATGAACTCTTTCTTCCAGAAGCGGCCCCACAGGAAGTGGACCTGGTCGAGCCCCGACGGTTCGACAAAAAATGAGATTGACTTCATTATGACGACCAGACGACAACTGTTCAGTGATGTCTCCGTGATCGCGAGGGTGAAAACTGGTAGCGATCACCGAATGGTTAGAGGCACACTGAACCTAAACGTAAAGTTGGAGAGGTCTCGTCTAATGAAGTCAACGCTCCGTCCCTCTCGTGCTCTGTTCCAGATTCCCGAAACCTTTCAGCTCGAGTTGCAAAACCGTTTTCAGTGCCTAGAAGACTGCAATGACGTGGACGATATGAATGACAAGCTCGTGGAAACTGTCCATGCGGTCGGAGCTAAGTTCTGCAAGACCCGCCGCAGAAGAACACAAAAACTCTCCGATCACACTCTTAATCTCATGGCTGTTAGACGGGAGATGAGGCTACATTCTTCAACAGACTTGACAGCATACAGACAACTGAACAGACAGATCTCCAAATGCATGCGGCGGGACTTACGCAACTTCAATACAGCTCGTATTGAAGAAGCGATCGAGCGGAACCAAGGCTCCAAAGTCTTTGCCAGAGATCTGTCTGCCAGAAAGAGCCAACTG
Organism: Parnassius glacialis; assembly: GCA_033319125.1. Taxonomy (NCBI): domain Eukaryota; kingdom Metazoa; phylum Arthropoda; class Insecta; order Lepidoptera; family Papilionidae; genus Parnassius; species Parnassius glacialis. The sequence continues at coordinate 103,854 of JAVANC010000014.1, forward strand.
TCAAAGCTGAAGACAAAGTGTGGCAGCATCGTTTCCGGGACACCTGAGATTTTGAATGAGATTGAGAGGTTCTATGGGCAGCTGTACACGTCATCGTTGGAGCCACACGCAAGTGTGAGTAACGATCCAAGAGCGAGTCTCATCCGACACTATTCCGAAAATATCCCGGACGTCAGTCTGAGCGAGATTAGAATGGCTCTCCAGCACCTTAAAAACGGTAAGGCCCCAGGCGAGGATGGAATTACAGCGGAGCTTCTAAAAGCGGGTGGAAGACCGGTACTTGAAGTCCTTCAGAAGCTCTTTAATTCCGTCCTCAATGGTGGCATTACACCGGAGGCGTGGAGCAGAAGTGCGGTGGCCTTGTTCTTCAAGAAAGGTGACAACGCTCTCTTGAAGAACTACAGACCGATTTCCCTTCTGAGCCGCGTCTACGTGCTGTTTTCGAGAGTCATTACGAATCGTCTCGCGCGCAGACTTGACGACTTCCAGCCTCCCGAAAAAGCCGGTTTCCGAAAGGGCTTTAGCACCATAGACCACATACATACCCTTCGGCAAATTTTACAGAAGTCCGAAGAGTACAATTTGCCACTATGTCTGGCGTATGTGGACTATGAGAAAGCCTTTGATTCCGTCGAAATTTGGGCGGTGCTGCAGTCCCTTCAGCGGTGCCAAGTTGACTGTCGGTATATCGAAGTGCTGAAGTGTTCGTACAGTAGAGCTACGATGGCTATCCGAGTACAGAACCAGAGTACGAAACCTATTCAACTGCAGAGAGGTGTAAGACAGGGTGACGTCATATCCCCGAAACTCTTCACCGCTGCATTGGAAGACGTTTTCAAGCTTTTGGACTGGAAAGGATGAGGTATTAACATCAATGGCGAGTACATCACTCACCTTCGATTTGCCGACGATATAGTCCTTATGGCAGAATCGCTGGAGGACCTAAGCACTATGCTCAATGACCTCAATAGTGTTTCCCAACGGATAGGTCTTAAGATGAACATGGACAAAACAAAGATCATGTTTAATGTCCATGTCACACCTATGCCGGTAGTTGTTGGGAACACTAACCTCGAAATTGTTGACGAGTATGTTTACCTGGGACAAATAGTCCGATTAGGTAAGTCCAACTTCGGCCGAGAGATCAATCAACGGATTCAACTCGGTTGGGCAGCGTTCGGGAAATTACGGCACATCTTCTCATCAGGTTTACCTCAAAACTTGAAAACGAGACTGTACACCCAGTGCGTGTTGCCAGTGATGACATCTGGAACTGAGACGTGGTCCTTCACTGCTGGCCGGATGAGGAAGCTCAAGGTCGCTCAGCGAGCTATGGAGAGGGCTATGCTCGGAGTTTCTCTGCGTGATAAAGTCAGAAATGAGGATATCCGCAGTAGAACCAGAGTGACCGACATAGCCCAACGGATTAGTAAGCTGAAGTGGCAATGAGCCGGCCATATAGCTCGAAGAACCGACAACCGATGGGGAAGAAAGGTTCTCGAGTGGCAGCCTCGTACCGGCAGGCGAAGTGTAGGGCGTCCCCCCACTAGATGGAGTGACGACCTGGTAAGATATGCAGGAAGTCGATGGATGCAGGTGGCTCAGGACCGTGCTTTGTGGCATTCTTTGGGGGAGGCCTATGTTCAGCAGTGGACTTGTGAAGGGCTGTAATGATGATGATGATGATCCACTTTTCATCACAAGTAATGTTTAAAATCCCTTCATTATTGTGTCGGTTGAGCAAAGGAACAGAGCAGTCGACGCGTGTTTGCAAGTTCGATTTACTCAATTCATGAGGTACCTATCGTTCAAGTTTCTTTACTTTCCCGATTTATTTCAAGTTGATTAATGCAGTTTTATTACTCACCTCGAAGCCTGCAGCTATCTCCGAAGTGCTTTGTAATAGATCCGCTTACACAATAGCCTTTAATTTTCCACTTTGGTCTCCAGCCGTCCACGGGGTTGGTTCTGAAAGTCGAAATTTGCCCGGCGGGAGATCTCTCCTTTTCCTTCCATTCGCCATAGTGGTGACCCAGACGTGATCTGAACACGCTCACTGTCTGGTTTTTAAACACAATAGTAAGACAATAGCAGTGACCTATATGTAGTGCACGGGACAGCAAAAGGGTTAACATTCTGCAAGCCATCTAGCTTTACAAAGGTAAATCGCAGCACTGGAATGATAATGTTTCCTGTTCCTTCAAGCTACTCTCTGCGCTACAGTATTCGGCACGGCTCTGAGTCTTACTGCTGGCCTCTGCTTCATGGCACTCTCGCAGATTACTTGCCTTCTTCTCGACTCACCACAGACTACAAGGCAATTCCTTGGCACATGCACATTCGTCGACGTCTAGATTGCACTATCGCCCTCCTGGCTAAAAAAGGGTGTGATGTGGCGGCGCTGTCGTCGCGCCACAAGCGAAACACATCGAAGCCTAAATCGCGCTAACAAAGTTCCGAAAATTAAAGCAATATATATAGAATAGCTCCGAACTATAACTCGGAGCGTTGGCCGCTCCCCAGGCAGATATTGTCTGCAGTCTTCACATTCTGCAAGCCATCTGGCTTTACAAAGGTTCATCGCAGCACTGGAATAATAATGATTCCTGTTCCTTCAAGCTAGTCTCTACGCTACAGTGCTCGGCACGGCTCTGAGCCTTACTGCTCGCCTATGCTTCACGGCACTCTCGCAGATTACTTGATTTCTTCTCGACTCACCGCAGACTTACAAGGCAATTCCCTGGCATTTGTAAATTCGTTGACATCTAGACTGCACTATCGACCTCCGGTCTGAGCAGGGGGGTGATATGGCGGCGGTGTCGTCGCGCCACAAGCGAAACACATCGACGCCTAAATCGCGCTAACAAAGTTCCGAAATTAAAGCAATAAATATAGAATAGCTCCGAACTACCCTTTCCCTTTTCCTTCCATTCACCATAGTTTTCAAAACTCAAATATACCAGCTAAATGAATTTATAAATTTGAACTTAGAATTTCAGATCAAAATGGTTAGTACGAAAAAACGATAATTTCATATGTAAAGACCTAATATATAATTTGATTAAATAATCATATTTCATCTCGTGGGTGTCGTAAAAGAGAAATACGGGAAATCCTAGAAAGGTCTCATTATAACAAATAGATAGCGATATTTATTTATTTTTTTATTTATTTATCCTTTATTGCAACACACCAACTAGGGGTTACAAAGGGCGGACTTAATGCCCTATGGCATTCTCTACCAGTCAACCCGACGAAAAATGGAATAAATAAAGATGTTGGCAGGTGCAAGTTAAGGACAATAATAAAACATAAGTTATAAAAGACAGTTCAGCTATAATAAATAGATTACACAATACAAAAACTACCTAATTGCATTATATAAATACAGTATACATAACCAACACACATATGTAAATATATATACACATACACACAACACACACATATATACATAAATAAATATAAATATATAAATTATAAATACACATATAATATATTAATTTATATAATATATTATATATATAAAACGGGGAAGGCAATTAATTGTTGTTTACCTCTAAATAATGTTGTCGCACCAATCTTTTAAACAAAAGCTTATTCGTAACTTTCTTGACATCAGCGGGTAAAGCGTTCCAGAGGAGAATAGCCTGAACTGTGAAGGAAGAATTAAAAAATTTTGTTCTATGTTCTGGAATACTAACTTTAAGTGCGTTAGAAGGACGAGGTTCACGGCCGGAAATAGAGTAGAGAAAATTGAAGTTTTCTTTAAGATATGGCGGAGAATTAGCATCATTTAAGATGGAAAAAAGTGTCAGTAAAATTCTGGAGCAACGCCTTTGACGTATAGTGAGCCATTTAAGCTTAGAACGATAGGCAGAGATATGGTCGTATTTACGTAAATTAAAAATAAATCTTATACAATTATTGAGAAGGCGCTCCAACTTGTTGAGAAGATTTTGCGATAGATCCGGATAGCACACATCAGCATAATCAATAATGGGAAGAATGAGGGAATTTACCAACATAAGCTTAGTTTTGAAGGGCAAGAAATTTTTCAGACGATACAGGGAACGCAAGGCAACAACAACTTTACGGCTTATTTCAGAGATTTGCAAACTCCAGTTCATAGTTTGATCTATATGCAAGCCAAGATTAACTATTGATTCATTGAAAGGGATCGATATACCATTGTAAACCACAGGTTCAAGGTTTCTATAGTCAATCCTAGCCAGCATCCTTGAACTGCCTACAATCATTGCTTTGCATTTCAACGGATTTACCGAGATACCATGCCTGTACGACCAAACTCGGATAGCATCAAGATCATCGTTCATCAGTCTTATGACGTTATTGATGTCGTCGATACTAGATTGTACGTATAGTTGAAGATCATCTGCATACAAATGGTGCGAACACTTGATAACAGAAGATATGGAATTAATGAATAAAGAAAACATTATAGGAGAAAGTATGCCGCCTTGCGGCACACCAGATTCGATGTCAGCCCAGCCAGAGAACTGTTCTCCAAGGCGGACGGACTGTTGGCGGCCGCGAAGATAGGATGAGATCCACTCCAAGGCTGAGGATGAAAATCTAAGATGAGTCAGAATAGAGAGGAGGATGTCGTGATCAACTGTGTTGAAAGCATTTGAAAAGTCAACAAGCACCAGCACTGTCACTTTCTGTTCATCCATACCTCTTCTTATGTCATCAGTGACCTTAATTAGTGCAGTGATGGTACTGTGACCAGACCGAAACCCTGATTGAAAAACATTCAATAGGTTATGTTCTTTTATGAAACAAGAGATTTGCTTATACACACAGGCTTCAAGAACTTTGGACAGGAATGGGAGAACAGAAATTGGTCGATAGTGAGAGGGTAGTGTAGGATTAGGAATTTTGGGAAGAGGTCGAACATAAGCTTGTTTCCACAAAGTTGGGTATTGACCTGAGTCCAAGGAGTAATTTACAATATGTGTTATTGCTGGGAGAAGAAACTCAAGTAACATATTCACCATAGTCTTGCTTATGTCATCACAACCCAGAGCCTTGGAATTAATAGCTGATAACGCCTTAGCAACATCATCTTGGGTCACAGGAGAGAATTCAAAAAAGGGAATGGAGAGTGATTCCATAGAAGCGATAGAATGTATCGTTTGGGATTTAATACTAGGATCAATAGGAACAATGACAGAAAAATGACGATTAATGTCATCTAAATTAAGCGAAGGACCTAGCTCTGCTAACGGAGGCTTGGTAATACCTAGGGATCCAAGGAATTTCCACATACCTGCGGTCGAATTATTAAGGATATTATCGTGAATGTAGCGGCGTTTAGCGTTTCGCACCATCTGATTACATCTGTTTCTGCAAGCCTTAAAACTAGTCCAATTTTCCATAGTGCGTTGCTTCTTAAACTTCTGAAAAGCTCGGTTTCGTCTCGCTATTGCCAGCCTTACGCCTCTGGTCATCCAAGGTGCAGGAGGACGCTTTACTCTTATTTGGTGTACAGGAGCATGAACATTATATAAATTGAGAACAATACTATTAAGGATTGAGATTTTATCATCTATTGTACATGCTAAGCCAAGAGGTTCTAAATCAACACGGGAAGCGTCGCTCTTAAGTTGATCAATGTTCAATTTGGAAAAGTTGCGTAAATGCAAAATAGAGGGTTTATGTTTTGGAGGTTTCAATCTATAAGAAAAGTAAATTAAGTCATGACGTGAAAAACACGGAGCAGAAAGTTGTCCATGCTTAACCACGCGGTCGGGAGAAGAGGTAATAATAAGGTCAATCCATGAATCATCACTGTCGATGTTGTGGTGGGTTTCCTTTAACGGAAGAATGCAGAAATTGACTGATTCCAAGATTGACCGAAGTTTTTGGACGCGAGAGTTATTTAATAATAAATTGGTGTTGAAGTCACCCATTATTATGTGGTGTGTATATTCGGACCCAATCTTGTCAAGAGCAGTTTCGAGATCAAGGAAATAATCTACAGCCGGCGGACAGTACACTACCCCTAGTATCGCCTTAATGCCCCTGATGTCAATTTCAAGAAATAAGAACTCTGCAGAGGCAGAATAGGGGAATGGAGAACATAGAACAATCTTATAAGGTATTGTTGCTCGTAGATATATTGCAACACCTCCACCTCCCCTTCCTATCCTGTCGTTACGAATAAGCACGAAATCTCTGAGTGGATACAGGCTAGACAATAAGGATGGCTTTAGCCAGCTTTCCGATACTAATATAGCATGAATTAAATCAAGTGAGAATGATTGTTCAAATTCAGAAAAATGACCCGGAATGCTCTGGGCGTTTATGTGGCAGACGTTAAGGAATTTACCACAAGGCAAAAAAATATTATTTAAATCATCACGAAGAGATGGCAAATTATCATCAGACGTATCACAACAAGAGGTAAACGAAGTTTCTGATTCTTGAGCAGAATAAAATGATTCATCGCCTGACATTACAAAATTATTAAATAAAGTATATGTAATAAATTACCTAAATAATATAATTAAATACAACTTAAAATAAAAATATATAAAACAAATTGTAAAGCCTAATAAAGTACTAATAATTAATTTGCAAGTATTATTATTATTTCACCTTACATTATCCCATCAGCCACGAGTTGACGGTTTACAATAGGGTAAAGAAAAACAGAAAAAGAAAAAAAAAAAAAAGAAATATACTTATCAGGTTAAAACGAATGAAGAAGGCAAAATTAACAGCTAAACACAATTCCAATGAATTGGGCACAATCCAAAAATATGCGACTTATGACATAATTAACATATCACTAAAGCATTTATACCAACTCACAATACCGTTATATACATCTAGGGCTTATAAAACTAAACTTAAGAAACACAACAAAAAGGAATATTTAAAATTAAGTTTAAACAATAATATTAAAAGAAGGATATTTTGGTTCGAGTACATAATTATAAAACTGACCTAAATTTAACAAATGAACTACCTTAACAATGGCAAAATTACTAGTGGTACGAACTACTGAAATTAATAAAATAATTATAAAGTATAAACTATGTAGCCAATATAGGCTGTATGGTCTGAGGTCTTTGTCTGCTTATGACGATTTGTAACAACGAAAATCAACTATCAAACCAATAGCTTGCTACAGTAGTACTACATATTTTGTCAATGACCAATGATCAATGCCTATGACACCTAAATATATTGAGATTGATTAGGTACCTACCCAAATATCTAATTGACGTTAATAATCTAATAAGCTAGTACTCTAAGCCTGAACTACATGTATATAAAGAGAGAGACAAAAAAAAAATTGTGCTTGTTAAATTAAAACGTAGAGAATATATTACAAACAAATCAACAATGCTTGTTTATCCATGATATCTCCATGGAGTGTATATAACAGGTACACAAGACGACAGCATCAACTTATCAATTAACTAAATGTAACTACCACTGAATTTCATATATAATATCAGCACAGTATATTTATGGGATAAAAGTATACCGCCACCGTAATTTACTTCTTGTAGATAACTCGCCTTGTTCTCTTGCTCTCATTACTTGATACTGCAGTGACTCCCTGCTTGCACTGAACCACTTTCTGTTGGGGGCTGGTTTTTGATGTGCTCAGCTGCGAAACAGTCATATTTTCCACAACATTGTTTTCATTACTTTTAGGAGATGAATCGGCCGCCGAAGGGATACTAGTCGGAGACCACTTTTTCGCAAGACTATTAAATTCTACTTCCGTGAAAACCTTGGCACGGCTATTATCAGGCAATTTAATATAAACGGTACCATCAAAAGTCCAAACGTTTTTAACACCAAAGTGTTTACGTGCATTTTTATAAATATTTTGACGGATCTTCGTGAGAAACTCTGTAATCGTGAAGGGAGTGCCTTTTAATTTGGCCTTGGACTTCCAGATTTCGGATTTGACATTATGCTCATTGAATTGCACAAGAACAGGCCTAACTCCAGCTTCACTACCCTGAGATCCCAGACGATGACACCGCTTAAATGAAGTGCTACTTACATTAGAAAGTCCCATCTTGTTTTTAATCAAAGAAAGTACCTCATTCTCAATGTTAGATTCTGGGGTTTCAGCTATGCCATTAAACAACAATATTTCACGCCGCTGCCGCATATCCATTTCATCAATAGAATCTGTGCATCTTTGGACTTGATGTTGCAGTAGGCTAAGCATTTTTTTCACAAGCTCCTTAAAGTTGTAAAATTCTTGACTAAGTTGCAATAACGTCGGGCTGGACGGAACCAATGCAGCTTGCAAACGATCCTCAAAATCAGCCATCCTTTGAGTCCAGCTTACTTCTAGCTCTTTATGCATGTTGTGTACATTAGCGACATTTTCCATTTTGAACTGTATTATGTACCAAAATTAGTAATAACAAGTAAATTATAGGTTAAGCAGAACTGATGGGTAATGCAGGCAACTAATTACGGAATACTTCACATAGATGTAACTATAATATTATAATAATTTATGTTCAAAAAGTTATAAGTAAAAATATCACTTTGTCTTCCTCTAAATTAATTTTAAATAAATATAATTAAAGAGAGATCAAAGACAGCTACTACTTATTTTACACCTACCCACCAAAAAAAATATCATTTATACCAAACGTGAAATACACAGACCCTCAACGGGAATGGCGAAAACGGTGCGAGGCATCTCGAGCCGTGGAGCCTTTAAACGTCCCAAGGCTGAGCTAAGGCCTCTCTTCTCCCCTTCTATCGTGTTCGTTCTTTTGCTTATTATTTTTTTTTATTAAATTTTCATATATTTATAAAATATTAAATAAGGGCTACGAACGAACACACAGTCGACCTGATAGTAAATATTGAGACCTATAAACACTTACACGTATCTTCAATTAAAATCAAAAGGTAGGTGCTTTGTCGCCCTAGAGACAAGAATAGAATGCCTCTTTACCAGTTAAAAGAGTCTACACTCACCATATGAAATATAAGGCTTCTATATTACACTGATTTTATGTAAGAGCGTGGTCCTGGCCCGCTCAAGCTGACCCATTCGTGCTGCAACCATAATGTAGCTGTAGCGCAACTATACCACGTTAAAATTAGTTGATTATTACGGAAATTCTAATAAAATGTTAAATATTACTTTATTAAGTAATTTAGATTTTTTAGAATATAGATTAATATTATTTAGTCGTGGCTCTGCAGGACCGCGAGTTCTAATTCCACACAGTGCATATGTTTGTACAACCACCATATGTTTTTCCAGATCTGAGTGCGTTCTGCTTTAACGGGCTCTACGATAAAATTATTCATAATATAATTTTTGCCATGTTGTGATGGCTTAGGGGAATCTATCGACTCTTGTCTTTCTCTGAATGTCATTGTGAGAGTCGCCGTTGTAAGAGAGCGAAATGATCTCATGACCTGTGATGATGGTTGAACCATCTCATATTCATACCTAGTGTTAAATATTGGGTATTTGTGGAAAAGCCATTTCAACAGTGGCGTAACATAGAATGCTGCCAGTATGCCATTTCCTTCCCCGCTCATTTTCATAGTAATAGTCCTTTCGCGATGGAGTCATACTGCAGGTATATTATAGTTGTAGCACGAATGGGTCGGGACCGGGAAGGGACCACGCTTCCACAGAATACCAGCCTAAAACAGCAGCTTAAGGAGACCTTTTTTACTGGATACGAGAATATCTATCCTAGTCCTCATGTGCTCGTTTGTCACCCATATTCTATAAAAAATATCTATAGTTTTGAAAGTAAATAAAATAATAAAATGTATTTGTTTAAATATATTGTGTTAAAGTATTTCTATTTTCAAACTTTTAAAGTAATATATAATAAAACGTTTTCAAATTCAATTACAGCAGATCATAAGTTTTTTACTGCCTCCATTTAAAAGTTATGACTGACTTCATACCCAAAATACCCTTAGTTTGATAATTATCTAAAACAATATTTTCACTTTTAGGTAATAAGTGCCTTAGTTGCATTTATAGTCTTCATTAAACAGTATCACATCATAGTGGAATGTGAATAATTTCTAGAGTCACAGTTAAAGAAGACAATTTATTTCTTTTAGTATGGGGATAAGAACCACCACAAATATTAATGTATAGTAATGAAACGTATCTTCATGTTTTTTAAACTATAATTCTAGTAATTTTAATAATAATACATCCGTTCCAAATAAGCCTTAAAAGCACGCGCTAAAAGTAGTTCACGAGACAGAAGTCGAATGACAGATTTGAACTCACGCGTTTCAGATATGCACGGCACCCTTAATAACCATTAGGTTATCATCGCTTCATATGTACATTTTTTTCATAGAAGAGTCACGTTACAGCTATCTAATGGCTGTAGTACGAATGAGGCGGCCCGACCGGAGCAGAACCATGCACGGAATACCAGCGTGAAACAGCAGAATAACGCTGTGTTTCGTATGGTGAGTGTGGAGAACCGGAGACTCTTTTTAATCGTAGCAAGGTATTCCGGCTTACTCCTCCGGGGTGGAAATGAAAACTTAAAATACAGATGGTAGTTTGATTTTTACTTGACTGACTTGACTGGACTGTGTACCCGCATATCACAATAATTATATAAACAAATGTACGTTTTTATAAATGTATAATGGTTTGATATTTTATATCTAGATTACAATAGTTCTTTAATTTTATCGCATCTAACGAAAACTTAGAAATTAATCATCATTCTCTAAACCATTTCCCATTATCTGGGGTCGGCGCAGTAAATCTTTTTGTTCCATTCCTCTCTATCAGCCGTCATTTCCATACTTACTCCTTTCATTCTCATATCACTCTTCACACAATCGATCCATCTTTTATTCGGCCTTCCTCTGCCCGTGTGTCCCTCCACATTCATATTCAACACTCGTTTTGTGACATGACTTTCATTCCTCCGCATCACATGCCCAAACCATGCCAATCTGCTTCCTCTCACCTTTTCTACCACTGGCGCTACTTTCAGGCTTCCTCTTATATACTCATTCCTTATCTTATCCATCCTTGTCACACCACACATCCATCGTAACATTCTCATTTCATTCGCATGCAGTCTATTTTCATCCTTCTTCTTAACGGCCCAGCATTCACTTCCATACATGACGACAGGTCGGATGATCGATTTGTAAATTTTCCCCTTCATCCTTATTGGCATTCGGGGATCGCACGTTGTGGCTGTGACCTGTCGCCATTTCATCCACCCTGCGTTAATCCTATGCTGCACAGCTCTATCTATTCCGCCGTCGCCTTGAATTAGGGAACCGAGGTACTTGACATCTGAGCAGATAGGCAGTATAGCGCCATCCAACGACATGGGTACAGGACTGGAAAGACCGCCGAAATCACAGCACAGATATTCGGTTTTGGATCTGCTGATCTTCAAGCCAACACTTTCCAGCCTCCGTTGCCACCCCGTCAGTCTGCTCTGTACCTCGATTCCTTCTTCCCCGACAAGCACGATGTCATCGGCAAAGAGCATGCACCAGGGTGCCTCATCCTGCAGGTCCGACGTCAAAGCGTCCATAATCAGTAGGAAGAGGTAAGGGCTCAATGCCGACCCTTGGTGCAGCCCTACCGCCACATCGATACTGCCCGTAGTTCCCGCGGCAGATCGTACACATGTACGGGATGCTCTGTACATAGCACGGACTAACCTTACATACTTCCCAGGTATACCTTTCATCTTTAACGCCCACCACAAAACCTCACGGGGAACCCGATCCTACGCCTTTTCAAGGTCGACAAAAACCATGTGCAGATCTTTATGCACGCGCTTGTACTTTTCGCACAATTGGCGTAATGCGAAAATGGCATCTGTCGTACTTCGACCGGGCATGAATCCGAACTGGTTTTGTGTTATCTCACACTCTTCTCTCATTCTTCTCTCTATTATTCTTTCCCAGACTTTCATCGTATGTGACATAAGTTTTATTCCCCGGTAACTGCTGCAGTTTTGGACGTCTCCTTTGTTTACTGCATGGGATTTGGCAGAAGTATTACAGTCGGCCGCCTGCTTGACACCAACCCTCTTTGGGTATGCTATTGTTGGTAGAGGAAGCTACCATTTTGGGAAAAGGAAAAAGAAGTTTGGGGGTAGGAGCATAGGTGTAAGGATACTGTTATCTCGGCAGGAAAGGTATGAGAATAACAGTAGCTCGGGGAGCCGGGGTCGCGTACTCGTATTCCATAACAGGATCACCGGAAAGGTAGACCAGCATGGAAACCCCCATGGAAACTTAGAAATTAATATTTATAACATAAATCTTGAAACCTAAAATCAATTGTTATTAATGTCAGAGTGTTGCACTTGAAATAGGTTTTTCTTTATCATTATCATAATTACATCCTATTATATTCTACTTTTAAATATAGTTCTTGCCCATAGTTTTCAGGCGGGCTGGCAACCGCAGTTTTTATTGTTTTAACTTATATTATTAGTAGGTAGTGACCGTGTAGGAATATCAACTACCCCGTATTGTCCCGTAGTGTCGTAAGAGATATATGGACAATGGGACAGGAAATGGGCAGCAACATCTTCCTGATAAGTTCTTAAAATTATATAAAATTGCAGTTGCCAACCGGCCCACCAAGCCTGGCGTAATCGCCCCTATGATGCAATTTATTTATTTATGCGCTATTATAAGCTGTAATGGATAGATAATGAACGTAAATTGCGAAAATGATTTAATCTATTAGCTGCCATTTCAGTCTCTTTGATGCTGATTCCCATCTGCCGTTTCAATTTCCCTCTGTCAACATTTACGACACCCACGGGATGATGTGGTCTAGTGGATATTCTTACACCACCGCTATACAATGTAAGCCGCAGTGTCCAAATTATTTAAAATAATGTATGCCTTAAATATTGCTTAATATTGTTAATCGTGCTTCTTACTGTGTGAATAAATTTTATCAAAAATAATCGGTGTATTTTTTTAAATATTGTATGGATTCACATTTTTACACTTAGTTTATAATGAATATACTTTACAAACACAGCCTGTAACAACCTGTAAAGTAACAACTCTAGCTAGAATGTATACATATAACAAATCTGTAGAAAAGTCGTGTCTGTAATTCTAATATATTCGTCAAAATTATGTCCAGGGGTCTAAATAAAGGTTTCTGAAGCCAATTTAGTGGGTTTTAGAATTTTTGTGTCTGTCTGTCTGTCTGTGTATTACGAATTCACGCAAAAAATTACTAGACCGATTTACATGAAATTTTATATATAAGTAGTTAGTAACCCGGGATAACTTATTGGCTGTTTTTTATCCGATTACGGAACTTCCAAAAGAGAAGGCTAAGTATTTTCCTTCCTTTAGATGTTACTTTTCTATTATACCTTAGTTATAGGCGGGATGACGGGTGTTTTTCAAATAAATACCGTATTTATAAATAAAGTTTAAAATATAGTTATATTCTTGGTAAAATAATTTGAAACTATACCCATTTAGTTATCAAAACAGCGCCATGTATCATCACACCGAAAAGTAGTATATTTTGCATTTTAAAATAGTTAAAAAAGCTGAAGGTACTCCGGGTTAACTCTGACATCGGGACGTCAACCACCTCAGTCCCCCGTGACCATGGGTGCTGGTAAGCACCCGAAAACGTTGGGAATTAATAAAAATAAGAAAAATAAGTAAATTAAACGCGATAAAATCCGTAAAAGTAGTTTTATTCAACGTGTAGTGTTAGCGTAAATATAAGAAATCATCAATATAAATTATTGAGAATAACTCAAAAACTGTTGGTCAGACCTTGATAAAATTTTTGTGAGACCACAAGAAAATCACCAGCTTTTAAATAAAGAAATAATCATCGAAATCTGTTTATTGAGAAAAAAGTTATGAGGTAACACACATAAAAACACATACAGTCGAATTGAGTACCTCCTGTTCGAAGTCGGTAGAAATTGTCATCCAGATGTAAAAACCGTTAATATGCATTGAAGCATTGCAGTAGACTCTATTTTTCTGCCCACTAAACACTATAGGTAATCAGGAGCTCTGTGCACAGTAGTGAGAGGTATATTAGCTGCTACTTAACTTTTTTACCTTTAATTAGACTTACAAATTAGTTTGTAATTTAAGATAGCTTTCATATTTTCAGACATACTAAGATATTTGTGACAGTGCTGGTTTCATAGCTCATATGATTATATGTAAATGAACAGGCCCTTTAATTAAAGAAAGCAGATTTTACTTAAACAAAGGTTCATTTTATTTTACTTGTCAAAGGCAGTAATCAAACTGATTAAAACTTAAATTTCATGGTACGTAAGCATTATTATACATTTAAGCATATATTTTATTGCAAATTGAAGTTTCGATTTACCACGTTTTCGGCGGTGAAGTAAAATCTGCATATTTGAGAAGTTTCCCAGTTGAGGTCATCCCGCGTTGGAATTAGCGCAGCAAACACTTTTTTGGCCAAAACTCTCTGCAGCCTGTGCCCAATAGTAACATGTATGTAAGCTGCTACATTTTTACTTTTCATGGGGCAATATCTGCAGTTTTTATTTCATTCATATTTTCGGGTATGTTACTTTTTTTTCTTGACTGTTTGTTAATTTTATTAGGGTTGCAAAGATGAGTAGAGTTCATTATCTTCAGCCTATCGAAAGTCCACTGAAATAAACATCTATTGTCAAGTAGCTGGATATTTGCTATAACTGCCCAGCTTGGTAGGCGGGTTGGCAGCCGCAGCTATTATTATTTTTATCTGTTGTCAAGAAGATGATGCAGCCCATCTCCTGTTTGTTTTCCTATGTCGCCTCTTACCACGGTACGATATGAGGTGGCCGATTCTCTTTCACTGCCACAACAAGTCGAACATTTTTCTACTCCCTTTCATGAGTGTAGTGCTTCCTACGTTCACTGTGAATAAGATTTATAAGGAATAAAACTACCTCGATTAATTTTAGCTTTTTTTATTTCCCGACGTTTTTGGCACTTTATAGCACCCATGTTTACGGGAGGACTGAGGTGTTTGACAACCTTATGTCATAGTTAGAATAGAATAGTATAGTATAAATGCAGTAGTATGCTTGGGTTTGAATTTAATTTTAATAATTATGGGGTCTTTAGTAGATGGTAGCTCTCAGCCATCTTCCGTATCAAAATTATGATTTAGACTTCCCTGAGTGTTGGTGCTACACATCAAAGATTTGTTCCTTTACGCCGTTTTTTGTGGAACTTTTATCCAAAGACAACGTAAAAAATGTTAAAATTAAACGTGATAGAATCAATAACATTAATTTTATTCCATGTGTAGTACGAGGGTGGATTGAAAAGTACTCGGCCTAACACAGATCCATTCAATTCTAAAAATCAAATCTAACCACATTATTTAGTTCAGTTCAGACTAGTTCATTGTGTGAAGTTCGAACGTGTGCGATAATTAGTTGTGATTTTATAAATTTATTAACAAAGTAATCGGACATAATTTCCGCGAATGGAGCAAATCGAGCAGCGTGCCGTCATTAAGTACCTCCATAAGAAGGGGCTATCATCAAAAGCCATCCATGATGACATGGTCAGTACATTAGGCGATTGTGCTCTGTCATATTCTTCCGTCAAAAAATGGATAGCAGAATTTAAGCGTGGTAGAGAGAGTGTGAAAGATGAACCCCGCTCTGGAAGGCCTTCGACGTCAACTACTGACGAAAATATTAAAAAAGTACTTGATTTAATAATGGGAGACCGCAGATTAAAAGTTAGAGGGATAGCCGAGATTATAGGCATCTCTTATGAACGAACTCAAAACACCATTGTCAACGAGTTGGGTTTCCACAAGGTGTCTGCGAGGTGGGTTCCGCAACTGCTTTCAGTTGAACAAAAAAGGACGCGATTGACTATTTCATACGACTGTTTGGAGTTATTTGAAGCCGATGCAGATGATTTTTTGAATCGTTTTGTTACTATAGACGAAACATGGGTTCATTACTGTACACCGGAAACAAAACAACAATCAAAACAGTGGAGAAGACCTGGTTCACCACCCCCTAAAAAGGCTAAGTAGATTTTGTCGGCAAATAAGGTGATGGCTTCAGTATTCTGGGACTCGAAAGGTGTGATTATGATTGATTATCTTGAAAGGGGTCAGACTATAAACTCTGATTACTACTGCACCTTACTACGTCGTTTACGAGAGGAAATAAAAGAAAAACGTCGAGGAATGCTCAGAAGAAAAGTCCTGTTTCATCAAGATAACGCCCGTGTTCACACGTCAGTACAGTCAATGGCTGAAATTCACAACTGTGGCTTTGAACTGTTACCGCATCCGCCGTATTCACCTGATCTGGCACCATCAGACTTCTTTCTGTTCCTATATACGAGTATCTCAAATAAACATGATACCGTAAATTGAGAGAACATCATGAAATTCATCATTATTTTGTTAAAACTAAATTAACTTTAATTATTATATTCACGTGTTCCTGTAGCATACTATATCTATGCCAAATATCAATCACCTTCGTATAATAGTCTTTTAGAAATCAAAAAAAAATATTAGACAAACATAGATACACAGACACCGAGGTGACTCTAAAAGCAATAATAATAATAATTGGTATTTATTTTTTTCTACATATTATAATCAGTACATCACAATAAATTTAGTAACAATGAACTATACAACTAAATAACAGCTATAAATATAGCCAAATAAGATCTAAGTGGGAGACTGGGGCCCAAACTAGGTTGCTCTGTGCTATGGAATCACAGGCCCCTCCCACAACAGAAGTTATATTGCTGTAAAACATTTAATAATCAATACAGCTACGTGTAATAAAATTACATTAAAAGATGTATGCTTGTCCAGTTTGGAGAAACTGTGTAAAAATTACTTATTAGTTATATACAAAGAAGAAAAACATGCTTAAGTACAAAAAAAAATTTTCTGTTTTTTTAGTTAACGGATATATATTTAATAAATTGGTAACAGGTATTGTGCATACCATATGAGGAATTCTTTTGTTTAATACAGGATTGGATTTATTATATTCCGTTTTTTAATAATACTGTCCCAAGAATATAGAGTTGACGTACAGTAAGCAATTCATAGAATTTGTAAAGTTCATTTGTTGAAAATAATCAATGTTTTTTATAACTTATTTCAAGTATAAGTCTTTGTGCACGCTTTAACCATGTGGCTTTTTGCTGCTCCACCCCAAGCCGTTATGTTATAGTTAATAATACACTGACATACGGCAGTATAAACAAATTTTATAATACTGGTATCAGCAAGATGACGAAGCTGCTTAAAAATGTATGTAAGTTTACGAATTCTGGAAGAAATGTGGTTTATATGCTCTTCGAAAGAAAGTTTGTGGTTTATTATAACACCTAAGTGTTTTGTGTTCGTGGTCTTTTCAAGAGAGCGACACATACAGGAACTAAGCGGTGATATGCAGCAATCATGGAAATATAAGTTTAAATTCTCTTGGCCTTTTAATGCTGGTGTGGTAATACAAAAGGAAATGTATTTAGTTTCGGTTCCATTTAAAGATAGTTAATGTGTAGCAAGCCATTGTTGGACTGTATTAAGACCAGTTTGTGCAACAGAATAAACTTTTTCCCAAGATTGACCGTAAAAAGTAAGCATGATGTCATCAGCATAGCACATAACCTTACCATTAAGAATATTAATTTGACAGAGGTTATTAATATAACACAAAAAGAGGGTAGGGCCAGAACACTGCCTTGGTGGATTCCGCGCGTTTTAAAGCAATCGTCACTCAAAATATCATTCATTTTGATGCACTGAGTGCGATTGTGTAGGTAGTCGCTTAACAATTGGAGTTGGGTACCTCTGATGCCCAATTTCTCCATAATTGCTAAAAGTTCTGGAAAAGAGACGGTATCAAACGCTTTAGCAAGATCTAAAAGTATAGTCAAGACTTTTGAATGAGATTCTAAGTTTAAACGAAATCTACAAACATTCTTACTGCCTGTTCTGTAGATTTAAATTTTCTAAAACCAAATTGATTTTCAGATAGTAATTTACTTGTTTCTAGATATTCTAAAAGTCTTTTATTTATAATTTTTTCAAAATTTTTTGATGAAGTAGAGAGTATATGGGGCGATAGTTATTGATACCGTCTATCCCCCCCCCCACCTTGTTGTTTCTTAAAAGCATCAGAAAATACACCGTCTTTTATACATTGGTTAAAGAGCTTCGTAAGTGGGGGAACAATGTAATCTTTTAAAGGTTTAATTGTTTTTGCCGAAAAACCATCCCATCTAGGCCTAGGCTCAGTTTTTAGATTAATTATCAATTGTTCAATTACATCCTGTGAAGCATCCTACATCACAAAAGAACTAGTATTAGACAAAAAAATTTTTACAGCGTTATGAGGCAATTGTGGAACATTTATAAGGATATTATAACATATACCTTATTCGGTACCTATAGTGGTTAAGTAATTATTCATATAATTTACTGACTGCTCGAGTATGTCTTTAAGGGTCAAGAGCTCTTGAGGAATATTTTTGATATTCTGAATATTAGTCGCGTTGTGTATTGTTTTCCAAAGTTCTTTAATATTATTCTATTTTTAGTTATTTCGTTTTAGTGATATGTTCTTTTTTCCTCCTTAATTAAATCATTACAAAAGTTCCTATATCCCTTATATGTTTTTACTAAAATATCGTTATTCGGATTTTCACATACATCATTACAGCCTATCGTAAGTCCACTGCTGAACATAGGCCTCCCCCAAGTAATGCCACAAAGCACGGTCCTGAGCCACCTGCATCCATCGAATTTCTGCATGTCTTACCACGTCGTCACTCCATCTCGTGGGGGGTCGCCCTACACTTCGCCTACCGGTACGAGGCTACCACTCGAGAACTTTTCTCCCCCATCGGTTATCGGTTCTTCGAGCTATGTGGCCGGCCAACTGCCACTTCAGCTTACTAATCCGTTGGGTAATGTCGGTTACTCTGGTTCTACTGCGTATATCCTCATTTCTAAGTTTATCACGCAGTGAAACCCTGAGCATAGCCCTCTCCATAGCTCACTGAGCGACCTTGAGCTCCCTCATACAGCCAGCAGTGAAGGACCACGTCTCAGATCCGTAAGTCATCACTGGCAACACGCACTGGTTGTACAATTTCGTTTTAAGGTTTTGAGGTATGTCTAACGAGAATATGTGTCGTAGTTTCCCGAACGTTGCCCAGCCGAGTTGAATCCGTCGATTGACCTCTCGGTCGCAGTTGGACTTACCTAGTCGGACTATTTGTCCCAAGTAAACATACTCGTCAACACCTTCGAGCTTAGTGCTCCCAACAACTACCGCCATAGTTGTGACATGGACGTTAAACATGATTTTTGTTTTGTCCATGTTCATCTTAAGACCTATCCGTTGGGAGACACTATTCAGGTCATTGAGCATAGTGCTTAGGTCTTCCAGCGATTCTGCCATAAGGACTATATCGTCGGCAAATCAAAGGTGAGTGATGTACTCGCTATTGATGTTAATACCGCATCCTTTCCAGTCCAGCAGCTTGAAAACGTCTTCCAATGCAGCGGTGAAGAGTTTTGGGGATATAACTTCACCCTGTCTTACACCTCTCTGCAGTTGGATAGGTTTCGTACTCTGATTCTGTACTCCGATAGCCATCGTAGCTCTACTGTATAAATACTTCAGCACTTCGATATACCGACAGTCATCTTTGCACCGCTGAAGCAACTGCAGCACAGCCCAAATTTCGACGGAATCAAAGGCTTTCTCATAGTCCACATACGAAAGATAAAGTGGCAGACAATACTAATATTAGTATTACTAAGATTTATTAGGATTTAATTGTAATTATCGTATTTTATTTATGGCTAATATGCAGTGCAATCCTATGAATTTTAATTTATTTACACCTGAATAATTAAAATATGGTGCATATCATAATAATCCAATGAAAGAATAATAGTGAAGAATATGCATGAGTGAGTAATTGAGTTGTATTGTGTGTGAGTGTATAATGTAAATGGGTGGAATAGGTATGGGGTGAGTATTTTGAACAATCAACAGGGATTCACATTTTATATACGTCAAGAATAGGTACACAATATTGAAAAATAATAGATCAGTTATGAATTAAAAAAAAATAAACCTATAGAAATGTTAAGACATTAATTACTAGTCCCTTATATAAGTTTAATAATTTCTTTCTATTTTTAGCGCTTGATTTCCCTCATTCTGACGCATATAGATTTTCCCATAGGAAGTCCAGCAGTAGGTATACGCATTTTCTTTAGCGAATGTTCCAGATATATAAAAAAAAATTCTTGCATATGGAGTAAGACACTCAGAGATGTATATAGGCTTCGCTGGACCAGTGAGACCAATGTGTGAAGTATTGAGGTAAGCTCCGTTATTTAATTTGATGAAATTACGGGCAAAGTGATTGAATTTCGCTAAATTTGGCACGGAATAGCATTGAATGTTGTTCCTAAATTCAAGCTCACGCGAGCGAAGCCACGGGTAAAAAGCTAGTAACTTATACATTGAATAAAACAATTTTACGGATTTTATCGCGGGCAATTTACTTATTTTAATTCCGGACGTTTCAGGTGCTTTACAGCAACCCATGGTCACGGGAGGACTGAGATGTTAGACGTCCTGATGTCACAGTTAGCCCGGCTTCCTTCAGTTTTTGAATATAAATTTTTGGCTCGATCTACGCAGAATGAACTTACAGTATCTTGAAGTTTTGCAGTGGTAAGCTTGGGTTTGGATTTAATTATATTAATTATACGATCCCAAGCAGATGGCAGCACCCATCCACTCATATAGAAATTAGGATGTTTTTTAATTTCAATATTCTCGGGTATCATCCTTGGTAGGAATCGGTGTTCTTTTGCGAGGACCAGTGCTCTATCAAATCTGATGTAATGGCGGGGACGATCTTGAATATGCTCACAGACTGCAGATTTCCCAGAGCGTCGGTGACTCACGTCAGCTATATGTTTTATATCACGCAGTTTTTAATGGGTCTTTTTGCATATCATATGTAAGAGAGACCACATTCGCAATCAAGCTCGTACACTCCTGCATGTTGTAGTCGGATATTACACTTGACGGATGGTAAAAATTTACTAATTCGGCGTCTTGAAGTATGTTTTTTTTAATGGAATCTCGTTAACTCTTCTGTGGGTGGTACAGCGGGCACACGCTTAACTGTGGCCGAATTCACTCAGTCACTGTAACGTAGGCGCGGGACCCGAAGTTTGTTGTCTTGCAATAATACTTGCTTAACATGCTGAAACTCGACAGCCAGATATTTTCTGTCACAGATCTCTTGTACTCTCTGTATTAAAGATTTTTCCATGGTAGTTTATTGTAATGGATGGTCGTGAAAGAGTTTTTCTGCACGGTATCCTTCGTAATCAGGATATCCTTAGTAGAACCAGAGTAACCGACAAATAATAACGTATCAGTTAGCTGAAGTGGCAACGGAGCTCAAAGAACTGACAACCGAAAGTAAAGTAAGGCTCTTAAGTGGCAGCCTCGTACTGATGAGCGAAGTTTAAATTATCACTCACAAGATGCAGTGACCGACTGGATTTGAAGTGATGCAGGAAGTCAATAGATGCAGGTGGACCGTGTTTTGCAGGATTTCCAACTCAGTCAATACACCAGGTGTCTTAAGGATATTGTGATGAAATATAACCTTCACTTTGATATAAAACAACCAACTAGAGGCAAATCGTGTCTTGATATTATTATAAGTAACATTGACGAAGCAATTGGATCTGTGCGTTCATTATAGCTGTCAGATCACGATACTGCACAGGTATTAAAGTTTACTGCGAAAAGTATCAAGAACATCACACCAAAATCAATATATACATATATTAGACACTATTCTGAAGAAAATATAGACAGATTTAAAAATATTTAAAATGCATTTCATTTTGTAAAGTTTATACTCAGACTGATTTAAATACAGCGTTTGAAGAATTTTTTAGCCTTTTCACATTACTCCATAAACTATGTTTTCCTAAAATAAAAGTAAAATCCAAAACATTTACTAAACTAACATGGATATCCAAAGGCTTAAAAAAAGTTGTAGAACTAAACGTAAACTTCGATACAAGTTTTATATGACTAGAAAAATTGTTGATCGAATTAAATATATAAATTACGATAGACTATTAAAAAAATGTATAAACATTGCAAAAAGAACAACAAACAATAAATTTGTATTGAATAGTAACAATATATGTAAAGCTTCTTGGACAATTATAAAAAATGAGACTAATCGTGTATATACTAAAAACTATATAAATAAAATAATTAATAATGGAGAGGCGGTAATGGAACCTGCTGAAATAGCATCTATTATAAATAATTATTTCATTTACGCAACAAATCAAATAAATTATAAAATAGAAAATACAACTGACATGAAATTACCCCAATCAACTTTTCTGACTCCTATAAATGAGAATATTCTCAAAAAAGCAATAATGTCTTTAAACAACACAAAATCTGAAGGCTATGTATGTATGTATATTCCATATGTACTAAAATAATTAAATCGTGTAAGGATGAAATAAGTGAAATATTAGCATTCCTGATAAATCTCTCACTAGAGTCAGGGACTTTTCCTGGTAAATTAAAACTTTCTATAGTAAAATCTTTATACAAAAAGGGAGAGAAAAGTGATATAACCAACTATCGACCAATTGCACTAGTCCCAGTCCTCTCAAAAGTATTTGAAAAGGTGATGCATTACCAACTTACTTCCTTTTTCAGTAAATTTAAGGTGATAAAACAAAATCAGCATGGTTTCCAAAAAAATAAATCCACATCACATGCTGCGTTTACATTAGTGAAGGAAGTTTTGCAAAATTTAAATCAAAGAAACTATACAACTGTAGTATTTCTTGACATGTCGAAAGCCTTCGATCGCGTCTCACATGATCAGTTACTTATCAAACTAGAGGCTAACGACATACAGGGGACCTACATTAAGTTGGCTAGAAAGCTATTTAAAAAATAGGTCACAGTGTGTAGAAATAACACAATTAAATTCTAAAAACATAGCTCAGGTATATAGATCGGAATTCAAAAACAACAATTTCGGTGTTCCCAAAGGTAGTATACTCGGACCATTGTTGTTTATATTATACATAAATGATTTACCTAATATCTCCAACTACAAAACTACTTTATTTGCAGATGACTTCTCGGTGACGATTACGATTAGTAAAAAAAGTACACTTGATCGTTGATCATTTATTTACTGAATTAATTGTTTTAACTATGTCCCTTTTGTGTTGACAAAAGAGACATAGTTAAAACAATTAATTCAGTAAATAAATGGCTCAATAAAAATAACCTACACATTAATTTAAGTAAAACAAATATTAATAATTTTAATAACTTAAATTCTGACATAAATATTGAATATAATGTACAACTTCTGCGGAACGCTATTAGTACGACATTTCTAGGTTTAATTATAGACTCAAATCTAAATTGGAAAGAACATATCCATAAAGTGAGTAACAAAATTAACAGATTTGTATACGCGTTACATAAATTGACAAAAATAGCAAACAAAAACACTGCGATCACAGCATATTTTGCATATGTAGAATCTGTTATCAGATACGGACTTTTAATGTGGGGTAATGGCACAGACTGTCAAAAAGGATTTTTAGCTCAAAAGCGCTGTATTAGAGCTATAAGTAACATCCCATCGGACACATCATGCAAACCTTATTTTAAGAGTTTAAACATACTTCCTTTTCCTTGCCTCTATATATTTGATGTTGGCAAATTTGTAAAGCAAAACAAGCACATGCTTTTACAAGCTAAAGATGTTACGAAAATTAACTTACGGAACCCAGGTAAACTAGTACTTGACACAATTCTAAAAAGTAAGCGCTTTCAAAAAAATAGCTATGCAATGTGCAACACTATTTATAATAAAATACCCTCACATATTAAGCAATTACCATACCACAAGTTTAAAATTTCATTACGACGATGGCTGGTAGAAAAAACATTTTACACAATAAATGAGTTTTTAAATTGTAGTGATTAAGTTGTCGATGCATGAATTAATTTATATATATTAATTCATTTATTTATAAAATTTGTAAAAGGATGTTTTAGTTATGTGTTTAAGATTAAGTTTAGAAACTAATTATCATATAAAAACTTTTGGACATTTGCATGCTGTTGAAAACAGCTAAATAGGTTTTCTCAACACATTGTTTTATAACACCTAGAACAAAATATTTTTGTACCTATTTACTAGCAAATAAAGAATTTGAATTTGAATTTGAATTTGAATTTGCAATAATACTTGCTTGACATGCTGAAACTCGACAGCTAGATATTTTCTGTCACAGATCTCTTGTACTCTCTGTAACAAAGATTTTTCCATGGTAGTTCATTGTAATGGATGGTCGTGAAAGAGTTTTTCTGCACGGTATTCTTCGTAGTCAAGATATCCTTAGTAGAACCAGAGTAACCGACAAATAATAACGTATCAGTTAGCTGAAGTGGCAACGGAGCTCAAAGAACTGACAACCGAAAGTAAAGTAAGGCTCTTAAGTGGCAGCCTCGTACTGATGAGCGAAGTGTAAATTATCACTCACAAGATGCAGTGACCGACTGGATTCGAAGTGATGCAGGAAGTCAATAGATGCAGGTGGACCGTGTTTTGCAGGATTTCGTGACGGAGGTCTATGTTCGGCAAGGGACTTGTTTTCGGCGTGTAATGATGATGATGACGATGGTGATAAAGAAAACTGCGTCAAACATCAATAAATAAAATGATTTCTTATATTTATGCGAAGATTACACATTAAATTAAACTAATTTTTACGGATTTTCCTGTATCTGTTTTTTTCCTGTATCTCCCGTAGTCGTCGACATATACATGGAGGACTTCGAGGAGAAAGCCCTTCTTACTGCTCCTGTAAATCCAAGATTCTACAAGCGGTACCTATACGATACTTTCACAATTTTACCATCTGACAAAGTAACTGCATTTTTAGTCGACCTTAATTCCATAAACTCTAAAATACAATTCACAATGGAGTGAGAGGCAAACAATTCTTTAGCTTTTCTAGATTTTTTAGTCATCCGAAATCCTGATAACACTATTAGTCACACTGCGTATCGGAGAAAGACCTATACCAACCGATATTTAAATGGTCAATCGCACCATCATTCATCACAGTTAACTACCGTGGGAATCTTTTTTCTTTTTTCAGAGAGCACGAGGGATCTGTGACAGAAAACATCTGGCCGCCGAGCTTCAGCACGTCGAGCAAGTATTGCAAGACAACAAGATTCGGGTCCAGCGCCTACGTTATAGTGACCAAATGAAGCCGGCCACAGTCAAGCGTGTGCCTGCTGTACTACCCTATTTCAGAGGAGTCACAAACAAGGTTAGCTACATCTTGAAGCGAGCTTCCATTAAAACATACTTCAAGCCACCGAAGAAGATTAGTCAATTTTTACCATCTGGCAAGTGTCATATCCCTCTACAAGATGCGAAAGTGTACAAGCTGCCCTGATCTATAAAAACCCGCGTGAAAGAACATATAGCTGACGTGAGACACCGACGTTCCGGGAAGTCTGCAGTGTATGAACATGTTCTAGATCTAGATCATCCTCGCCATTACATTAGATTTGATAGACCACAAATCCTCGCAATAGAACCAAGAATGATTCGCGAGGCTATTGAAATTAAAAAAAACATCCTAATTTCAATAGGGAAGATGGATGGTTGCTGCCATCTATTTGGGATCCTATAATTATTAAAATTTAATCCAAAAACAAGCATACCACTGCAAGATTTCAAGATATTGTAAGCTCATTCTGCGTAGATTGACCCAAAATGTAATATTCAAAAACTGAAGGTAGCCGGGCTAACTATGTCATCGGGACGTCAAACACCTCAGTCCCCCCTGCGTGAACACGGGTGCTGTAAAGCACCCGAAGCATCAGGAATTAAAAAGTTAAATAAAACGCGATAATATCCGTAAAAATTGGTTTAATTAAATCAATAAATAAAGATCAGCATCAAAGATCAAGGTTTAAATAAAACTAATTTTACACACAAACAAAAGTTCTGGTATTTTAGAATTATAATCCGACATACAAGAGCACACACAAAGGATTCCTACCATTTTGTCAGCGAGATTAAAGACCTACATCTGGCAGACAATGAAACTATGGTTTTAATGTGCAGTCTCTGTTCAGATGCTTACCTGTTGAAGACTGCATCTCGATTGTTACTAGAAGGCTAGAGAAAAACAACATGCCCGTAGAATATGCAGTATTACTTAGACACAGCCTGACATCTGGCTACCTATTGTGGAAGAAGGAGTTCTACAAGCAAGTAGATGGAGTGGCGATGGGCTCACCTGTATTTCCCATTGTTGCCGATATATTCATGGAGGACTTTGAGGAGAAAGCCCTGCGTACTTCTCCCGTAAACCCAAGATTCTAAAAGCGGTACGTAGACGACACTTTCACAATTCTCCCTTTAGATAAAGTAACTGCATTTCTAGACCATCTTAACTCCTTAAATTCTAAAATTCAGTTCACAATGGAGTTAGAGGCAAACAATTCTTTAGCTTTTCTAGATGTGTTAGTAATTCGGAATCCTGATAACACCTTGAGCCACACTGTGTATAGAAAAAAAACCCATACAGATAGATATTTAAACGGTGATTCTCACCACCATCCTTCACAGTTAGCTACCGTGGGTAAATCTTTGTTTCAGAGAGCACGAGGGATCTGTGACAGTAAACACCTGGCCGCCGAGCTCCAACACGTCAAGCAAGTTTTGCACGACAATAAGCTTCGGGTCCCGCGCATACGTCACAGTGAACGAGTGAAGCCGGCCACAGTCGAGCGAGTGCCTGCTGTACTGCCATATGTCAGAGGTGTCACTGACAAGATTGGCTACATCTTGAAGCGTGCTTCCATTAAAACATATTTCAAGCCGCCGAAGAAGATTAGTCAGTTTTTACCATCAGTCATGTGTAATATTCCTCTGCAAGATGCAGGAGTGTACAAGCTTGATTGTGAATGTGGTCTCTCTTATATAGGACAAACTAAAAGATCTATAAAAACCCGTGTTAAAGAACACATAGCTGATGTGAAGAATAGACGCTCCGGGAAGTC
Source organism: Parnassius glacialis (assembly GCA_033319125.1). Classification (NCBI taxonomy): domain Eukaryota; kingdom Metazoa; phylum Arthropoda; class Insecta; order Lepidoptera; family Papilionidae; genus Parnassius; species Parnassius glacialis. The sequence continues at coordinate 131,075 of JAVANC010000014.1, forward strand.
TGCAGTCTGTGAACAGGTACAGGATCGCCCCCGTCACTCATTAGATTTGATAGACCACAAATCCTCACTAAAGAACACCGATTTCTTCCAAGGATGATTCGCGAGGCTATTGAAATCAAGAAACATCCTAATTTCAATAGAGAAGATGGCTGGGTGCTACCATCTGCTTGGGATCCCATAATTAATAAAATTAAATCCCAACCCAAGCATACAACTGCAAGACTTCATGATACTGTAAGTTCATACTGCGTAGATCGGAACAAAAATTAGTAATTTTTAATATGGAGGTAGCCGTGGTTAACTATGACATTGGGACGTCATATACCTCAGTCCCCCCCGTGACCATGGGTGCTGTAAAGTGCTTGAAACGTCGGGAATGTAAAATAAGTTAATATACGCGATAAAATCCGTAAAATTAGTTTTATTTAAATGTGTAGTGTTCGCGTAAATATAAAAAATCATTAAATAAAGATCGTTTATAATGAAATCGACATTTTCTCTTTTGGTTGATTCAGCAATGCAATTTGCGAGTTTAAATCAATTGGTATGATATTATAAAAAAAAATGAACGGCAGAGTCGGAAGAGGACGTCCTAGATGAAAATTTATCGACCAAATCGGCGATACATTGAAAATGGGCCAGATTAGGAGTACCCTTAACCAACGAGCGTCTATGCGTAGATATATGGATGTAAAGGAGGTGAGAGAGGTGTGTCAGGATCGCGCCAAATGGAAGTCCGTGGTCTCTGCCTACCCCTGTGGGTGACAGGCGTGAGTGTTTGTGTTTTTTGTGGTATGATATTTTTGGTTGAACCGTGGTTTGATTTGGTTAACATTGATAGAGCCAGGCGGCAGCTGTTGCTGTCGCATAGATGGGCCGGCTCGAACCGGGGTGATACCACGACCTCACAGAATACCAGCGTGAAGTAGAGGTTTACCTCTGCGTTTCGCTTGGTGAGTGCAGGTAGCTGGAGGCCCTTTTTACTGGAAATGAGGCATTCCATCCTAGTCCTCACGGGTGAAAACGCATCTGCATTTTGTACTGTAACAGAGGATAGATGTAGTTGTCTATGGGCCGCAGCAACCACTTATCATCAGGTGGACTATGTGCTCGTTTTTCACCCTTATCCTATAAAAAAAACCTTTTTCCTGCAGATATTACATTACATCAAATCACAGCCCTGGTAGCTCAGATGGTTAGCACTCGCTGTAAATTTCACAGTACGCGAGCAAACCGGGTTCGATCCCCGCCAGCACCAATGAAATTGTTAATTGCAATTTTAAGTGCTGATTTACCACGTGCTCGGCGGTGAAGGAAAACATCGTGAGGAAACCTGCCTGTCTGAGGAATAAGAAAAAAATATTTCGAAGACATGTAGAGTTCGCCAACACGCATTGGGGCAGCGCAGCGGACACTTCTCTACCTTATTAAAACCCTCTCAGAAATGAGGGGAGGCCTGCGCCCAACAGTGGGATGTATTTAAGCTGTAACTTTACTTTTTTACTTTTAAATCAGTTTCTAGAGAAACGAAAGGTTAAATTTGATATTTACTAGTCAGTTCTTGATATTTTCAAAGCAAAAGTGAAAGGAAAGTGCATATTGCACATACGCTTTCTAATTTTAAAAGTTGATCATCATCATCATCACAGCCATTCACAAGTCCACTGCTGAACATAGGGCTTTCCCAAGGAATGCCACAGAGCGCGGTCCTGAGCCACCTGCATCCATCGACTTTCTGAATATCTTACCAGGTCGTCACTCCAACAAGTGGGAGGATGCCCTACACTTCATCGCGAGGAATTACGCAACTAGCCGCAACATAGCAGGAGGGGTACTTGTTTGTGCTTCTAGTCTGTAAAGTAATCCAGAGTGCCACACCCTGTCGAACGCCTTCTCTATGTTGAGAAAGACGCCCAACGATGTGCGGCCGCGGTTGTACTCGGCCGCAAGGTAGTGCAGCACCCTGGTCAGCTGTGTTGCTGTAGAGTGGCCCATCCTGAATCCATGCTGTTCCGCCCGAAGTTGTACGCACGAGCGGAAGCTTCTTAGCAGCTATCTTTCGAACACTTTAGCTATGTGCGGTAGTAGCGTGATCGGCCTATAACTGGCTGCTCTACGCTTGTCCTTCCCGGGTTTCAACAGAACGATCACTTTGCCTATTTTCCAGTCCTCCGGGAAGTGGGATGTCTGCAGTAAACCGTTGTAGAGTCGACCTAGCTCTACAAGTACTCTATTGGGCAGCTGCCGGAGTGCTGCGTTGGTTACCCGTCGTGCCCCGACACTTTCCTCGGTCGCAGGCGGGTTACTGTCCTCCGCAGTACAGCGGGGGATATAAACCACTCTCCTGCAAGCGGTGGTGCGGGTGTCGACAGGAACTCCTGTACGCGGCTCTTCTGCCAGGCATGAAGTTCCATGAACTCCGCACTTACTGTGTTCGGCGTAAATTGCTCTTCGAAGTGCACTGCTAGGATATCCGCTCTACCTTTGGCCTCGTAACAACGTTCACCCGCGTTGTTGGTCAGCGAGAAAACGGGGGGTCTGGTTTTTGTTAACTGCCGGTTCAGTTTGTAGAGCGACTCATCTTGCTCTTCCGCTTTCAATATGCGCCGCTCCCAGGCCTCTCCTCTGTGGGCTCGGACTGCAACCGACAGTTTATCAGTCAGTTGGTTAAGTCTGGTCTTTATTCTTGGGCAGTAAGAACGCGCCCAGACCTTTCTCCACACTCTTTTATGGTTAAGCTGCGCACGTATTTCCCGCGGTCTCTTCTCTTTTCTGCGTAAGTGGTACCATCGTAGAGGCCGCGTGTAGGGCTTCCTTGATCGTATTTGTTATTTTTGTTGCAGCAGCTTCTACGTCATCCGCTGAGTTGATCGGCGTAAAAGCTGGAGGTCTCTCCAGCAGGTGTTGATGTTAGAGCCTCCAGTCAATCTTGGTTTTAAAAGCTCTGTGTGGCGTAGTCACCGCCTTGAGGCCAAGGGTGATTAAGATGGGAGGTGCTGTGAAGTCAGGTCGTACAGCGCCTCTACCACTATCGCGTAGTTGATGTTCCTAGAGAGCACAATATCCAATACATTCGGACGTTTTCTGTGGTTTGTAGGTACGTGAGTTGACTCTTCGGGACCTAGAACGTCATAGTTGTATTTTTGTTGTTGTTTTCTGCATCTTCGTATAGTTCACAACCCGGCGGGTTGATAATTTATTTTCGCTATTTTTGAAGCCTTGAAGATGGACGATAATTGTATTGCTTTTCATGATATTTTCTTAACGATATTACTCAGTGGTTTGTATATGAATATAAAGTCGCTTAATATCAAGCAATAAGCGGTTGTCTGATCTGGTATTTCTTGGTCTGTTTCGATTTCAACTCTCACATCGATCGAACCTTTTAAAGTTTCGTGTTGTCTTGAACAATCAATTACAAATAATGGAGCCACGTCTCTGAACTTCTTTAAACCCATCAACGACTCCAACCGACGTCCATGATACGACTGTTGAAATCTCGCATACTGATCGTATAATAAATTAAACTTATCTTCGCAAAAATTGACATTTAGACCCTCATATGGATAATATGATGTATTTAAAAAGATTTACATCTCGTACGTGACAATGATCAAACTCTGCCATTGATAATTTGACGTTGTGTTTGCGGTTGGTTTGCAAGGCAATGAGCACAAATCGTGGTTTCTCTATTTGCGATGAAGTTTTTATAGATCAAGTATGTTTACGTGTTTTGGGTAGCAATGGATATTCATATAAGACCCAGGAACGGAATGCCAATGGAATAGCTCTATCTTTCTCTAAATCTTTTAATAGATTTCTTTCACGATCTGATACTTTGATATGAGGAACTCGCCAAACAATTTTATTTATTATAATATCTTCTACAACTTCACCTGTATTTAACTTGATCGCATTAAGATTTGTATTGCTTCGTAATAATACTAACTCATGTTTACAATTAATTATAGTTTTTTCATAATACTCTGCAAATCCTAATATCTTGTTGAATGGTATAGATGCGGAAAACGCTCTACCACTAGTTTTGCTTGTTCCGCCAGTTGACCAGCCCCAAACTGGAGCACATTTGGAATTATTTTCATTTAAGGATAGATAAGATTTTATTGTAGTAGTGACACCAGCATTCTTTATTTTATCTATTTCTACTCCATTAAGTTCATATCGTATGTCTTGAAAAAGAAATAGCACGGTATTATTGACAAAATATACGTTTGATACCTTTTCTTTTGTGGTGCTGTTATAAACGTTCACCTTTCTCTCGATATATAAACTACTGAGTGAAGGTAGTACGTACAGGTCTGGCTGATTAATAGGAATACGTATTTCGTCATTCTTGTTAAAACTAGTTACATATGGTTTGTATGAATGATACTCAAAACTTTCAATGCTGTTATCGTATGATGTTTGTTGAGATACGTTTAAAATATTCATTTTATCAAGCCAACTAGCTTAAGAAATTCTTTGTTAGACTTGGTAAGCTTCTTTTTTAGCTGAAGATGTGTGCTTTTATGAGATCTTCTTATAAAACTGGCTTGGATATACGAAGTAGACGGGCTTATTTTGAAATTTATCATATTTTTTTTCGGAAATGTAAATACAGTTGTACTTCTTCACCTCGTAAATTTATCTTTATATTCTTAGCGTTCAATTACTTTCTATTGATAGCACTGGATAACATTGGAAAATTAATCAAGTTTCTGGGTATTTAAATTATTCGATAACCAGGTGGTACATTAGGTGCAAATTCAAAAATTATATGGCTTGCTTTCCCATTGACAAATGAACCACTAACTACATCGCATTCAATCCGCAAGATGGTTGTCGATAGAATACTGACAGGATACTTTGATTCAGTATTTATATTTGCTTTTATTGTTTCCATACCAAAGCCTAAAATTTTACCCAGTGATTCGCTTCTATTAAAGTGCATATCTTCAGAGCAAAAAATATTTGTTTTTAATGTATTATTGTTACAGTGTTTAGTACAGTTTTCTTAATATTATTTTTTAGATAATCTCAAATATCTTGAAACTAGTAAGATCCTTCAGGAATTTCAATCATTTCTTTTTCACCATAATAAAATTTATTGTTTCTTTCATCTATATTGGGAATAGAATTGCAAGTTGAAAAATACAAAAGGCCACATTCGTAGTCTCCTCGTAGTTCTATGCTCGGTGAATAGTACGTTGATAAAGAGGCTCCTGTCCCAGTTATAGACACAGTGAAAGACATTTTTATACTGATACGTTTATTTATTTCATACACTATATAAATGCTTTTCCAGTAATTCCTTAAAAATTTTAGACAAAGATGTCCACAGTTTGTAGCACCAAACGCTTGTTGTCGTGCATAATTATAGTTAATAGGTAAGTTATGCATATATTTAACTAATTCGAACGGGGGCTTTAAATTACCAAAACTATAATATTCTACGTATTTATTGTGCTTTACAAAGGCTATCCAATGCATTCCAGGATTTCTGTAGCTATCCAAATTCAGTATCCCACATTCTTTCTTTCCCGGTTTCAAAGTTAAATTATTTCTCATGAAAACGCCGCGAAAGTATGGAATGTCACTTGCATGTTCTTATATGTCGAGATTAGTGAGTGCCCGTCTGAGTAGCCGTTTAATTAGTTTTTTGAGGGGTTAAGATATAAACCTGCTCCTTGTTTATGAGGTTTAATACATAATCCTTTTCTTAGAGCAATGACTTCCATCATTCTGTTGTGTCTTTCAGATTCCTGAAGACTCTTTTGTACTGCTTGTGAATCATTAACAGCTTTTGCTATACCCGCTACTCCACCGGCTAATGGTCCTAAAGCTGACAATCCTGCAAATATGGGAATAAGTGGTAAAAATCCTCCACAATTTGGAAGAGGAATACAACGGGGTAAACTTATTCCTTTTTTATTCCTAAATATTTTTCTTTGCAGCTGCATAGGCATATTTTATAGCCGAGTGACTGTCTTTGGATTTTAGTTTTTTTAACTGAGACTGTATTTTTTATCCCCTTCGTAAATGCTTTTATACCGCTCCCCGCCCAGATTTTCGCTTTCATCGCATTTTTGACTATCCATGAGGCAATTTTTCTCCTTTCCTAGCATCTTCTGATTTCAACCTCCTCTTAGCCATTTTAAAAGTTCTAAATCCGCCTTTTGTCGAGCGCCGGAATCTTTGTTAGTGTAAGCAATATCATGGAGCATGCACGCTTCATCCAATTTGTTTATCCCACGATCGCCTTTGACTAACCGTTTTTGAATTTTAGTTCCGGGGCCGCAAATTTGATAGCCGGGTAAATGTAACTTAAACGGTAAATTGTCCATTACTTTATTAATTATACCACTGCCTTCCTTCATCGATAAGTATAAAATGACATTATTAAGTAATAATACGTTATTTTTATACCTAAACCACTAATTACTTTTATCCACCCAACTATTTTCTTCATCACTCAACCTAACCATTTTACTAGAAGCTTATTTCCTTATCTTTAAATTACTTTTTCAAAAAGATAAAGGTCTGTAAATTTAGTTTTTTGTAATTCGTAACCGTAAAAAGAGCCTAGAATTTTTTGATTGTGTTTGTCTTCTATTTGATAGGTTTGAGGATTGGTTTGGTTGACTTTGACTATACGAAATATTTCTGTAGACCAATTAGGGGTTTACCTTTGTAAAAATCTCCTTTGTATTTGCTTATACGAACGTAATCGCCAGCGTGAAACGCCGGTCCTTGACGTGTCTTCTTAGGCTTTTGAAAGTTTCTATATTAAATCAATTTATTTAACCAATGGTGGGTGATCGCAAATGATCTAGCAGTTTGTACTACGAGTGAGCTACAAATCCTGATGGCTGTTGTTCGTTTCCCAGCCGGTATAAAAATTAGGGTGCATAAACACATGAAAACATATATACCGTTGGAGATTTTTTTTTCTTCTTTTTTATGTGTAACTAGCGAGCGTTAGCTGTTCAGGCATTCTATTATGATTGAATAACAAACATAAAAAAAACATCTAAGATACACTTTTATGTTTATGTTATTAATTTGTTTTTTTTTTATAGAATAAGGGTGACAGTCTACCTGATGGTAAGTGGTTGCTGTGGCCCATAGACATCTACATCTATCTTCGTTAGCGATACAAAATACAGATGAGTTGTCACTCGTGAGGACTAAGATGGAATGCCTCTTTTCCAGTTAAATGGGTCTCCGGTACTCTACACTCACCATACAAACCACAGCAGCATTAAGCTGCTATTTTACGCTGGTATTCTGTGAGAGCTTGGTCCTTCCACGGTCGAGCCGACCCATTCGTGCTACAACTATACTATTAGTATAGCTGCAGCATTGTTCTATCACGTACAAACGTAATTAATAAGATAAGCATGTCGTTACTTTCATAGCGTAATGTCTTATGGAATCTTACTATGGGATCATGCAACTGACATTGAAGTCATATTTGTTTGCAAAAGATAGGCATACGGATGATTTATAACTTAAATTGTAAAGAGGGACTCTTTACAATTTAAGTTATAAATTTAGAGACAAATTTTAAGGAAATAAATATATTAACTTAGCATCGAAATATATTAATGAAAATGTAATGTATGTACATAAAAACATAAATAGCTTTCATAAGAAAAAAATATGTTCATTTTTAAACACTAGGAACAAACATAAACTTGTAATACCAGTTTTTAGACTTTATAGAATTAGTAATTAATTTATGGGTAGGCAATATATACGCTTTTACAACAAACGCCTGAATGTTATTCCAGACTATATATTATATCTAGAGATATTACGAATAGTATAAAATTCAGTTTAAGATTGAAAATTGTTAGTTTTTTTATTCAAAAAGCATTAATTTTAAACAAAAATATATTTATAATGGATCTAAATTTAATAAGTACATCGACCGCTATATGCTGGCCCATTTCCATATTATTGCGAAATATACTCGTTTACCTGTAAAACACTGTCGTCTCATTTTACAGCGACTGGTTGGCGCCAATGATGTTCCGGCTGACGACGCAAACGTTGATTTGACATCGTATGCAAACATTTATGCTAAGTGTTTTCACATATGAGCATTTAATGTTAATAAGCAAAAATATTCCTTACAAATAACTTGAATACAGATCAATGCTAAAGTCACCAAATGAAATATTTCTTCATTTTAAAATATTTCAAACTAAAATACTTCCAAGTACCATAGTGTTATAATTTAGGGTATAAAATATGATGTCGGGAGGTGGTTTACCATTAGTTGCATCGTGTTTTCCACAGTCTACTAGACTTGGAATCATCAAGACAGCAAGTATGTACGTAACACTTAGTCTCTTCACTCATTAAAAACAATAGAATAATAATTAATTTGTTCTATTATGTTAGAGTAAAGTTATATTATGTTTCGCTTTATAAGTTATTTATATGAGTGTTTCTGTATAGTGATATATTTTGTGTTACATTTTTAGGTATTCCAACTCCTTCGAGTCAAACGCTGAATTACAGTCAACTTCGCAAAAGAAGAAAAGCGGTTAAGAAACCAGCTAATGTATTAAAGACTAAAACAACAGTTCCTAAGTCCAAGAAATGAGTTGAATTATTTGGAAGCGAGTCGGAATCTGGGGCTGATACATCATCATCACTTGCCTCCAGCTTCGACCAGGAGGAACGTAAATTAAAAGTTTTTCCAGATTCTGAGGTAAGCAAATCATATTTAATTTTAATAGTTTGAGTTGCTATTCACATGATTAAATGTTAGATTCTATTTGATTTAATGTTTTGAATAAATTATCAGTCATAGGTTAATTTTTTTTATGAAAACGTATTTAATTATATTCTTAGACAATCGATGTGATTGATACAATTGATAGTGAATTGGAATACTAAGTCATGTTATAAGCATCGTATAAAATATATTTATGCGGGGTAGGAGGGAATATAAATATTGTTCATTGCTTATCAGTATGCTTTTGTTTAAATAGTATTTTTATTGTTTTCAGGATGAAGGTTCTGAATCTTTTCGAGCGAGGATTTTAAAAAGCTACTTATGATGCTTAACAGGGTCGGGATATATGCATCGGAGCGAGCCTTCGAAGCGAGGTGAATATTACATCGAAGTGCGCATCTCTAACTTCCTCGAGCTGGAGGCTATTCCATCAACCGACCGCTGGCAGCACTCTCTGATTAGCTTTAAATCAGCTGTCGGTGAGAAAACCCCAACGTGGAAGGCTGTTACCCAGTTAGTATCATGCATCAAAGAAGATTATCACAACGTTCGTCCAGTTTTGTATCCAACTAAGGGTAAGTTTAATAGTTTAATCAGTGTTAATTATCTATTTGTTGTTGCTTTCAGTTAAAATCGAAATAAAAACTAAAAATATTTCAATTCAAATTCAGATAAACTCGATATCGAAATAATAAACCATAAATAAAATATTAAAAAATCTAAATCTGAACTTTATTTTATTATAACAAACTAAATTTAATAGTTTAATCAGTGTTACCTATCTATGTGTTGATGCTTTCAGTTGAAATCGAAATAAAAACTAAAACATTTAAATTCAAATTCAGATAAAATCGAAAATCGAAATAATAAACCATAAATAAAATAATAAAGTAAAGAAATTCTAAATCTGAAATATATTTTATTATAATAAACTGAGTTTCATGGTTTAATCAGTGTTACTTATCTATGTGTGGTTGCTTTCAGTTAAAGTCGAAATAAAAACTAAAAACATTTAAATTCAAATTCAGATAAAATCGCAAATTGAAATAATAAACCGTAAATAAAATTATAAAATAAAGAAATTCTAAATCTGAACTATACCAACCGCTTATTGTTTGATATTAAACGACTGTACATTCGAATACAAACCACTGAGTAATATCGTTAAGAAAATATCATGAATAGCAATACAATAATCGTCGATCTTCAAAAATAACAAAAATAAATTTATAGTAAAGTAGATTGCTATAGCCACTATAGAGTACACGAATATATTCCTATTTAAACCTGCTTACCCATTCTCTTCACTATCTCTAAAAGAGAAAAAACAAATTGGCAGGATTGAAAAGCACCGCGGGTATCGATGGAGTGAGGTCTTTAATGATTATAGGGAGTTTCACTGAATTATAAAGACATATTTGAAATATAAAAAGATTATTTCTAAAAGATGTCAAAAAATGAAATGGGTGCAAGATATTTGTGATGAAAATAAAACTATCATAAGTATAAGTTGCTTAGAAGCTCACAATGTAAATACTCTTTGTGAACTTTATTGTAAAGATACTTTACTGTATAACTGTTTAACTCGTAAGAAAATATGTGCTTTAAAAATTGTTTTATGTATTAAGAAATGGTGTTTCTAAAACAAAATTATTGTTTGATTTCCAATAAAATATCTATGTGTTGTTGCTTTCAGTTAAAATCAAAATAAAACTAAAACATTTAAATTCAAATTCAGATAAAATCGAAAATCGAAATAATTAGTTTTAATAAATACATTCATTGTAACAATAAATGTCTTTTCTTTTTTCCTCTACACAATTGAATAATAATGATACATAATAAAACAACAATAAAATTCAATGTATAACTTTTATTATATTTTACAAGCTACATTACTTAAATTACTAGTTCTCACATAATTTTTCACCTATTTTTTTATAAGACAATTTGTGGCATCTAACACTTCATCATACATTGAATCCACAACATATTGAACACTTATATTAGCACTAAGATCGTGGATGACATTTTCTTCTTGCTCGTTAAGTGAGGATAATGTATGATGATTCTTGAGAACGGTTTCTCTTCCTGTAACATGTCTTTGATTTCGATTGCCGCTCTTCATTAATAGCTATTCTATTTGGTGGTAAATCGTGAAGCTGCTCCTTTCGGTTGTAATAATTTAATGTAAATTTATCCACATCCTGTGCATAGTAATACGGATTAGTGATAGGATTAGAATCATTGTGTTCCTCAGTGTTGGCTATGATCTGCAATTAAGAAAAACAAATATGAAGTCAAGAAAAAGGTAATGGCGGCTGAATTTCTAAATAGTAAAAAAAATGATTAAACTCACTAATATAGATGATATTTGACGAGCGTTGTAATCAACGTGCACTCGCTATGAGAATAAAACAATAATGAAACAATTGAGGGAGGGTGGGAGGCGCTCTTCAATCCAGGTAAGACACATCATTGTATTTAGTTAGCGGATGGTTGCAAATTAATTAATATCTTTATTGTAATGGATTTACGATGTAAGGTTTTCGGGTCTTAGGTTTTTTTTTCGTTACAGAACTTCTTGATTTGGTTGCCGCGCTCAAATCCCGCGATAAAAGCTATGCATAGCTTAAAAACGTTTATTAGCAATAACCACAATAAAATTAGGCTAAACAAGTTGTATTATTAGAAATTAATCATATAGTGGCGGCAATACCATCAGTATCTCGCAAACGCTCTGAATATAATGCTCAATAACTCAACTGGAAGTAGAAGTACACTTGTTCCCGCAGGATAAAATTGTGCGTATGTAGACGTTAATTTGGTTAAACTAAAAATTTTGCATCTCTACTGGAGAGAATTTGGGCCTTCAGCGGCATGTAGCTCGAGCAAAGTGAGAGCAAGTGACGCAGAAGCCCCAATTCACACCTACTCTGGAAGATCTTTTCATTTACGTTTTGATTTTACGAAAGACCAGAAGAATTTACTATTAATACTAATTTTATATTCAGCATTATTGATAACTTTGTTATAAAAATCGTTCTCCATTAATTTTTGTCTCTCTCTTAGTACGGCAAAAGAATTGTAATCACTATCCTGTTTATAAATCTTGCACTTGCGATGAAATTTTAATTTTTCAATTATAGTTTTAATCAATGCCCTGTTATATGCCCTGATATATGTATATCCAGTTACTAGACTCCATAGAATCAGTAATTCATTTATGAGTCAACGTATACGCTTTTACAACAAAATCTCAGAACATATTCAAAGTTTGTCAATAAACAAGTTTAAAAGGTTTATTAAAGAAAAACTGTACAAAAGGGGTTATTATAATATCAAGGAATACATGAATGAAAATAACCCCTGGGAATAAGGTAATTGCCACCATGCTGGTTCTATGAAAAATTATTTAAAAATTGTATAAACGAAATTATTGTTAAGTGAAATATGTTTGAAAAAAAGTCCCACTGGGTTTCTTGCTGGTTCTTCCCAGAACAGAGGTATTTTCCGAACCAGTGGTAAATAAAAAATGACTTTCAATAAGAATTATGTAATGATCAATATTGAATAAAAAATTATTCTGTTATATTCTATTATATTCTATTCTATTATATTCTATACCATATCGGGTACTTAGTGTTAAATTTAATAGTTTTAGTAGGTACGTGTTTTTCTATTAAATCATTTAAAATTTTATAAAAATTTGACACAGAGACATCAAGGTTACCGTCACTTAAATTAAATTCCCAGTCTATTTGTGGAAAGATTTATATTTATTGCCTTATAATCAGTATCTCTATATAACTTGACTGTGTGAGCCCGAGCCTTGAGTAGTTTCTCATGTGATTTTAAAATCGTAAACTTAAAAGCTGGATAATGCGAATCCTCTAAAACTATCGGAGCAGTTACTAACCTGACTTTGCAATTAATATTAGCTATTAAGTGATCCAAAATACGATTATTAAAATATTTAAATATATTATACTGATTAAAATTATTAAAAGAAAGAAAATTAGCTAGTTCATTTACTGTATCCGATGAAAAGTCTCCGTGTAAGGTCACATCAGCATTACAATTCTTTGATCAGAAAGCATTAGGTACTCGTATGTTAAAATCTCCTAATATAATGAAGTAGTCATCATGGTAAGAGAGAACTTCATCAGAGATATGTTCGTAAAAGTTTGATAACACATCTTTGTGAGTTCGACATTGTGGGAAATAACAACAGCGTGTAAGTCGTTCGAATTAAATATAGAAACACGAATTACGTCAGCAGCTGAATTTGAATTCAACGTTGGTAACTTGTAGCTTACGACTCATTGCAATCAGAACTCCTCCACCCATTGTTTCACCTCTGATTGTACAGTTACGATCGCTTCTATATACGTAATACCGTGCATCCAATAAGTAATATTAAAAAGTAAGTGTTCGTTTCGGTTGTTTCGTTAGAATAGGTTAAAATTTTTGTCGTTCCGCAAATTAGTTAGTATAAAAATATTAAATAAATATTGCGGTTTAATCCAAAATATTAAATAAATAATGCGGTAATATAAAGAACTTAAACAATTACATTGCGGGAATTAAAAAAAATAAACATAGATACTAGTCCTTGTTTGCCTATAAGGTCAAACAGGGCGGGTGATTTATACGAACTAAATTACTAGTATCACTACTTACTCCTTCAAAATATACGGCGTGAATATGATTTAAAATATTAAAGTTAGTACATGATATATAATACAATAGCTTATGCGGTTATAAGCTGTTGAAGTGGGATTTTTATTACGAAATAATATCTTATCAATTTAAAGAATGTTTACGAATTTCGTATGATGCATTATAAATCAAATCATCATCATTACAGAGCAACACGAGTCCCTTACCAAAAATAGACCTCCGTCACGAAATCCTGCAAAACACGGTCCACCTGCATCTACTGACTTCCTGCATCACTTCATACCCAGTCGGTCAATCCATCTAGTGAGTGATGACTTACACTTCGCTCATCAGTACGAGGCTGCCACTTAAGAGCCTTTCTTTGCTTTCGGTTGTTGGTTCTTTGTGCTCCGTCGCCACTTTACCTAACTGATACGTTAGTTACTCTAGTACGATTTGTTGGTTACTCTGGTTCTACTGAAGATATTCTGATTACGAAGAAAATCGTGCAGAAAAACTCTTTCATGACCATCCATTACAATTAACTACCATTGGAAAATATTTGTTACAGAGAGTACAAGAGATCTGTGACAAAAAATATCTGGCTGTCGAGTTTCAGCATGTCAAGCAAGTATTATTGCAAGACAATAAACTTCGCGTCCCGCGCCTACGTTAAAATGTCTGAGTGAATCCGGCCACAGTTGAGTGTTTGCCTGCTGTACTACTCACAGAAGGGTCACGAGCTTCTATTAAAACATACTTCAAGCCGCCGAAGAAGATTAGTCAAATTTTTACCATCCGTCAAGTGTAATATCCGACTACAACATGCAGGAGTGTACAAGCTTGATTGCGATTGTGTTCTCTCTTACATATTGCATGCAAAAAGATCCATTAAAAACTGCGTGATAAAACATATAGCTGACGTGAGGCACCGACGCTCTGGAAGTCTGCAGTCTGTGAACATATTCAATATCATCACCGCCATTACATCAGATTTGATAGAGCGCTGAACCTCGCAACAGAACACCGATTCCTACCAAGGATGATACCCGAGGCTATTGAAATTAAAAAACATCCTCATTTCAATATAAGTGGATGGGTGCTGCCATCTGCTTGGGATCGTATAATTAATATAATTAAATCCAAATCCAAGCTTACCACTGTAATACTTCAAGATACTATAAGTTCATTCTGCGGAGATCGAACCAAATATTTATATTCACAAACTGAAGGTAGCCGGGCTAACTGTGATATCAGGACGTTCAATATCTCAGTCTTCTCGTGATCATGGGTTGCTGTAAAGCACCCGAAACATTGGGAATGAAAATAAAATAATAAATTAAACGCGATAAAATCCGTAAAATACTTTTATTCAATGTATAAGGTATTCTAGCTAGAGTAGTTACTGTTATAGGTTGTGTATATAAATAGTGGCGTAAGTAGCCAGGGGCTAGGTGGGGCAGTGCCCTGGGCCCCCAAGCTAAAGGGGCCCCTCGGTCTCCAAGAACGATGTTCGAAAAATTATGTACTATCCTAGTTGTATAAAGAATTTTCGAGTTTTAACTTCTTGGCCCCTGACCGCGGACGGCTCGAAGTGAAATCACAAAAATTACTCTCACTTACAGAACATAAATATAACATTGTTAAAGATAATTATCGTCTACTTCGTTTTATTGTCTTTTTATATAGAAGAGGGGGACAAACAAGCATGGGGCTAACCTGATGGCAAGTTTTGACCACCGCCTTTTAACCAATAAAAAACTAGGGAATATAGGCGCGTTGCCGACTTTTTAAAAAGGAGCTCGTTTCTTGAAGGTCCCTAAGGCAATTCAACAAAGAAGTCGTGCGACGAAGAAAACTTCTAGTAAATCGGAAAGTAGTGGACCGCCAAACATTCCGATGATGTGGATTTGTGAAATTCGTTGATGTAATTTTAAGGCTGGAATTAATCCGAACAATTCCCCTGAACACTCCCCGGGGTAATCCATGTTATGCATAAAATACTGTTCCGCTCTGCTGACCACGCCAAGCTTTTTAGAGGCCAATTCAGCCTTCCCTTCCAAGTAACCACGAAATTACATGCTATTCAATATGTCAACGCCGAAGATTCCGATACTGGCTCAGATATCAAGGGGAGTGCCCTCAAACTGAGGAGATACGGTTCTTTTAGCGGCAAACGCGTAAACTTGTATCTTCTAGGGATTGAACTAGAATAAATTTAGTCTTCCTCAACCCGACACTTAGTTCAGCAAAGACTCGATTTCAGACACAAATTTGTTCCGGTACTCGGCGACATTTTTCCGAGGAACATAGACACAACCAGTATATAAAGCATCACCAGTGCACGTTACTGGCTTGCAACATATTATTGATAAGCAGAGAAAACAGCGTAGGTGATAATAGCACGTAGCCTTGTGGAACACCAGCATAAATAGGCTTGTAAATGGAGCATGCACCTTCTACTATGACTGTGTTACTCCAATCTGCAAGAAAACTGCTAATCCAGTTGCACAAATTCTCAGGAAGTCCATAGGGAGGGAGCTTCGAAAGAAGCGCTTTGAGCCAAACCCGATCGAAGGTCTTCGCTATGTCCAAACCAACGGCCAGGGTCTCCCTCTCTGCCTCCACCGATATACGAGTCAGGTAAGCCAGAAGATCAATATCTGAGCAATCCCGACGGAAATCATACTGGTAGTCACTTTTCAGTTGGTGATCCTCAACCTAATGAGCTTGTAGTTCACAATGGTTTAGGAATCTGGTGCACTAAAGCTGTCTTCTTTGAGGTCGGGACTACGTTTAGGGAGAAAAAGTTTTAGAAAAGTTTTAGAAAGACACGTTACGGTCGATGCCAACTAGGGAGCACGCGTCTTCAGCACAATGGGAGGAACTCCATCAGGCCCACTCGACTTGACGTCTAGGGAGCGTAGTGCTACCGAGCACTGTGTAAGCCGTATCGTACCGACCTGAAGGCGAAATTATACTTCTTTTTAACAGCGCTGGTGAACCAATCGATTATTATGATCGTTTTAACAGTGGTAGAGTCACGCGGCAGCTTTTGCTGTCGCACGGATGGGCCGGCTTGAACCGGGGTGGTACCACGACCTCACAGAAAACCAGCGTGAAGTAGAGGTTTACCTCTGCGTTTCGCTTGGTGAGTGCAGGTGGCCGGAGGCCCTTTTTACTGGAAATGAGGCATTCCATCTTAGTCCTCACGGGTGACAACGCATCTACATTTTGAATTGTAATAGAGGATAGATGTAGATGTCTATGGGCTGCAGCAACCACTTACCATAAGGTGGACTGTGTGCTCGTTTGTCACCCTTATCCTATATAAAAAAATAAACCACTCCTATTATAGCGCGATGCAATTTTCCAGGACCGACCATACCATACACCGCAGATGATAGAATAAAGAGTTCCTTTCCCTGAAAAACCACATCAGCAACAGAATCACGTTGGAATCATCTGGCGAGAAGCATAACGGCCCCTATCCTCAAGGGAAGGATGCAAAAAAAGACCGCATCCTGTCCCAATCGACTGACCTATAGTGCCAAACACGGCGGCAATCTGCAGAACGTAACCGCGATAGGAGTATGAGTGACACCATAGTCCGGATCAGACAATGGTCCAATGAGCCAAGAGGGGCGTAGATGGAGACCTGATATCCATCCGGAAGAGAGGTCAGCAGAAGGTCCAACGTGCACGATTCTCCACATTTGGAATCGGCGTAGGCGAAGTAACCATTTGTGTCGGACGATATGCCAAGGCAAAGTCATAAACAGATCTTTCTACATGATCGGTTAAACTAGAACCAAACCATTCAGCGTCGTGGCCGTTGAAATTACCAAGGATCACGATCTCTGCAGATGGAACCTATAATAGCACGGAATCTGCAGCAGTTTGAGCATGGTTGTTGAGTTGGTCGGAGTCGGCATTACCTATAGAGGCACCCGTAGACGCGAGGATGGTCATCGCTGACCTTCTCTGATGTATACGCAAGCTCCAGCCAGAGGCATAAAGGTGTTCTAATTTGTACCCCGGATAAGAGAGAAGTATCGACCGAAGAGGACACCTACGTCTCGGTAAGAAAGAGCAAGATCGGCTTCACCGTCTTCTGATGGTGCCTATTGGACTTCGTTTACATTCGAATGAAATACACTGATGTTGCAGAAATTTACGGATAGCGTGGCAGGGGACACCTTTGTCTTATTGCTCTACGCGGAATTTCAGCCCCCCCCCCCTCCCTCCTTAGGATACGCCAGGCAGCCTGAGCACCCACACCAAGGCAGAGTAGGGTAGCTTAGGCGTGGATGCTCAGCCAGAGATTCTCCAATACCAGAGGTGCCGGTACCCTCCTGGGATGGAATCTTATTTAGTTACACGACCATGTTAAAGGGGAAAGGGGTTAGGCCTCCGACCACCTGCACTTACCAGTCGAAGTAAACTTCTACTTCACGCTGGTTATCTGTAAGGTCGTGATACCTCCTCAGAGCTCTTACCAGATCGTTA
Organism: Parnassius glacialis; assembly: GCA_033319125.1. NCBI lineage: Eukaryota > Metazoa > Arthropoda > Insecta > Lepidoptera > Papilionidae > Parnassius > Parnassius glacialis. The sequence goes on from JAVANC010000014.1 coordinate 148,995, forward strand.
CTCCTATCTAGTCTAGCCCACCCGTGCGACAGCAAAAGCTGCCGTGTGGATTTTCCACTGTTATGTTGTCTGCAAGTATTATTAACTGTACCCTACTTTGTCATTGTTTAAGCGTTACACATAAAACTTAGTAGTAAGTAGTTTTGCTTTTTTATTTCCTGCAGTGGGTGACAAGGAGCTGATGATGAAGCAGTTTTGCACCTTTAAAGTATTTAGTTTAGTTTAAATAGGCCCCAATATCATTTATGCCCTGGGGCCGTTGGTTACCTAACTACGCCACTGTATATAAAGTCTATTCATTATAAAGTAATTGTCAAAAGGTGAATACATATAATATTATATAAAAAATACACCGATTATTTTTGATAAAATTTATTCACACAATAAAAATCACGATTAACAATACTAAGCAATATTCAAGGCATACATTATTTTAAATAATTTTGACATTGCGACTAAGACTGTGTAGCGGTGGTGTAAGAACATCCACAAGACCATATCATCCCGTGGGTAATGTAAAGGGTGACAGAGGGAAATTGAAACTGCAGATGGGCAGCAGCATCAAAGAGACTGAAATGGCAGCTAATAGATTAGATCATTTTCGCAATTTCCATCCATTATCTATCCATTACAGCCTAAAATAGTCCACTGTCGATTATAAGACCTAAATAAATTGCATCATAGGGGCGATCATGCCACGCTTGGCGGGCCGGTTGGCAACTGCAATTTTATATAATTTGAAGTACTTATCAGGAAGATGTTGCTGCCCATTTCCTGTCCCAGTGTCCATATATCTCTTACGACACTACGGGACGATAAGGGGTAGTTGATATTCCATCACAGTCATTACCTTCTAATAATAAGTTAATATAATAAAAAACTGCGTTTGCCAGCCCGCCTGAATGTTACGAGTATGGGCAAGAACTATATTTAGAAGTAAAATTTAGTAGGACGTAATTATGATAATAATAAAGAAAAACCTATTTCAAGTGCAACACTCGGACATTAATAACTATTGATTTTAGGTTTCAAGATTTATGTTTTAAATGTTAATTTCTAAGTTTTCGTTAGATGCGTTAAAATTATACAACTATTGTAACCTAGAGATAAAATATCAACCCATTATACATTTATAAAAACGTACATTTGTTTATAGAATAAGTGTGATATGCGGGCACACAGTCCAGCTAAAGGTCGGTGGATGCTGCGGCACATAAACATCTATATATATCGTCAAGTAAAAATCAAACTACCATCTGTAATTTAAATTTTCATTGCCAACCCGGAGGGGTAAGCTGGAATACCTTGCTACCATTAAAAACTCTACACTCACCGTACGGGACACAGCCTTTTCTGCTGTCACGCTGGTATTCCGTGCATGGTTCTGCTCCGGTCGGGCCGCCTCATTCGTACTACAGTCATTAGATAGCTATAGCGTGACTCTACCATGAAAAAAATGTGCATATGAAGCAATGATAACCTAATGGTTAAGGGTGCGGTACAATGTCTGAAGATCGGGAGATCAAATCTGTCATTCGACTGTCTCTTGAACTAGTTTTAGCGCATGCTTTTCAGGCTTACTTGGAACGGATGTATTATTTTTAAAATTTCTAGAATAATAGTTTTCAAAAACATGAAGATACGTTTCATAACTATACATTACTATTTGTGGGGGTTCTCATCCCCATACAAAAATAAATAAATTGTCTTCTTTAACTGTGACTCTTGAAATTATTCACATTCCACTATGATGTGATACTGTTTAATGAAGACTATAAATGCAACGAAGCTACTTATTACCTAAAAAGTGGAAATTTTGTTTTAGATATTTATAAAACTGAGGGTATTTTGGGTATGAAGTCAGTCTTAACTTTTTAAATGAAGGCAGTAAAAACCTTATAATCTGCTATAATTGAATTTTAAAACGTTTGATTAAATGTTACTTTAAAAGTTTTGAAAATAGAGAAAATTCTTACACAATATATTTAAAGAAATACATTTTATTATTTTATTAATTTACAAAACTATAAACTTTTTATTATACTAGGATAGAATTTCTCGTATCCAGTAAAAATGTTCTCTCTTAAGCAGCTGTTTTACGCTGGTATTCCGTGGAAGCGTGATCCTTCCCCGGTCGAGCCGACCCATTCGTGCTACAACTTAAAATATACCTGCAGTATGACTCAACCGCGAAAGGACTATTACTATGAATATCAGCGGGGAAGGAAATGGCATACTGGCAGCATCCCATGTTTCGCCCCTGTTGAAATGGCTTTTCCACAAATGCTCAGTATTTTACACTAGGTATAAATATGAGATGGTTCAACCATCATCGCCGGTCATGACATCATTTTGCTCTACTACAACTCTCACAATGACATTTAGAGGAAGACAAGAGGTGATATATACCCTTAAGCCATCACAACATGGTGAAAAATATATTTTGAATAAATTTATCGTAGAGCCAGTTTACGTAGGACGCATTCAGACCTGGAAAAACATATGCTGGTTGTACAAACACTTGCTCCGTGTGGAATTAGAACTCGCGGTCCTGCAGTGCCGCAACCAAATAATATTAATCTATATTTAAAAAAAACTATATTATTTAATAAAGTAATATTTAACATTTTGTTAGAATTGCCGTAATTATCAACTACTTTTATCGTGGTATAGTTGCGCTACAGCTATATTATGCTTGCAGCACGAAAATGGCACAGCCACGTTATTATGTAAGGCTTCCACAGGCAACCTAGCTACATTGTAGAACTTGGGTGGATTGAGATTTCGCACTAGCATTTGTGCACTTTGGTGATAAGTGTATGAGACGGTAAACCAGGTGGGTTGAGTGCATTCAGGAACTCCACAGGATAGTACATAGCATCATCTAAATGCGCTTCAGTACCCACAAACTTGTATTCCGCACTATCGAATGACTCCAACAAAGTGCGACTAATGACGGAAGCCTTATAGTTCTTATGTGTGACTTCTGATATAGAGCAATTGTTCCGCCTCGCTGCTCAAATGAATGCAAAAATTTCATAAGGTTCCAAAATATTTCCTAGACATGCTTTTTGCCTTCCTCCCTGAGCACGTGGTAAATCAGCGCTTAAATTTACAGTTAACAATTTAATTTGTGCCAGCGGGTATTCAACATGGTTGCTTGCCTTTTTTTTGCGGATGGAAAATCATCAAATGACGCCTTTCGCTCTGGGTGGAGCGGAAGGGAGTGTCAGACTTTTACTGACTAAAAACCATCCGTGTTCCTTCAGTGCCCTTACGTTCCGGAGCCGCGGTATCTCTTTCGAACAGCCCGCAGCCCCGGCATGGTTGCTTGCCTACGATGTAATTTACAGTGAGCCCTCAGACTCTGAGTTATCATGACTTTACAATTTTCTTCTAAAGTTCACCGTAGACTAGACTGCGCTGAACAAAATTATAGTGTACGAGTGCGCAGGTGCACACTCTATTCCCTCACTCTCATACTCTAATGGGACGGCAATCTGACGTAACCAGAGAAAAATACCAAGTGCAGAACTAACGGCATTAAGTGATCTTCTTGCACGGAAGTGAAATATCACTTTCTTTCTTACTCTGGGCTGCTACTGTAAATTTTTGGATAGAAAAACCAATAACTGATTTTTGCCTGGCCTGGGATTCGAAACCGAGACAACATGATCAGCTGTGTGCGTTTACGAACATAAGACGACCGAGGCAGCCAAGGCTCTAAATACGTTCAATAATAATAATAAAATATTACATATTAAGGAATTTACCGTAGCAATCAGAGATCTTTGAAGTGTATATACACCTATCAGCGAAAACGAGGTCTTGCAGAGGATGATTTGCATACGGAATATTTCCAACTCTATCATTACTGGATAACCAATCGGTGTCAGGTGTAACGTCACTTTATTCAACAAAACGTTGGTTTCCTCCATCTGCATTAAATATTACAACATACTTAAAATTAGCAAGAAGTAACATCAATTATTCTTTTGCAAGAGCGGAAAACACGCAATAGTCTATGGAACTGTGTGGAAGTAAGTTTTTTGCCGGCCCCAGGGTACACCATGTACGAACTGTACATGCTGCACCCTGAATTGGTGATACGATCCTGGCCGCCGAGAATTTTGAAAACACATTGCGTTCAATTAATTTAAATATTTATCTTTCAATTTTTCCACCGGGTATTTGAAAAAACCGACTGCTTGTTGTGTGACTGTGTTGATGTCGGTTATTGCAGTAATAAATTAAGGAGTTTCAGACATGGTTACGTTCTGAATTTCAGTCAGATTTCGATCACATTTATGAAAACGCATTGCAAAATAACTGTGCTCCTCGTTTGAGACGCAATTTACGCTGCAGTCAGACAGAATATAAACGATTTTTCATTGAAATAATTGATAACATATCTTCAGAAATTATTGACCGTTAAAATTTTTCCGTTCAGATTTTCCTTTAGAGGCATTAGATTCATTATTTGAAAAATCCATTTTGATAAATAAATATTGAAAAACCAATTTATTTCATTGTATTCCTGCTCTGAATTAAAAGACCACAATATTTTCGATATCATTGACTTTATAAAGGAAAATAATCTTGAATGGGCCTATCCCCAGCTTTTAAAGTTAGCTTATCTTGTCGTTAATATTTAGCCACAAGTTCCTCCGCGAAACGTACTATCTCATCTCTGAAGCGCATCCATAATTATTCGAGAAATACACAAGGTCAAGATCGTTTTTCAAACTGATCAATTATCACAATTGAAAAACAGTTATGTGTACAATTAAAACGTTCACCAACATTTTACACGTACGTAATCAAATCTTTCCTTAAGAAAGAGAGACGATTCGATTTAGAATATAAAATATTTTTTTTTTAATTTCGTATTTATTTCGTTTGTACTTTGTTCATGTCTTTCTTTGGTTCATGTATTGTATTGTATGTAAATATCTTTTTCTTTCATTCAAGCAATCCCAAACGGCTTTTTTTAAAACCACCGAAGGTATGCAATTGCTGATATGTCATACAATCTATATAGCAGTAGTATGCCTTCTGTGTGTTTTGTTAAACACGTCTTCGATTGTACTGAATATGAAATTGAAGAGTGGAGACAGATCAAGATTGGTGTATTTTTGTAAAACTGCTAAAAACAACAAAACCATATCTTGGGCTTCGCCACTGAACCGAGCTATCCTAACAGAACGCAGTGGTAATATTTGTGTAAACACTTGAATAAAATTCATCATAAATTATTTCTATTTTAAGGTAAATATAAGTACAATTCCTCGGACGTTTTTAGTCGCCCTGAATTTAGTTGTTTGATTGCGCAATGGATTCATTAGGTTATATTTATTAAGTGCAAACTACGGCGTGACTAAGCCAAACGAGTCGTTCCTCTGTTACTCATAATCCTACCAGTTGTCTCTACTGGAAGGGCCAATTATAACTCAATAAATATTTATCATAATATAACAAACGAAAGCTCCCCACATGTTTATCAGTAAATACATAAATTATCTGAATATAATTGTGTAATTATTAACTGTCGTAACCAAATAAAAACTGTACAACGTACGTGCTTTAAGTAAATCACCTGGATATCGGTGCAATACGAAGTATTTTATGCCAAACTGATATTCGAAGAAGCTGAATATGATCTAGCAACAAACTAATGTTTAGTTGTATTGTTCCGAGGAGTTGTTAAAAAGAACACCTTATAAGGCAATCTATGAGGCAAAGCTATGTACTGCAGTTGAATTTTGATGAACTACAATGATTACGATGCTAATAATGATAAGTAAGAATAAGCTTGAAAATAAAAAAGTATGCACCTCTTCATGTGTTCGATGACAGGGCTCAATTAAAATTAATATTTGGGTGAAGTAAATCAAAATCATTATAACTGTTAAAATGATTGTGCACCATCGACTCACTTCGCCTCCGAAATCTGTACAAAACAAGCGATATCAAAACCTAATGTTTTTAAAAATATAAATGGCGATGCAGAGAGAGGGTTAAGAGACGGTGTGGCGAAGGTAGATGGTTCAGACCCAGTAATTTCAACGAAAAACCTTAATACCCTTAATAAACAATAAAAATAAATTAAACTAAACAAAATATTATTAGGAGTCTTTACCAATATACAATACCCTATATCAGGGACGGCGGACCAATGGCACGCGTGCCACCGATGGCATGCGACACAATATCTTGCGCACACCACCGATCAAAAATTTAACTTTAAAGTATTATAGTATATTACCACAGAATAAATAATAATACAAACAATATTACAAACGCGAGTGATCGTCCTAGGCTACGGTGTATTCGAGCGCGGTGCGCGGGGCGGCGATAATCATGAAGTCAAAATTATTTTACGGCACGTCTATGGCCTCATTAAATATTTCTTTAGAGAAATGGCACGTTGATACATAAACTTTCGCCAACCCTGCCCGAAATGATTCCGTGGGTGTTGTTGGCGACACCCACGGAATTATTTTGATATAAATCTGCGTATATACATATGTATTACAGTCCTATTTATATTTTGTATTTGTAATTATAATTACCTGGTAGGCATAACATTATTAACAACTGATGAGTGAATGTAAATATGGATGATGTTGCAAATGTAAATATGACGAAAATCGAAAATTCGTTTTCCTTATTAAAGTCTTTTACCATGCGGCATAACTGGACGTAAGAACTAGAAATTTCACGTATAGATCTTCTGGCTGCAAAGAATTGTATTTGAGGAATCACAAGGTATAGACACGCAAAGTAGAATTTAATCTTAAAACTTAGTAGTAAGATGAAGGAAGAAATTTCAGTATCGTTTAAAAAGTTAAGATTACATTGAAAACTTTAACTGATTATGTGTGCACGTGTTGATGACTATCGATACACTTTTGGATTAATATTTTATAAATCAAAACACTTTTTATGGTATTTGTTTAGCTCTAATTTAGAAAACGCACAAGATAAAAATTAAACGGCAATCATTATACAAACTGTATAGCGTCTGGGTGTTCATCAGCTCTCTAAGGCGGTTGTTTATTTGTTTAAACGCAGACCGTAGTCGAATAACAAAACAAGCATACTGCATGAGAAGGAGAAAAGTCATGATGCACTCGATAGCACAAACTCCATACAGGCAAATTATTATCGCTGGAACAATTTAACTTTCTTAGTATACATAGATAGATTAAGTACTTCAAATTTTTTTATTTGTAACCAACGCACTTTTTTCTATTGTTGAATAAGTATATAATCCAAAATACATAATCTGAGCTATATATGAAGCAACTACAAGACAAATCACTCCAGCACTTAAGATTTTCTCATTAAACTGTTGCGTAAGATCAAACCGCATGTCTTTGTGTATCTGAAATATTTAGAGTTTATTAAAAAAAATGTTTTTTTTTTATTTGTGTGACAACCGACCTTACAATTGGTAAGGGGCTACTACAGGCAATGCACACCTGCATTAAACTTTCAACAATGAAGGCACAGATTTCCTCAAAGCCTGTAATTGTTCAGGTTCTCATACACTTCAAGCCCGAACAGCAGCAATTGGAACAGCATTGCAGTATTTAGAGGCAAACAAAGAACAGGGTGGTTCCAATCCTGACGGACTTCAAGGCAAAAATGGAGTTCTACACCTATACTGTCGATAGATGTAAGAATTACTTTGTACTCAGTTCGTAATCGGATGATTATTTGATAAAAAACTAGCTGTCTGCGATATTATATATATGCCGAAATTCTATAGCCCTCTCAGGAATAAAAGAAGGCTCGTGCCCAGCAGTGGGACATATATATATGAACTTAAACTTTACTTTTTTAAATATACATTTAACAAAATCGTCTTACGTAGATAAATTAGAGATATAGATAGAGATCAATTTATATTTAAATATCTAAAGATTCTTTGAACCAAAACAGATGAAGTCAATAAGTTATACCAAAATAATCTAAATAATATTATTTATACTTCTGGACTGGTTATACTCCTTGAAGGTTATTTGATAAGTTGAACTAAAAACTGGCTGTAATTTACAAACATTTCCTTGCCGGAAGAAAAGTCTCTGCATTCGACCAAACGGTAGTTGAGGGAGTTATTTTTAGTTTCTTCTTTCAATTGTAATTCCTTATAGTAACGCTTTCATTCATATAAAATTGGACATACATTTATCAGAAATTAATGCTGGAGTTGGTAACACGCAATACATTCACAAAGAGCTGGCCATGTGAAAATTAGATGATATTGAAATAACACGACGACGATCACACCGGCCACACTCGGCGTCTGACCCAGCGCCTTTTAGTGCCATTATTTGCAACTTTTTACACATATAGTACACTATTTTCACGTATTGGTAAGGTTTCCTTGGTATGCTGACAAATCAGCCTAGCAGCATTTTGTTGCCAACTTTGTACGCGTTACATTGACGTCAAGAAATACTTAATCTTAGCCAGGTCTCATCTTATATTATTTTCATCTTATATTTAGGTTAATACATAACTGAAAACAAATTACTTTAGGTTTAGTGAAGATTAGTGTGCACAAACGTAGACAAACAGAAAAAAGTCTATTTATGGATTTATTTAAAGTATGGATGTGATGCCAGAAATAAATTATGTGATTTAGAAAATGTATTGCGAAAATGATTGATAAAATAATAAAGCTGAATTAAAAAGTTAATAAATACTATACTGAAACCTTTTGTATTTGCTTCAAATATCGAAAAAAAAATTTCATACGTGTTCGCCCGTCGTATAACCCAAAACCTATGATTATTTTCATCATCATAATTTGACTCAGACATGAGATTATAGATGAAATATTAATAGCTACTACAGCACTATTCGTACCATAAAATAGCATGTCCATGATAATTCCTATAAAAACTGCAACACCTACAAAAACCCTTTCATTAGTTCATATCAATCTTGTTCTTAATTCCAGATAGACCATACCAAGTAGTAGCGGTGTAAGAATATCCACTACCCTATATCATCCCGTCCGTTTCATAAGAGGCAACAGAAAGAATTGCAACAGGATATGGGCAGCAGGGTCTTCCTGATAACTATTACTCAATATGATAAAAAACTGCAGTTGCTAACCCACCAGCCAAGCGAATGAAATGGCAACTATTGCAAATTTCCTCCAATGAGGCAATCTATGGGGTAGATCTATGTTCAGCAGTGGGCTTTTGATTGACCTTTTAGTTGAATTAAAGATATAAAGATATAAAGACATTTATTCCGAAACTTCATATTACAATGACAAATTAATAATCAAAATTAATACGAATAAGAGTAAAATAATAAAAAAATTAAAACACAAGAAAATGATTAAACAAAAAAATAGAGGATATAACAACAATTCATGACTTAATAATCGAAACAGATGAAGTGGCGGAAGGGACCGCCTCAGCATAAGCCACGGAATAGCGACGCTGATTTTCAGTTGGCCCCATCGGCTCCATACGGTCCTACGGAGACCGTGCCGTAAGTGTCAACATTAAGCGAGTAGTAGATACATATGATAATAACATTTGATGAATAACAATAACAAAATGGAAAATGCGTATTGTATAGTTGTGCTGAATGTAAGTTATTGAACGCTACGTGAGACGTGGACGGGAACATTAGTAAGTGTCATAATTTAATTAAACAGTGTGTATTATAAAATCACTAGCTGGCCAGGCAGACGTTGTTCTACCCATAGTGGTGAACCTTTGTACTATAAAAATCCTTAAAAGTGCAATAAGGGTCACTTATCGTGATAAAAACTATCCTTTCTCTCAAGTTTGACCAAACTGCACAGAGTGTGCAAATTTCGGGTGAGTGGTTTCGGAGTTCATTGCGGACAAACAACGTGACACGTAATTTTTATATATAAAGATAATATAATATATGATTTGTTTTATTATATACATAGATACATACTTTTAATAGACTTTTTGTAATAAATAATAATATGTATAAATATTATGTAAACGGAAAAATTAGCTAACGTCTAACCTCTTAACAATATTCCTATTTATTAACTTTACCCTTCTGTTCGTTTATTAGGAGATATTTTAAGTGTTTTCTAAACGTGCCTACTGTGTTTAGGTCACGCAGTGGAGGAGGTAAATTATTCCAGAAATGGGAGGCTGCATACTTATAACAACCTCGAAAGGCTGAAGAAGAATGTCCCGGAATACTGAGCCTATTATAAGATGAAGCGCGGGTGAGATACTTGCTATGCTCGCGAGACTAGTCTAACTTACTAAAAAGATACTTTGGATTTTTTGTCTTTATGACGCCAAAAAGTACACAAGCTAAATGAAGTTTGCGTCTGGCAGCCATTTTAAGAATATTATTGTCGTCAAGAAATGGGCTTACATGACCTCTTGGCGGTACATCGAAGCAAAACCTCGCACAAGCATTTTGAACCCGTTGAATAAGGTGTGCGGTACGTGACAGTAAACAAGGCCCATAAACCGTATCAGCATAATTAAATTTTGAGAGTACTAGGGTGTCCGATAGTCTTTTTTGTAATTCTATACTTAAGTGTTCACGCATTCTGTACAGGATTTTTAACCTATAAAAACAGTTCTTAAAAATGTTATTGATATAATCTTGAAATCTGAGATCGGGGCTAATTATGATTCCTTAATTACGTGCTTTATCGACTCTTTCTAATACCGTGCCTTTTATATACAGTGTTGGGACAAAGTTATTTATTTTTTGAATCTGTTGTTTCGTTCCGCAAATTAAAAACTTTGTCTTTGATGGATTCAACACTAAACAGTTTCTCTCTGACTACTTTACTACTTTATCCAAATCCTCGTTGAGTTGTTAGTCAACTCAACGAGGATTTCTGAGGAGCTTCTGCAGTATGACTAGGATTAAAAGACTTATAAATCTGTGTGTCATCTGCAAATAAGTGATATTTACGATATTGGAAACAGTTACTAATGTCTGATGTATATAACGCGAAAAGTACGGGACCCAAAATCGATCCTTGAGGAACACCACGCGTGATCCGCTGCGGAGAAGACACACAGTTTTGACCATTTAATTGCATTGTAATTTGCTGTGAACGTCCACTAAGGTAACTGTGAAACCATTTTATAGTCCTGGGGTCAAATCCTTAAAACGACATATTGGACAAAAGTAAAAGCGTATTTATGGTGTCAAAAGCCCTAGAATAATCGAATAGGACAACTATAGTCCCCTGACCTGTATCTTGGGCCTCCAATATATTACCTACTACATCAGATAGGGCAGTAGCAGAATTTCGTCCCTTTCTGAAACCCGATTGAAGATCGGGCAGTATAGCATTATTTTCTAGATATGAAATTAATTGTTGATACACAACTTTTTCTTATATTTTAGATATACAGGGTAGCAAACTTATGGGCTGTAAGTCTGTCACGGTAGCAGGACTGGCATTTTTTGTCAAAATCAGTACATAATCGTGCGAAAGTGTGCTAAGGCTGTCAGTAATAGCATCAAGAATAATTCAACGCTAAGCCATGGTGGGCGGTAAGCTGTGCCTATCACAATTTTTTTTGAGTTCATATGCACGGCTAGCCACATCTCTTCTACACAATTGTGGTGAGGAGTAAATAATGTTCGGGAGTTGATTCCCTTTTTGACGTAGAAGCCTACACCCCCTCCACGGCCACCGCGCACAGAGTGTGGTCTCGGCACGTGACGTAGGCGGTAACCAGGTACGAGCGGAGCGCGCCCATCTTCGCCTTCCCGTAGCCAGGTCTCATTTATCGCCATGAGATCAACATCATGTCGACTCATGGCTACGAGGAATTCCTCGTGTTTCGTACCCAATGAACCCGCATTAAAGAAACCAACTTTTAATTCTTTAAACTTAATCATTGCTAACTGAAATACCACTAACGTTGGCCGAATAATATGATTTATTCATTGTTAACAGATAGTAATGAAGTAATAATGAGTATAAAATACCAAATACGGTTTTTCTAATTGTAACAAATATTATATATTGTAAATTTAATCTTATAAATAAATAGTACATCTCAGGACTTACATATAATAAATGAATATTATTAAGACATTATGTATGTTTACTTTGTACACTAAACTGACAACACGTTACATATAAATTATATATTGACAAGACATTATATATAAATTTTGATAGATTACACTCATTATTATTGAATATTAAAGTTATTTCTTTCCGATTATTAAAATATTTTCGTTTGAAATATAAAAATAAATATGTGTGCGTTTATAAATAAATGCAAAATTAAAATTGCGTTTGTGTAAGTAGAGTAAAAAACGTATGGAGCTGTTTGCATGTACCACTAATGACCCGGCAAAATATAGTAAAATAAAATTGCGATTACTCACGGTATGATCACCTTTGTCAGACACACAAATACTAACGAGACAATGAAAATTACAATTAAAGATTTCATGTGTAATGAACATGTACACTGATTTACATAAACCAAAAAAGGCTGAATTAAAAATTAACAATAAACCCTTTGAAAAGCAACATATGATATTAAGTTGATGTATATTAATATGTATACATTTACTGTATGTAACTGTTATTTTGGAGACTAACTTATAAAAGAATATAAATATTGTTTTAACAAATCTAATTAAGCTTTTTCTAACATAAGAGGTAGGATAATAAAAAAGTAATATTATAAAAGGTAAATTAATAGCTAACGCATGATTAACAAAAAACACGCTGAAGGTCTGCTTCAGACCGAATTCGCGTTACAGGCTTTCCATCTTCCTTTCTCACAAAAATATGTCCACCCTTCGTCCAAGTATAACGCCATTTTGCTTTTTTCGCTGCCTTGCGAGTCTTACCAAACAACTTCCTATTCAAAGGTGTTAACCGCTCATTCACGTAAAACCGACGCGGCTCGTCGGGTAAACCCAGTGACTCAGTGGTTACTGTCCGCCGAACATACGCGGAACGTAAAAATTCATCTCGCAGCACTCGCCAGCTCATCCGCACCATAATTCTACGTGGTCCCAAACGAACTTCTTCTTGAGAGCTATTAATGTCGTCAATAGATTTGCGTAATATTCCGACACGCTCGGCATGGACAATTTCACGGTGGTCAATATCAAGGCCTAACTTTCTAGCACATAGTATCACAGTGTTAATGGCTACTTCACCCTTTTGTTCTGGTAGACCTGAGATTTCCAAGTCATTGGCTAACAGATCCTGATCCCTCTCGCCTAATTGTATCCTTAATTCAGCTATTGTATTCTCAAGATCCATGGACTTACATTTGTGCTCACGTTCTTCCATTCGGTTCTCCAACTTTGTGACCCTAGAGTCAATTTCTTCCAAAATTTTATTACACACGAGAATTTTATCCCTTAACATGGCAAAATTGTTCCTGATCTCCTTCAGCTCATTGCGCATTGCACTGAGCTCACGAAACAGGCGTATTTCTAGGCATATGTCAATGTCTTTTTGGACGGGACTGCTATCTCCGACATCCTGACACTTTACCGGTGTATTAGAATTGTCCCCAGCACGAGGAACTTTACTCTTACAAGCTGGGCACATCCAGGAAGTTGATATCTTTACCTTTTCAGATAAGTTAAGGCAGCCTAGATGATATGTGGCATCAAATTTGCCACAGGTAACGCCATCTGTCGCCGATAGGTAACGGCCGCATGCTCCACACTTTGCCATATTACTGATATCAATAAAGAATAATAATAAATAAAACTAGTGGCCACCAGATGGCATAGAAGGGATTATGTCAATTGATATCAATATACTAAAAGTTAACACTTAGTTTTTATAAGTAAATTAATAATATCCCACTTCGTTAGATACAGTGGTAATTAAATGTTTTTCAAATTATAATAATATATGGAATAAGTTTGTAAGTTCGGACAAATTAATATCTTTGTTACACAAAAACAGGGTACTTTTACACTGATTCTTTCCTTATTTACACTTTTACCATTTATTACTTTTAAATTACACCACACCTATATTCTGTATCTCCAATCTTTGTTATATTAAGCACATATATCACTTTTGTAGCTTTAATACTTAAATAAATTCAATTAAACTCGATTGCTTTAAGAGCACAGTACTACTCGCTATCAATTCAACTACCCCTTGAAATTAAATTACTTAATTAATTAAAGTATTTCACTAGGTGGTACGAGAGCAGACGCATTACCCATTTCTGCAGCCAAAAAGCACTAGCACTGATGTGTTCCGATCTAAAGAGCACAGAGAGCCAGGATAATCACAGGCTATTTAAACGTTAAAATTACAATCTAGAATGGTCACAACGCATCTGACGCCCTCGTTATTTGAAGTCGACTGGAGGTGTCTTCGGACTGCAGTAGCCACTTATTACCCGGTGTTCTGTAGTTAGTACAGGGTACAGTTGCAGGGAGTACACTAGGCACGCGGGTTCACGATCGCAGTAACAGATGTCTAGCGCCTTAGATGCTGCTGCCCGTCGTCGGTCCAAGTTTTTAACGTTTAATGTAAATAAGATATCATCATCATCATCATTACAGCCCTTCACAAGTCCACTGCTGAACTTGGGCTCCCCCAAAAGAATGCCACAAAGCACGGTCCTGAGCCACCTGCATCCATCGACTTCCTGCACGTCTTACCAGGTAGTCACTCCATCTCGTGGGGGGACGCCCTACACTTCGCCTACCGGTACGAGGCTGCCACTCGAGAACCTTTCTTCCCCATCGGTTGTCGGTTCTTCGAGCTATATAAGATATACTGCAATATATTGGAAGGTATATTATATACATATATCGGAATTTTCTGGCATTGCCCATTACCGACTATTACGGCACCCACTGAACTAAATGGGCTGATGTTGACGTTAATGAAATGTAATACAAGGTACAGTAAATTTTAAAGTCAAATTGTATCGCGTTGCGCTGAAATGATTCAACCCACACTCGCCAAATTAATGATCCCGAGGTTCTTTTTTCAATTTATTTTAGAGGCAGAGGCAGTAGGGATACTGCCATAAAAATAATTGATTTATCTTTCCAATCTGAACAACATTATATTTTTGATACTTGAAACATTTCTGCACAAAACCGTCTAATTATAATATTATAATGACACTTACTGATGCCTGTGAAAAGAAGCCAGCTATATAAAACTAATGAGTTAGAAATTCGAGCAAGGTAAAAATTGCCAAGCGGTTTCAAATCTATAGGAGCGACACCGTGAAGGCGAGATAAACGTAATACCGTATACAAACACCCGCCTACTAAACACGACTCTTCATCGTGAGGCATTATTTTAATTTAGTTTAATATATTTTTGTAACAATTTTAAGTCCAACGTATAATTATTTAATACGACATTGATTTTGATAATTTGTTGATACTAATAGAATTATATTGAAGGGAATTCAAATTCGAATCATATATATGTATACGTCCTCCCTGTTGTGACTTATAAGCCGCTTTGTTTCAGTGATGTCAGGTCTAAAATTACTGTACATGAAACGTGATCGATTTAAAAACGGTAATACCCACCTATAAGGGTGGTTACACACATTTCCGAGACCTTAATTTTGAGTCAGCGTATTTAATATCCCATCAATCCAGACGGTATTTTTTTTAATCAGGGTAAGTTTTATCGCTGTACACATTAAATACTTGCATTATTTACTCCAAGTTATTTCAAATCGCTTGTGTGGACAAGAAGTGATTTATGACAGCAATCAAATGACGAATTCGAACCCACGACATTTATGTTACGGACTACTAAATAATCGGCGTTAACAAGTTTTAACCATAAGCCTACTGTCACTTCTTTCTCTTTTAAATATGTTTTAATATCTATGTATTAAAAAAATCTATCAATACTTTATTTAATCTTGTTCAGCTTGGCAGCTGGAACATGGACATTTTTCATGGTGGAAAACAAGCACATAGTCCACTTGATGGTAAATGGATGCTGTGATCTATTGACATATAAATCTTTCCGCCTATTAGTTTGTCACCCCTGATAACTAATATGGAAAGCTTTGTTTCCAGTAAAGAGGGTATCCAGTTCTCTACACTTACCATATCAGTATAACATAACAACATTAAACTGCTATTTTATGCTGGTATTCTTTGAGAGCGTGGTTCTTCCCTGGTCGAGCAATGGGTGCTACAATTGTGGCGGGTGGACGGAAAAGGGGAAATCTCCCTCCGGGCAAGGTGTTCTGCCCGGGGAGCGGCTCCATATGGTAGTTCGGAGCTATTCTATATATGCTGCTTTAAATTCGAAACTCTGTTAGTGCGATTTAGGCTTCGATCTGTTTCGCTTGTGGCGTGACGATAGCGCCGCCACACAATAATTATATAGCTGCATCGTGGATTTACCACGAATTAATAATGATCTTACAATAAAGAATTTTCATATTGGATTTTTTTACACGCACAGATAATTTTATATACATAAAGGAGACAAACTTCGTTCCATACAAGCTTGGGCCCAGCGTAAACAAAGTTCAAATATATCTTAACTTGAAGATTTAAACATTTGTTACATACGACAATAAATCATATTTTTGTAGGACCTGGGGTTTTGTTTGTATTTTCTTTTATTAATAGGTAATATAGTAAAATCACTCGTTATTGGTGATAAGTTGTTTCAATAAATTGAAAAAAAAAAACACAAAAGGATGCCGTTTTTGTAGTTATTATTAAATAAAATAAAATAAAATACAACTCAAACTTTTCTAATTGTCTAACTATTTTCTGCAATTATTCATGAAATGTTATCTAGAAAAGCAGCCTGAGCCTGTACATTGTAACAGAAACAGAAACAGAAACTTTTTTATTCAATATAGATTATAAATAATACTTATTGAAAGTCACTCTTTTGTATAATTACCACGGGTTCGAAAAAAAACCTCTGTCCTGGGAAGAACCAGCAAGAAACCCAGCGGGAGTTTTTTTAAATAACAGCTTACAATTATGTATGTTACACAAATTAACAACACAACAAATTAGAAATAGCATGGCAGCGATCACCTCATTTCCAGGGGTTATTATCATCTATAAATTCTTTAATACTATAATTATCCTTTTTATACAAACTTAGTTTAATAAAGTTTTTGAACTTTGAGCAGGTCAAATTTTGTATATTTTCTGGAATTTTATTGTAAAAGCGTATACATCGCCCCAAGAATGAATTACTGACTCGATGGATTCGAGTAACTGGTACTACTAGCTTGTGTCTGTTCCTAGTATTTACGGAATGAATATCACTTATTTTCGTAAAAACTAATTTTATTTTTGTGTACGTACATTACATTTTCATAAATGTATTGAGAGGCCAAAGTTAATATATTAATTTCCTTAAATTTTTGTCGCAGCGACTCTTTAGGTTTTTAATCATAAATTGCTCTAATGGCCCTCTTCTGTAAAACAAATATAATTTCAGTGTCAGCTGCGTGTCCCCATAGCAAAATACCATACGAAATTATGCTATGGAAACAGCTAAAGTAAACTAGTCTAGCTGTTTCAACACTAGTTAGACTTCTAATCTTTTTTACGGCATATGCTGCAGAACTAAGTTTGCTTGCTAGTTTTGATATATGGGGTCTCCATTGAAGCTTCGCGTCTAGTGTGATTCCAAGAAAAATGGTGGTATCTACAAGACTCAGTTTCTGCCTATTTAAAATTACATTAGTATTTAATTGTTTGACATTTGGAGTCATAAATTTCATACATTTCGTTTTAGTGCCATTTAAATGCAAATTATTAACATTGAACCAATTTACTAATTTAGATATAGCATTATTTACTTCGTCATATTTTAGCAATTTAATTTGAAAATTAAAGAAGGTCATCTGCAAATAATACTATATCATGGTTATCTCCTACTATGTAAGGTAAGTCATTAATGTATACAAGATACAGAAAGGGGCCGAGAATTGAGCCTTGAGGCACGCCCATTTGTACCATCGACCCGGAAGAACTCATACTGTTATTGACAACTTTTTGCGTTCTCTTACTTAAATATGAAATAATTAATTTAAGAGCATCACTTCTTACACCGTAGTGTTGAAGTTTCCTGATTAATGTTTCATGGTGAACACAATCGAAGGCTTTGGATAGGTCACAATATATACCTAAAGCATCCTGTGAATTCTCCCATGCATTAAATATATATATTTAATCAGCTCAACACCGGCATCAAATGTCGAGCGACCCCTTGTGAAACCAAATTGATTTTTATGAAGTAAATTATTTATATTAAAGAAATTTAACATTTGATCAAGAATAATTTTTTCAAAAATCTTACTAAGTGTTGGTAGTACAGAAATAGGTCTAAAATTGGCGGTGTCTAATGTACTACCAGATTTAAATAAAGGTATTACTTTACTATACTTCATTAAGACAGAAAACACACCAGATTCGATACTAGTATTAAAAATAATAGCTAAATGAGGCGCGATTGTATCTATTATAGACGCAATAACTTTAACGGAAATATCCCACAGATCCGCAGTTTTCTTAACATCAATAGTTTTAAAATATTTTACAATATCTTTTGATGAAACTTTACGAAATGTAAAATTCTTTGTACACGCATTTACATTTTGTTTAAGTAATGATTCTGCGACGGCAGGAGAAGAATCTGTGAATCTTGTCTGTTCTATTCTTCTCAAAACCCAAGTAACACATTATTAATCATTATCATTTTCTGGGCGCAACAACATACTGTCCGGTAAATCGAGAGAAAACCCAGGGGTAAGGTTAATATAATTCACGAAAATAAAAACACGAAATATATCCATAAACACAACAACAAATCCAAATACGCATGACAAGTTTAAACTCGAAGTTACCAAGTTAAGTCTCCTTCAAAACAGGCTTCAATGATCAACGATCATACAGCCTTATCAATCGTGTCCAATATTATTCAAATATTTTGTTTAGTTAAATAACGTAGCCTATCCAATTGATTTTCTAAATAGATTTCTTTCATTCATTGATAATCTCTACAGATTCGCCTCAATGTTTCAATATTATGAGTTTTTTTGATACTGAATTATTACAAAAAATAGTCTTCATTATCTAATGACATAGACAAAATACATAAAAATATTTAAAAACGTTTTGTTTTTGCTATGGTAAAAGCATTAGCTTTCGTTTTTTTAGGTTTAAAAAATGTTTTTATGATTGTCCCATACACTAGAGAAATAAAAAAAGAACATTTAATTATGCTTATAATTTATCGTTATATTCCCTACATATTTTTGTATAACTGTTACGAACGATGTTAACAACCCAATTTCATACATCTCCTTTGATGTTACAAGAGGTTATTGCTACCCAGGGTCATTAAAACTAACTCTTTACCATAAAATATGTATTTCCATGGAATTTAGTAAGTAGCGGGAATTACACACAATTACACAATACAAAAAGAACGATTGACACTTGTTTATGTGTGTTCGCGCCAAAGCGCTAATGTCAAGAATCGACGCTATATGGCACTCGGCTCGGCGCGATACGGGATGAAGTTCGGCCGAGCGTGTTGAGCGGTGTGTGTCGAGAACGCGCTAGAAAAAAGGGGAGTCCAAATTCAGCGATGCTTTAGATGACACGCTGTCATTTTGTCGGGAACTCGAAATAGTAGGCGCGTCTAGTAAATATACTGTCTAGGAATTGTAGCGCGTATTCCTTGTTGAGAGCTTCACCCGGGACTTTTGGGTTTAACGCTGAGTTCGTATAAGTGGATTCGACTGTATTAGCTACTAGTGCGGTATTTGATATTCTAGAAATAACTATTGCTACGCGAAACGGTAGTGACCTTTGATCCGGTGTCGCGTGTTAAGCGTTATAACAAACGAGAGTTAGTGGCTTCTGTAAGGTAGTTAATCGTACGATGGAGTTAATAGACTGTCATCGGACGAGCGAAGAAGTAACTGTGGTCGGCGCCTCGGAAGGATACCACAGTTTGGAGAGGTGCTGAGGTCCGAAATGCTGCAGAGGGTAACGGTCTAATAGAGTCAATAACACTACCAGCCACACCCAGATACACGTCCCTGACCCTTACTTTCCTAGCACTATACAACCACATGCGACCTGACCGAATCCTGAGGGACCAGTCGCCTTGGATAGAGGTAAGTAAGCTCCGTTTAATAGAATAGAACGCTCCCCCCTGATTGTTTATTGTAATTAGAAACTTTCCACCTTTGGCCTGTAGGAGGCTCGACCAACATCTGCTTGTAGGTTCTTCCTCTATGGGCCCTGGAGATTCTACTGTTGGATAAGCAGCTGCTGGCCGTAACAA
Source organism: Parnassius glacialis (assembly GCA_033319125.1). Lineage (NCBI taxonomy): Eukaryota > Metazoa > Arthropoda > Insecta > Lepidoptera > Papilionidae > Parnassius > Parnassius glacialis. The sequence continues at coordinate 169,315 of JAVANC010000014.1, forward strand.
TGTGTAAATCGTTAATTCCCAGATAAACAGATGAAAGACAGGCAAACATTTTAAATATCACTAATCTGGCTTCGTTATCATTTACACAGCCAATTAGAATTGTTCTTTACATAAATTTTTATAAATTATCACAAACTTTTAATAGATGTTTTATAAATTTTATTAAAATAAAATAAGTAAAGACGCAACCTTAAAACAATATGTAATTATAAAATGTTTATTTTGATAGAACCAATATAACACACACAGTTTTATTGATCCAACAATTAAATTCTTATCAGTTGTTATAATTTAATGTTAGATTTAAATAAGTATGCGGTACTGCGTAATTTCAAAACGTAATTCGCTATTCAGGTTTTTTTTTGTTTATACCATTTTAATGATGTTCCTATATGCATAAAGTATGAGTAATCTTTAGTTTCAGTCATATTAGTCATTAAAGTTTCAGTTAAGATCATGTCTGGTGTAAAATAAAAAGAGCCGACTGTACAATGACCGCTACATCTGGGTTCGTAATCGATGGTGCATTCGCTCTTGCGAATTTCATGCTTGTGTGGATAAAAACAGCTCGGATCAAGTTACGTAGTGCGTATTGCGAATTCCTACACAAATGGCACTTGTATCATAATAGCAGTTTTTAAGAGTTTAGTTTTAACAAGTTTTTTATTTGATTTATTGCTATAATTTCACAGAATAAGCGCTCATTAACAATATAGAAATTGTGAATTAAAATTTTAATTAATTGAGAAGTAACTTGTATGTGTAAATAATTTAGAAATATTTGGAGATCAAGAAGTCCATTAACATAAATTGGGTCAGTGCGGTGAACTCGTCCAACATTTTTTTTAGAAATGACGTTTCTTTTTTTTTTCGTTATAACGGTTTTCAATTTTTACAAATACTATACTCACTATCAAATTTTGTTTTCATTAGAAAACGTGTTTCTAAAATTCGACGGTACCTAAGTTTAATCCTGTAAATTCAAAACGCAAATTTTACGGTAGTGTGATTTGAAAGTTTAAAACGCGATATATTGAAAAATATTTCAGCTATGAAGCTGAAATTGGGCATGCTGTATAAACTTTTCGAAATTAGTATGGAAACAATATGTTATTTTTCGCCGACATAAATATGCGTCTAAAAAACAATAACGCTTTATCTATCGCCATTACGTCGGACTCTATATTTTTCCCAGTAATGTTCTATCTACAAAATACTGATATTTATATTGATAAGCTATGATAGGTTTTAATTATTGTATTCAGTTGATACGAGTGGCACACTGAAATGATCGTGAATAAGGAAAACCACATGCAGATATAGCTAAATTGAATTTTATTGTTTTTCGAAAAATTCTTTGTTCACCTTAATGCACTTTTTCATTCGTGCAAACCAGTCAATAAAACAGTAATTCCAGTTTGAAGTTGATGTTGACAAAATGGCTGATTTGTACGCTTCCACAGCTGCTTCGGGTCTTCAAACCGTTGACCGCGTAATACATTTTTCATTCTAGGGAATGTAAAGAAATAGTTTGGGCTCAGGTCAGGACTGTACGGAGAATGGATCATCAGCTCAACGTTTTCGTACTTCAAAAAATAATTTGTCTTTCGAGCCGTATGGGAGCTGACATTATCGTGATGTAAGATGATGCGACGTTTCGGGTTATTTTTTCGGAGTTCGGCTAACATTTCTGGCAAAGAAACCGTGATATACCACTCAGCGGTAACCGTTCTGCATTCCTGTAAAGGAATTGTAGCAACATGCCCCTTTTTCAAGACAAACGTAGCGATCATTTTCTTTTACACGCTGCGGGAGCGAACCACTTTCGTTGGTTTGACCTCGTCTTTGAAGACCCAAACTGCAGACTGATGTTTTTTTTTCAGGTTCGTATGAATAAATCCATGATTCCTCACCTGAGACGATATTATAAACGGCATTTGACTTCCCTCCGTTGAAGCGTTGCAGAGTATTCCAGCACCAATCTACACGAGCCACCTTTTGCTCTTCGGACAAATTGTGGGGAACTCAGCGGGAACAAGCTTTCTTACACACAACTCATTATGTAATATCGACTGAATTGCAGTCATTCCAATACTGATAACTGCCTGAATCTGCTCGTATGTCACATGACGGTCATCTAATATAATAGTTCGCACAGCTGGGATATTTTCAGGCGTGACCGCTGTTCTTGGTCAACCTGCAGAAGAAACAGTGTTGAGCGACACACGACCGCGTCGGAACTCGGCATACCAGCGGTATATTGTCGTTTGACTCGGTGCTTCAACATCATAAATCGAAACAAGTTCGCTGAGACATTTATCTTGAGATAACCCGCGACGGAAATTGTGACAAACTATAGCACGGAGATGTTCACGCGTGAGCTCCATTTCTGTTAACGACGTGTCAATTTTAAACCAACATAGTTTTTGTTTTTAAACGTTTTTTTTAATTGTTTGAATGTCATTAAAATTCCAAGAGGCCAGTATTCAAATTCTAAAAAGGTTTTATTGTAACTCAATCCGAAATATTCTATTCCCGATCATTCCAGTGTGCCCCTCCGTATATAATTTTATTCTCTTTTAAGTAAATGTTGCGTTATAAAAATAAAATAAAACATTATTTTCTAAAAATGATTTATTTCTACAATTATTATTATATTATATATATAATTAAAACATATTGTGTGATAGCCACAATCATTATTTAGAATAATATTTAAAAATAATTCTGGTTGTTTTGTAGCTTAGGATAAAATGTTTTTAGTTTTAATTTTTTAAGTTTACGTGGTGGCTCCTTAATATTAGCAGATAAATCATCTATACAAATAAATAAAATTGAAGTGTCTGTATGCATATGAAAGTAAATACGGAACTTACAACTAAAATACAATTTTTAAAATTTTTGTCTGTCTGTCTGTCGGTTTGTGCCGGATAATCTCTGAAATGGCTGAACCGATTTTGACGGGACTTTTATTTGTAGATAGCTGATTTCATAACGAGTAACTTAGACTACTTTTATTTTAGAAATAAGAATAAGGGTTCCGCGCAAAAACATAAAAACCCTAACACGCGGGCGAAGTCGCGGGGAACAGCTAGTTATTATATAAAGAACGTAAGGATATTGTGAGCCTCTCTGTTGAGCGAACTGTAGAAATGGCTTGTGTCGAGCTCGAGCACCTTTTTGTTGTAAGCGTTTACGGACCACCATGTGCTACTTATGACTATTTTGAAAGGATTGTGAAAGAAGTTTTGCTCAAACTTAGTAAACAGAAGAAGTCAGTTGTAATATGTGGAGACTCCTTGAATTTTCTTCCATTAGTATTAAATTTAGCTCATTGTTTTAATCGTATAATCTTGTGAATTTATTTTTAAAACCAATACGTATTGCTGGGCCTAGTGTGATCTCTATAGATAACATTTTTACAGATGTTAAGCACTTGCCTAAATCAAATATTTAATATTTAAGTTCAGATCACTGTGGACAGTTGGTATCACTACCTTACATAGACAGAAAACAGAAAAATAAGACTGTTTTGTTTGTTCCAATAAATGAACATCGCTTGGAGAGGTTTTGAAGTAATATAATAAAAAGACTCCCATCACTTTCATTTAAAAATAGTGCTAATTATTTGTATGGTACGTTATTTAAAATTATAAGTTGTGAATTTGGTAGAATATTTACTTCTAAAACTTTCTCTTTTAACAGTCGCAAATCATTTAATGAATGGGCGACAGTAGGAATTTATAAATGTAGGCGAAGGTTATACGAGCTTTATGATGAAAGATCATATAATAGTAGTGTTATATTTAGAGATTGTGTAAAAACATATTCTAAAATATTTAAAAAGTGTGCTCCACTGCTAAGGATTTACATTTAAGCGACAAAATTTGAACTGCACTTAATAAAATTAAAATGACTTGGAGAATAATAAATAGTGAAACGGGCAAGGTCAAACCACGCAACTCGGATTTTCAATTGAATATTAACAATAATTTAACGCAATCTGATCAAGAAGTTGCTATAACTTTTGAGAAACATTTTCATTTACTGATGTTCCTTTTTTGATAACAAAATCATTATATTCTTCTCCCACTGTCGCTGAATCATTGCTTAAATAAAATGTAAAGGCATGTTCAAATACTTTTAAATTCCATAAAGTATTGCCAAAAGATATCGTTAAATATTTTTAAACTATTGATGTTAAGAAAACAGCAGACTTATGGGGGATTTCCGTTAAAGTAATTTTACCTATAATATATAAAATAGCACCTTATGTAGCCACTATATTTAATGCAAACGTCGAATCTGATGTGTTTCCTGATTTAATGAAACATAGTAAAATTTTACCTTTATTTAAATCTAGTAGTACATTAGACCCCGTCAATTTTAGACCAATTTCTGTACTACCAACATTTAGTAAAATTTTTGAAAAAGTAATTTTAGATCAGATGTTAAGTTTCTTTAATATTAATAAATTGCTACATAAAAATCAATTCGGTTTTAAAAGGGGTCGCTCGACAACTGACGCTGGAGTTGAGCTTAATAAACTTATTTTTTGTGTCTTATTCTCCAAGGAAGGCGACAACGCTGTTTTGAAGAACTAGAGATCGATTTCCCTTCTGAGCCACGTCTACGTGCTGTTATTGTGAGTCATTACGAATCGTCTCGCACGTAATTAGTATCTATGACATAACACACTTGTAAAAATCATCATGAATAAGCTTATCACATAGGAACTTGGCTGACTGCGAACATAAAACATACATCTGTGGATTAGGAACCGTAGAATTGCGAGATTTTTTTCTCATACCTTTGTTTAGAAAAATTATAGTTAGACGACGCAGCAGAGTTATTTGGAGTGTTACGATATATACGGTTTTGATCTCTAATAAAATTAATAAATTTTCAAATGAACGTATTTTATGTTCACGAGAATACGTCTCAAAGGGGCGTACAATTTCAGTGTCGAATTTTTTTAAAGCTATGTGTAAAAAGATATAGTCTAACAGGTTCTCGATGTTTAAATTCTTTAAAGAATTTACCGCCGTTACAAACTTATCCATGCATAATTCAAAATTGGCAGCGGAAGCTTGGCCTGTTAGTTTTAGATTCAGAGCTTGATCCAAATAGGTCGATGCCAGGATACGAGTGTCCTGATATCTATCGAGAAGAGATTGAAATATAATATTATAGTTATCAGCGCTAGGTGTTACGCCCGAGAACTCAGCCTGAGCCTTTGGTGGCAGTTTACCTAATAAATAATAAAGCTTATCTTCATCGGTGAGTGAATGGTAATCATGAACTGTTGATTTACAACTGGCATAAAATAATGGCCTGTTCTGTATATCTCCGTCAAACGCAACTAATTCTATAGGTGGGAGTCTAGGCTTAGACCTAAACGTCGTGGTATTGGTGCTATCTGATGATGGTGAATTCAAAAACTTCATCATAACGCTTTTAATAGAACAGTACAGATCCTCGAACGATGCAAAGGCTTGATAGCTGGGTTGAGCATTAGGCTCACTAATTAATAATTGCTTATTATACTCGTTCAAAATGGAATGGAAGTCTACTCTTATAACATCTAACGTTGTGCATGAACTAAGATTATTGTAGCAGCCAGGCTAATCAACCCTAAACCGTTTAATAAATTAGTTAATAATGTAACCCTGCTGCTACCATAACACAAAAGTTGAAGGTCTGAAGAAAACATTTATTTCCTAATTATGCGAGAAAATTTGACGTATATATTTAACGTTCCAATATAGAAACAAGAAACAGCTGCAAATATCATCAGCACCGCATCGTCTTCACACGCCAGCTATCTTCACGCATCTGTCGACCAATTTCGAGCCGTTTCTTCAACGCCGCAGCTTCGCTTCTTCTTGCTGTTTCGGAGATGTGTCCCACGCCGCGGCCGCTCGCCGATTACGCGCGCGCCCTGGTCTGCATCACTTTTATAGCCCCGTCCAGCAACGCAGCTACAAGAAGCGATCCACGAGGCTAATGCCTCCTCTACACTACTTGCGAAGTAGATCGAAGTAGGACGAGGCGAATAGTGTAGAGAGTTACTTCGATTCACTTCGTCCAACCTCGCTTCGCCTCGGGCGACTTCCGATTGCTGTCGGTTTTTTGCGCCAGAGTCAAAGGACTTCACGAAGTACCCCGAAGTTACACGAAGCGTCTCACTACACAACTCGGCGTACGCCAGTTATAAATAACTTTTTTTATATATAAATATTAAATATGTAATTTTCTACATAATTATTTATTTAGTTAACGCATTGACGTCATACTGTTCACATAATTAGGTACATATTGCAGCTGCCTCTTGAACGTCATTCATGTTAACGGTGCGGGAGACTCAAGACGACTGAGCTCTTCGCGAAGTAGCACGAGTGTGTGGTCACGTTGTTCGGACTGCGATCGACTTCGACGAGCACTTCGTCGAAGTTACTTCGCGAGTAGTGTAGAGGAAGCATTACGCCGGCAAACAGAGCGCGACATACATATAATAGTTGTACATAATATTTTATTGACTACTCTTTATATATAGGCAGGGTTAGCTGAATAAAATATACACCATATACACCATTCGATTGCACATCAGAAAAAATAGTTTTATTTCTCCGCTCCTAGACCACTCGGAGTCTGTTAATAGTAGACACTATACACCACTATTATATTATCTTGAGATAAGTGTGCAATCTTAACTTCATTAATACTTTGAACACGTTCGAACAACGCGTTACGCTTTTCTAAAAGAATGGCCATATGTTTGTTCTCATTAATGTCCGCTTTAGTTGCCATATCTACGTATTTAAATAAATAATAAGTATAAAAGATTTATAAAATTAACGATCTTAATATTTGAAATCAAGAGGGAATGTGAATAATACGCGAGGCGAATCGTAACGCTAAGTTCAAACGCTAATAATGATTAGCATAAATTGTTAACGTAATGTCTACCAATAAATTAAGTATCTATTTAATGTGTATATGAGAGAGATGTACGTATTATTTATATGTATATATATGGTATATTGGTTATAAGTATATAAATGTAATTAATAGTATGCCTGAGCGGTAAATGATATATATTATGTAGGTTATAATATAGGCAACACTATTTATAAGTGCGATGGGAAACTGCTCGGAATTCTTATCGAATTTATAAGGCAGCTTGTGAAGTAAGGGTAAAGGGTAACCACCACGTGGGTGGAAAAATATAGGTAGTTATATAGTATAGGTAGAAATGCGGTAATATCCGGCTCGTAATGAACCAAAATATTTTGGAGTATGCGGCTCGAAATGAACCAAAAATCTTATTTGGAGAGAGAGAATTTAACTAGCAAAGCTTGTGGTCTTCGATCCTGGACTGTAAAAGGATGGTGGTTGAGAGAAAGGACGTTTGTTAAATAAATAGCACGCCTACGTTGTCACCGCCGCCCTCGTAGATCTTACACGCTCCGGAGGCGGGTTTCACCAAAGTGAAGATGACCTAACTCTTCTTCCTCTCTTTTGCGGACACAAAACTTCACTAATCACTAATTTGATCATAGTAATAATATGCGGCGCGGTTACTTCTTCTTCAATTGACTGACTTGCGTGACAGTTCTCAGCGATCTATCATACTGATGCGCAGTCATCATACAGTATCGAATAGCAGAACTAGGAGAGTCAAGATCCTTCTAGAAATTTCGGGACCGATATGTACTCGACAATCTATATGTTTCTACAGTAGAAGTTTCTGGAAACAATCGGAGGCCCTATATATAAGGCCGGTGTAGACCACGCCCGATTCGAATACATAATTGGCGAGAAATATCGAATTGACGATACAAGCGAATACTTCGAAGCGAAATAACCCCAAACTGATCATCAAAAGTGATCAGTAGTACATCATCATCGTCATCATCATTACAGCCTTTTAAATGTCCACTGCTGAACATAGGCCTCCCCCAAGGAATGCCGTAAAAGCACGGTCCTGGGCCACCTGCATACATTGACTTCCTGCATGACTTACCAGGTCGTCACTCCATCTAGTGGGGGGAAGCCCTACACTTCGTCCGCCGGTACAAGGCCGCCACTCGAGAACCTTTCTTCCCCATCGGTTGTCGGTTCTTCGAGCTACATCGCCGGCCCATTGCCACTTCAGCTTACTAATCGGTCTATGTCTGGGCTATGTCGGTCACTCCAGTTTTACTGCGGATATCCTCATTTCTAAGTTTATCACGCAGAGAAACTCCGAGCATAGCCCTCTCCATAGCTCGCTGAGTAACCTTGAGCTTCCTCATCTAGCCGGCAGTGAAGGAACACGTCTCAGTTCCATATGTCATCACTGGCAACATGCACTGGTTGTATAGTCTCGTTTTCAAAATTTGAGGTATACCTGATGAGAAGATGTACCGTAATTTCCCGAACGCTGCCCAACCGAGTTGAATACGTCGATTGGCCTCTCTGTCAAAGTTGGACATACCTATTTGGACTATTTGACCCAGGCAAACATACTCGTCAACAACTTCGAGATTAGTGCTCCCAACAACTACCGGCATTGGTATGACATGGACATTAAACATGATCTTTGATTTGTCCATGTTCATCTTAAGACCTATCCTTTGGGATACACTATTGAGGTCATTGAGCATAGTGCTTAGATTCTCCAGCGATTCTGTTATAAAAAAATATAATGTCGGCAAATCAAAGGTGAGTGATGTACTCGCCATTGATGTTAATACCGTATGCTTTTCAATCCAGTAGCTTGAAAACGTCTTCCAATGAATCGGTGAAGAGTTTCGGTGATATAACGTCCCCCTCCCTTACACCTCTCTGCAGTTGGAAAGGTTTCGTACTCTGATTTTGTACTCGGATAGCCATCGTAACCCTACTGTACAAACACTTCAGCACTTCAATATAACGATAGTCAATTTAGCATCGCCTTAATTTCGACGGAATCAAAGGCTTTCTCATACTCCACATATGCAAGACAAAGGAGCAGATTGTACTCTTCTGTCTTCTGTACAATTTGTCGAAGAGTGTGTGTAGTCTATGGTACTAAAGCCTTTTCGGAATCCGGCTTGTTCAGGAGGCTGGAAGTCGTCGAGTCTGCGTGCAAGACGATTCGTAAGGACTCTCGAAAACCGCACGTAGACGCGGCTCAGAAGGGAAATTGGTCTGTAGTTCTTCAAGAGAGCGTTATCGCCTTTCTTGAAGAACAAGACCACCGCACTTCTGCTCCACGCCTTCGAAGTAGTACCACCATGGAGAACGAAATTAAAGAGCTTCTGAAGGACTTCAAGTACCGGTTTTCCACCCGCTTCCAGAAGCTCCGCTGTAATTCCATCCTCACCCGGGACTTGCCGTTTTTAAGGTGCTGGAGAGCTATTCTAATCTCGCTCAGACTGACGTCCGGAATATCTTGGGAATAGTGTCGGATACATAGCTTTAAAAATCTCTAAATTTATTAAAATTCTGTTTAAAATATTCAAAATGTATTAAATAATATAAGTATAAATCAATTATATTGCAATAATAAAGATAAATAACATTTGTAATATAATTGAAAAAATGTATCATAAATTTTTCCAAGTTGATGCAGGTGTTCTTGTTAATGAGGGTGTTCATGTAATGTTCCCTTATTAGAAGGGCGTTGCCGGAGGCACATACCCAAGGTTTTACATAAATATATGGGGTGTTCGGCTGACCAACTGCTAGTAGTAAGGTTGCACAATGACTCATCCTATATTAGAGACTTATGATAATAAGGTCTACGATACAAAAGCATTAATATAGAAGGATCTATGATGCATAAGCATTGCAGAGTTATGACTTGAAGTCCAATAATATGTAACAGACATATAATAGTACGGTCTATGAAATAAAGCAAATATTTAGAAGGTCTCTTATATGTAAAAGCATTAAATTGAAAGAAGTAGGACATATATGGGGTGGTCGGGTGACCGACCGCTAAAAATATTGTTGCACAATGACTAGTCCTATATTAGGGACTTATGATCTATGATGCATAAGCATTACGATAGCAGAGTTATGACTTGAAGTCCCATGTGTATAAGACATATAATAGTATGGTCTACTAAATAAAGCAAATATGTGGAAGGTCTCTAATGTAAAAGCATTATATTGAAAGAAATGGAACTTGAAAAGGATTATTATAGTGGCGTATAGATTGCTTGACAGCGTCTGAAACCGAGGTAAACTTAGACTCGCTAACCGATGTGTCCTAGACATTTCATCTTAGTGCCGGTAGTAAGCGGGTTTGTTGTAGCAATATGAATTGCCCGTGGACATCGCACACCCCTACCGATTGTGGGCGGCGTCTTAGCGCATAGCGTTATGATACGTCGGCTATCTTTCGGATTAGGTTGAGTGTGTTTGGTAGTACTTTTAACTGCAGCAAGCATACTTAACTCCGTCTTAGTGCAATAGCGCTGTGATACGTTGAGTTTTGGCTACTGACGTCTTAGTACCGTGCTACTATGATACGTTGGTGGTATTTTTAGTTAACAACATTATCAATTTTGTTACCAAAGTCGATAGGGATCATGTGGGTGTGTTGTGAGGGGGCGCCATCCGTATGATTATGATGATACTTGCAGTATTGCATCTTGTGATGGATCTGCGGGTGTGCTGCACCTGATTCGACGCATCTTGTGGTTCTGGTCGATGGAGGTATGCGGGTGGTGATGTCTACTGGGACTGTATGGGGGACCTTGGGATGGTGTAAGCCCGACGATAGTCGTATTGATGCTTGTTGCATTCTGCAGCATTGCGTCTCTGCGATGGTTGTTTGGCGGGTCGCTCTTCTCAATGGCGCTCTCTGCATCTTGGTTTGATTCACAACCCAAGTAGCTTTGCCCAAGTCGGGTCCCTTCATAGCGGGGCTGCAGACTGTCTGCCCTCCATGATGTTTTATATAACAACATATTAATATATCTCTATAAAGTTCCCACCTTTGAAAGATTGAAGGCAACTTGTTGGTGGGTGAGACAAACATGATCGAAAAATGCATATACTCAACGTCAGTGACACAAACCCTTTCTGATGGCGAATTATTACTAATATCTTATAACTGCCTATTGGCTATATCTGCCATTGTATTGGTTGGTGGAGCATATGTGTCGACCTCATGCGGGTGGTAGCTGGAGGGAGAATCTGAGGAGGCTCTCAAGGCTGCGGCCGAAAGCCGCGCAACGTGGGACCCCATTCCCTTGAGGTGAGCGGTAGACTCATGACACGCTCTGCGGTCAATTGGCCGTGCTGACCATGCAATTGGTGGTGATGCCTTACACTTACATCACGGCTGCAGGAACGGCGGTCTGGCAGGTGGTGGCGCTCACGGACGGCTTTTTATGGCCAGTGTGCCTATTGTTGCCTAACCCGTGTGACGTACATTCACTGTGGCTGGATTTGATCGTATCCTGTATGGCGTTTACACGCACTGACATGCGCGACTTCGGTCGATGTTTGTGCTTACGCACTATCAAGGGACCAAGTCCTCTTTTACTGGTTCGCTAGTTATTTTGCTGTGGACTACGGTCCAGTTCCCAAATTTGCGTACCCTTCGGGGGGAGCGCATTAAAATGGTTGGCGCTCACCGTGCGCGGCGTGTGCGGAGCCGTGTACCTCCTCCACATTTTTTTAATGTGGAAGAGCGAAGCCCTTGTATCTGGTATTTGATATAAATATTGTGAGCCTTTTCCAAGCGGGAAGGGATTAATTAATAAGGAATTGACTGTTGTGAACCTGATACAAGTGGAATAAGGACAATTTATTGTTCTTAACTTTTATTTGAGCTCTGTCTTCGTGAACGGGGTTCTTTAGCTTATAAGACACTACCAACAGCTTTCGATTGCTCTCGCAAATATTCATTCTTCCAAGATACACCTAAAAGAACTAAGTTACTATACAAACACAACGTAAATAAGGGTCCTAACTAAGACGATCACGCCATAAATTTATTAAACGGCCTATATTTGAATCTTTAGAAAGATCAATGTATGATTAATATACTGGTCACGTAAGTTAGATATACTTGTATAACTTATAGAAATAGATTCTAAGGAAATAAAGGTATAAATATATATAGAAAGAGTGAAGAGATGAGAAAGGGGGGGGGGGGGTCGTTACAATTTGGTGCCGTGACCAGGATAGAGGTTAAATTTTAAATAGGGGGCCGATAATATAAAATTATGAGGTAGGCTATATGCCTACAATTTGTTGTCCGTGAAATGGAGAGGTGTCTTGGAGAGTGTTGTTTGCTGGGGGTGGTTGAGAGTCTGGGGGTGGGGTTTAAATATTAAAATTGAGTATTAATATAGAAGGTGTATGCATAGTTGAGCAAGATAATATTTTAAAGTGAAATAAGTGGAAAGACTCAATTAAACTAAGTGAAGGACACAAAAAGTGAAAAAAAAAATTTAAAGTGAGATAAGTGGAAAGACTCAATTAAACTAAGTGAAGGACACAAAAAGTGTAAAAAATGGCTAAAAACAAGAAAAATTCAAACTCAATTAAGGCTAAGCCTAAAAATGAAATGAAAATGCTTCAGAAATTAATTAAGAATGCAGTGAAAACCTTTGAGGTTAAAATAAGGGATCTAGAGGAAAAATTTATTAACCAAACGAAAGATCACCAATTTAAAATAAATCAAGGAGAGGTGTCCGGGGCGAGCACCTCTTATGTAAATGATCCTAGACAAAATATTGTATATAATGTACATAATGTCACAATAGAAAAGCCGAAATTTGGAAATGGAAATACTCATCCAGTAACATTTTTGGAAGATCTCACAAATTATTTAAAGAAAGTTCCATCTAATGGTCTCGAAATATCAATAGCACAAGAGTGCTTAGTAGGTGAAGCCATGTATTGGGCTCGCATTAATAATGTGCGTTGGACAACTTTTGATGATTTTAAAGCTGACTTTCTAAGAGTATTTTGGGGTGAAGAAGAACAAAATAAAGTGAAGAGATTCCTTGTGCAAAATAAATGGAATAGAAGTACACACCCCACCATGGTTAGTTATTTTCTTTATGTTATTGAAAAGGCACAAACATTATCATATCCGATACCTGAAAAACAATTAGTAACTGATGTTATCAGACATTATCCTAAAACTGTGCAGCAATTATGGAGAATAGCTAAAATTGAGACAATAATAGACACGACAGATTTCTTAAGAAACTTGGATGACATCGATAAACAAGATGAAGGTCGTGAAACTTACTATAATGAGAAAAAGAGAAAATTTAATAATAATACGGAGCAAAAATATAAAGAAATACAACAATCATACAAAACATGGCGTAAACCCGAAGAGGGAAAAAAGAAGGTTAATGAAGTACATGAAATACAGTTCACCAATGACCAATCTGATGTTACGGCCCCTGAGCCAAATTTAGAGTCGTAGAGGTCGAACTAGTTCCCGATTCGATCCTTTGCAATGTAAAAGGGAACAAAGCATTAAATATGTTATTAAAGCTGGGTTGGCGACCTGGTCAAACACTGGGTAAAAATAATAGAGGGTTGCGAAAACCTATCGCTTTAAAAGCAAATTTTAACAGAGAAGGCCTTGGTTATAATGACAATGTAAATAGTATTTTAAACACTTTAAAAGCCAGGTCGGACTTGCTCTTAATGGAGTTATTCGTGCAAACCGTCTTCGAGGAAGACGAAGATAAATACCAAAGGGAATTAATAGGGAATATGAGATCTGAAATTAAAGTTTCAATATTTGACAAAGAAATAGACGCGTTACTCGACACTGGGAGTGATGTTACATGCATTTCAGAAAGTTTATATTTACAAATTAAAGATAATAATCGTAAAATATCAATAATGCCAGTTAAAGCAATGAAAATAAAAGGTGCTGTTGGGCAGCGCAGCACAAAAATACAACAGATGATCATATTGCCTATAAAGATAGATGAGGTAGTCTTTGAAACACAAACTTTAATTGTAGGTAATTTAATAAGACCTTTAATATTAGGCTTTGACTGGCTCAAGAGAAATAAAATATTGATTGATTTGAGAAATGCTACTGTTGGAATAGAATTTAAAGTGAAATCCAAAGACTACTTCATACCCTTCAAATATAATAATAAATCCGTATTACATAATAACTGCATCGAACAATGTACCGATGATCCGTTAACAAATATAAAAATAGGATCTACATTGGAGGTCTCTGAAAAGGCAAAACTTAGTAAGGTTTTGGAAAAGCATAAGAATATGTTTTCGAGCAAATTGGGAAGAGCCAATTGCTATGAGCATAAAATTGAAATGATCGATGATGAACCTATAGTTACTAGGTCCTATCCTATTCCATATGCATATAGAGCGAAAATGGAAGAAAAGTTAAATGAAATGGAACAAGCTGGTATCATCACAAGGACATCAACGCCTTACAGTAGTCCATTGACATTCACTCTTAAAAAAGATGGCTCAATTAGAGTTCTACTAGATGCCAGAAGCATAAATAAGAAAATGGTTGCAGAAACAGAGAAACCACCTATACAATTAGATGTTTTGAATTCATTCCACGGAGCGAATTATATTACTACCATTGACTTAAATAATGCATATTTTCAAATTCCGATAAATAAAGATGGTAGAAAATATACTGGATTCACATTCAATGGAAAGTCATATGTATATAATGTTCTGCCGCAAGGATTAAAAACATCAGTAGGAAGCTTTAGCAGAGCCATGAATTTAATATTAGGACCAGAAGTCCAAGAATTTTGTGTGAATTATTTAGATGATCTAGCTATTATTACAACAGGAACGTTAGATAAACATTTGGAGCACATTGATATTGTTTTAAGCAAATTGAACAAAGCTGGCTTAACGTGCAACTTGCAGAAATGTGAATTTATTTGTAAAGAAATTAAAATGCTGGGTTTTATAATTTCAACAGAAGGCATAAAGACAGATCCCGATAAGATTCGGGCGATCCAAGAGTTCCCAGCACCTAAAAAGATTAAACAATTGAGGGCCTTTTTAGGTCTATGCAATTTTTATAGAAGGTTTATACCAAATTATAGCGAGAACATAATAACGCTCTGTGAATTACTTAAAAAGGGACGTAAGTTCCAATGGAGCGGTAAAGAACAGAAGGCATTTGATTTTATAAAACAACAATTTATTAATACAATACAATTGCATCATCCTGACTTTAATAAGCCGTATTATTTACAAACAGATTGTTCCGGTGTGGGTATGGCCGGAGTACTATATCAGATAGATGATAATAATGAAATGAGAATTTTAGGCTATCATAGTAAAGCCTTAAAAGGCCCCGAATTAAATTGGTCTGTTACTGAACAAGAGTTTTATGCTGTAATAAGCTGCCTAAAGAAATTTGAAACATATTTGAGAGGCAGTAAAGTTATAATATAAACTGATCATAAATCATTATTGTTTATTAATAATATGAAGTTATTCAATGGTAGAGTAACCCGATGGATTTTGTATATAGAACAATTTAATTATGAATTACAGCATATATCGGGTAGATGTAATATTGTTGCAGATGTGCTATCACGTTATCCTCCTGATGGCGATTTAATACAAGAGGATAAAAATAATAGCTTAGAAATTGCTTACACAGAAAGCGAACCGAATATTGAGCTGATAGAAAAATTAAAATCCATATCAGTATATCAATTACAAGATTCGGAGTCGTTGGTTATTATTGAAAAGTTAAAGACATTAAATACTTCCACAATACAACAAAATAATAAATTGAAACGGTATAGTTTGAAAAATGATGTATTATATTACAAAACGAATTTAAAAGAAGTAATATATTTACCTAAAGCATTGAGACAAGATATTATAAATCAAGTACATGTCGAAATGGGTCATCAAGGACCCTATAAGGTAATTAAGTATGTGAGAGACAGATTCTTTTGGAAAGGCTTAACAAAAGATATTAAAAATCAATTAAGGGTTTGTCATGTATGTCAGTTATCTAAGAAAAGCAATATAACATATGTGGGTCCATGCAAATCTATAATAACAGAAAACATTGGCGATATAGTCATGGCAGACTTATATGGACCACTTGCATCAGGTACCTTTGGGTACACTTTCATATTTGTCATACAAGATTCATTCAGTAAATTTATCAAATTATATCCTTTAAAACAGTCAACAGCAAAGTCTGTTGTAACAAAAGTAAAGCATTTTGTTGAGATTATAAAGCCCAAGGCAATAATGACAGATAATGGAAAACAGTTTATAAGTAATCACTGGAAACAATCAATGAGAGATTTAAATATAAAGCCAATACATACTACAGTTAGAAATCCTAGACCAAATACAACAGAGCGAGTAAATAAAGAGTTGAGCAGATTATTTAGGACGCTTTGTCATACTAACCACAAAGATTGGGCGTTAATATTGCCGAAATTAGAAGAATTGTATAATAATTCTTATCACAATAGTACAGGCTTTACGCCTTGTGAGATACTTTATGGTGAGTCTAATGAGATGTCTTTTGACAAAATAATTTCTAAAAGTAAAGACAAACATAATGTCGAGCAAATTAGACAACAAGTGCGTAAAAATTTAAAAGAAGCAAGTCGAATAAGAAACACAAAATTTGATAGGCGAAATAGATTAATAAAATATAACATTGGCGACTTAGTAAAAATTTCAAGATCTAGTAGATCAGATGCCGATAATAAAGTTATGAGTAAGTTCAATTTGGCATATGAAGGGCCTTATGTAATAGCAGCTGTACCATTTGACAATGTATATACCTTAGCAAATCCAGAGACAAATGAAATTAGAGGAATTTTCAATGCTATTCACTTATTAAAATATTTTAAATAATAATTTTATTTTATATAAATTATTAGTATAGTTAAATAAATATTGTAGCATGAAAGGGTCTTGTGGGTGGCCCATGAAATTATTGTTAAATTAATAGACTAAAGTTATTAAAGTTATGAGCAAGATATTTGCTATATGATAGAAGAACGTAATTAATAATTAATGAAGAATTGTAAATATAGAACGTAAGATAATTTTGTAATCATTTTTATTAAATAAATATGGGAGCTGGGTCAGGGTGAATGGCTCAATCACATTTATCCTGTGTGGTACTCAACTGATCTCAACAAATATCCAACTGAATTGTATGCACATAAAGTGTGACACTATTGAAATAATGTTTCAAAGATTTAAAGATAAATTAATAAAATGAGAAATCGACAATTGACTGGAAACTTTATTAACAACACGATATACAATAACTTGAATTAAGATGTTATCACATTGTGATGTATGTGGTTGAAGGGGTGTTGGTGGCGGCCATTCCCTGGGGAAGGGGAAATTGATAACATATACTGTATTGTAACAGATTAAAAGAGGAAAGAACAGATATATAACAATTATTTGAGTGTAGAGTATATGCTCTCAAAATACTTAAATTTTATATTAACAACTCCACTATGTGGGTCATTAACATAAAATTTGGGGGTGGATTGTGACGCCTCATAATTATTATTAATAAATAATAATTAAATTCAATGTAAAGGCATTTAAAAATGTCTTAGAAATTATATTTTAAACAATTAAAATGTTTAAAATTAAGTATAAAGTTCAAATATGTTCATTGGGAATATTGAATATTATAGTATAGTTAACGCATAAATTGTCTCTAAAAAATCTCTAAATTTATTAAAATCTTGTTTAAGATATTCAAAATATATTAAATTATATAAATACAAGTCGATTATATTACAATAATAAGGATAAATAACATTTGTAATATAATAGACAAAATAGAAGTTGAAGAAGGTGTTCTTGTATTAGTCGGAAAATTTCTAAGTTGATGAAAGTGTTCTTGTAATGGTCTCCATAATAAGGGGCGTTGCCGGAGACACATACCCAAGGTTATACATATATATGGGGTGGTCGGCTGACCGACTGCTAGTACTAATGTTGCACAATGACTAGTCCTATATTAGGGACTTATGATAGTAAGGTCTAACGAACCAAAGCATTAATATAGAAGGTCTTTATGATGCATAAGCATTATGATAGCAGAGTTATGACTTGAAGTTCCATATGAATAAGACATACAATAGTATGGTCTATGAAATAAAGCAAATATGTTGAAGGTCTCAAATATGTAAAAGCATTATATTGAAAGAATTGGGACTTGAAAAGAATTATTATAGTGGCGTGTAGATTGTTTCACAGCATCCGAGACCGAGGTAAACTTGGACTCGCTAACCGATGTGTCCTTGACATATCATCTTAGTGCCGGTGGTAAGCGGGTTTGTTGTAGCAATACGACTTGCCCGTGGACATCGCACAACCCTACCGATTGTGGGCGGCGTCTTAACGCATAGCGTTATGATACGTCGGCTATCTTTCGGATTAGGGTGAGTGTGTTTGGTAGTACTTTTAAGTGCAGCAAGCATACTCAACTTCATGTCTTAGTGCAATAGCGCTATGATACGTGGAGTTTTGGCTACTGACGTCTTAGTACCGTGCTACTATGATACGTTGGTGGTATTTTTAGTTAACAACATTATCAATTTTGTTACCAAAGTCGATAGGGATCATGTGGGTGTGTTGTGAGGGGGCGCCATCCGTATGATAGTTGCATTGATGCTTATTGCTACTTGCAGTATTGCATCTTGTGATGGATCTGCGGGTGTGCTGCACCTGATTCGACGCATCTTGTGGTTCTGGTCGATGGAGGTATGCGGGTGGTGATGTCTACTGGGACTGTATGGGGGACCTTGGGATGGTGTAAGCCCGACGATAGTCGTATTGATGCTTGTTGCATTCTGCAGCATTGCGTCTCTGCGATGGTTGTTTGGCGGGTCGCTCTTCTCAATGGCGCTCTCTGCATCTTGGTTTGATTCACAACCCAAGTAGCTTTGCCCAAGTCGGGTCCCTTCATAGCGGGGCTGCAGACTGTCTGCCCTCCATGATGTTTTATATAACAACATATTAATATATCTCTATAAAGTTCCCACCTTTGAAAGATTGAAGGCAACTTGTTGGTGGGTGAGACAAACATGATCGAAAAATGCATATACTCAACGTCAGTGACACAAACCCTTTCTGATGGCGAATTATTACTAATATCTTATAACTGCCTATTGGCTATATCTGCCATTGTATTGGTTGGTGGAGCATATGTGTCGACCTCATGCGGGTGGTAGCTGGAGGGAGAATCTGAGGAGGCTCTCAAGGCTGCGGCCGAAAGCCGCGCAACGTGGGACCCCATTCCCTTGAGGTGAGCGGTAGACTCATGACACGCTCTGCGGTCAATTGGCCGTGCTGACCATGCAATTGGTGGTGATGCCTTACACTTACATCACGGCTGCAGGAACGGCGGTCTGGCAGGTGGTGGCGCTCACGGACGGCTTTTTATGGCCAGTGTGCCTATTGTTGCCTAACCCGTGTGACGTACATTCACTGTGGCTGGATTTGATCGTATCCTGTATGGCGTTTACACGCACTGACATGCGCGACTTCGGTCGATGTTTGTGCTTACGCACTATCAAGGGACCAAGTCCTCTTTTACTGGTTCGCTAGTTATTTTGCTGTGGACTACGGTCCAGTTCCCAAATTTGCGTACCCTTCGGGGGGAGCGCATTAAAATGGTTGGCGCTCACCGTGCGCGGCGTGTGCGGAGCCGTGTACCTCCTCCACATTTTTTTAATGTGGAAGAGCGAAGCCCTTGTATCTGGTATTTGATATAAATATTGTGAGCCTTTTCCAAGCGGGAAGGGATTAATTAATAAGGAATTGACTGTTGTGAACCTGATACAAGTGGAATAAGGACAATTTATTGTTCTTAACTTTTATTTGAGCTCTGTCTTCGTGAACGGGGTTCTTTAGCTTATAAGACACTACCAACAGCTTTCGATTGCTCTCGCAAATATTCATTCTTCCAAGATACACCTAAAAGAACTAAGTTACTATACAAACACAACGTAAATAAGGGTCCTAACTAAGACGACTAAGATATAACCAATGGGCAGTTATAAGGTAATAGTAATAATTAGCCATCAGAAAGGGTGTCACTGACGTTGAGTATATGCATTTTTCGATCATGTTTGTCTCACCCACCAACAAGTTGCCTTCAATCATTCAAAGGTGGGAAATTTATGGAGATATATTATTATGTTGTTATATAAAACATCATGGAGGTTAGATAGTTTGCAACCCCGCAATGTAGGGACCCGACTTGGGCAAAGCTACTTAGGTTGTGAGTCAAACCAAGAAACGCAGAGAGCGCCATTGAGAATAGCGACCCGCCAAACAACCATCGCAGAGACGAAATGCTGCAGAACGCAACAAGCATCAATACGACTATCGTTGGCTTACACCATCCCAAGGCCCCCATATAGTCCCAGCAGACGATACCACCCGCATACCTCCATCGACCAGAACCACAAGATGCATCGAATCAGGCGCAGCACACCCGCAGTTCCATCACAAGATGCAATACTGCAAGTAGCAATAAGCATCAATGCAACTATCGTACGGATAGCGCCCTCTCACAACACACCCACATGATCCCTATCGACTTTGGTAACAAAAATTGATAATGTTATTAACTAAAAATACCACCAACGTATCATAGCAGCACGCTACTAAGACGTCAGTAGCCAAAACTCAACGTATCACAGCGCTATTGCACTAAGACGGAGTTAAGTATGCTTGCTGCACTTAAAAGTACTACCAAACACACTCAACCTAATCCGAAAGATAGCCGACGTATCATAACGCTATGCGCTAAGACGCCGCCCACAAACGCTAGGGGTGTGCGATGTCCACGGGCAATTCGTATTGCTACAACAAACCCGCTTACTACCGGCACTAAGATGATATGTCTAGGACACATCGGTTAGCGAGTCTAAGTTTACCTCGGTTTCAGACGCTGTCAAGCAATCTACAGGCCACTATAATAATCCTTTTCATGTTCCATTTCTTTCAATATAATGCCTTTACACATTAGAGACTTACTTACTTATCGTCACGCACAATCCCTGACGGGGTAGCCAGAGAGAACAGATCACCAAGTGTCACGATCCTTACTTACCTCTTTCGCTTCTTTCAGATTCATTATCTTCTTCATACATGCACGTCTAGGTATCCGAGTACTCTTGAACCTCCCCTCTTCGAGCAGTTTGCTCACACACATTAGAGACCTTCCACATATTTGCTTTATTTAGTAGACCATACTATTATATGTCTTATACATATGGGACTTCAAGTCATAACTCTGCTATCGTAATACTTATTAATGAATGATAAATGAGACCTTCAATATTAATGCTTTTGTATCATAGACCTTACTATCATAAGTCCCTAATATAGGACTAGTCATTGTGCAACAATATTTTTAGCAGTCGTTCACCCGACCACCCCATATATGTCCTACTTCTTTCAATATAATGCGTTTACATATTAGAGACCTTCTAAATATTTGCTTTATTTCATAGACCGTACTATTATATGTCTTATACATATTATTGGACTTCAAGTCATAACTCTGCAATGCTTATGCATCATAGGTACCTTCTATATTAATGCTTTGTATCGTAGACCTTACTATCATAAGTTCCTAATATAGGATTAGTCATTGTGCAACCTTACTACTAGCAGTCGGTCAGCCGAACATCCCATATATTTATGTAAAACCTTGGGTATGTGTCTCCGGCAACGCCATTTTAATAAGGGATCATTACATGAACACCCTCATTACAAAGAACACCTGCATCAACTTTGAAACATTTATGATCCATTTTTTCAATTATATTACAAATGTTATTTATCTTTATTATTGCAAAATAATTGACTTGTACTATATTTAATACATTTTGAATATTTTAAACAGAATTTTAATAAATTTATGGATTTTTTAAGCTATGTATCCGACACTATTCCCAAGATATTCCGGACGTCAGTCTGAGCGAGATTAGAATAGCTCTCCAGCACCTTAAAAACGTCTCCGGGTGAAGACGAATTACAGCGGAGCTTCTGGAAGTGGGTGGAAAACCGGTACTTGAAGTCCTTCAGAAGCTCTTTAATTCCGTTCTCTATGGTGGTACTACTCCGAAGGCGTGGAGCAGAAGTGCGGTGGTCTTGTTCTTCAAGAAAGGCGATAACGCTCTCTTGAAGAACTACAGACCGATTTCCCTTCTGAGCCGCGTCTACGTGCGGTTTTCGATAGTCCTTAAGAATCGCCTTGCACGCAGACTCGACGACTTCCAGCCTCCCGAACAAGCCGGATTCCGAAAAGGCTTTAGTACCATAGACCACATACACACTCTTCAACAAATTGTACAGAAGACAGAGGAGTACAATCTGCCACTTTGCCTTGTGTTTGTGGTGTATGAGAAAGCCTTTGATTCCGTCGAAATTAAGGCGGTGCTAAGTTGACTATCGTTATATCGAAGTGTTGAAGTGTTTGTAGAGTAGGGTTACGATGGCTATCCGAGTACAAAATCAGAGTACGAAACCTATCCATCTGCAGAGAGGTGTAAGACAGGGCGACGTTATATCCCCGAAACTCTTCACCGATGCATTAGAAGACGTTTTCAAGCTACTGGATTGGAAAGGATACGGTATTAACATCAATGGCGAGTACATCACTCACCTTCGATTTGCCGACATTATATTTTTTATAACAGAATCGCTGGAGAATCTAAGCACTATGCTCAATGACCTCAATAGTGTTTCCCAACGGATAGGTCTTAAGATGAACATGGACGAATCAAAGATCATGTTTAATGTCCATGTCACACCAATGCCGGTAGTTGTTGGGAGTACTAATCTCGAAGTTGTTGACGAGTATGTTTGCCTGGGACAAATAGTCCAACTAGGTAAGTCCAACTTCGACCGAGAGGTCAATCGACGTATTCAACGGTACATCTTCTCATAAGGCATACTTCAAAACTTGAAAACGAGACTATACAACCAGTGCGTGTTGCCAGTGATGACATATGGAACTGAGACGTGTTTCTTCACTGCCGACCAGATGAGGAAGCTCAACGTTACTCAGCGAGCTATGGAGAGGGCTATGCTCGGAGTTTCTCTGCATGATAAATTTAGAAATGAGGATATCCGCAGTAAAACTAGAGTGACCGGCATAGCCCAGACATAGACGGATTAGTAAGCTGAAGTGGCACTGGGCCGGCCATGTAGCTCGAAGAACCGACAACCGATGGGGAAGAAAGGTTCTCGAGTGGCGGCCTCGTACCGGCGGACGAAGTGTAGGGCATCCCCCCACTATATGGAGTGACGACCTGGTAAGACATGCAGGAAGTCGATGGGTGCAGGTGGCCCAGGACCGTGCTTTTACGGCATTCCTTGGGGGAGGCCTATGTTCAGCAGTGCACACTTAAAAGGCTGTAATGATGATGATGATGATAATGATGTACTACTGATCACTTTAGTTCGGGGTTATTTCGCGTCGAAGTATTCGCTTGTATCGCCAATTCAATACTGAGTCGGGCGTGGTCGATACCGGCCTTATATATAGGGTCTCAGATAGTTTCCAGAAACTTCTACTGTAGAAACATCTAGATTGTTCGAGTACATATCGGTCCCGAAATTTCTAGAAGGATCTTGACTCTCCTAGTTCTGCTACTCGATACTGTATGATGACTGCGCATCAGTATGATAGATCGCTGAGAACTGTCACGCAAGTCAGTCAATTGAAGGAGAAGTAACCGCGCCGCATATTATTACTATGATCAAATTAGTGATTAGTGAAGTTTTGTGTCCATTTCTTCATCGCTTTTTTGCAAAAGTGAGGAAGAAGCGTTAGGTCATCTTCACTTTGGTGAAACCCGCCTCCGGAGCGTGCAAGATCTACGAGGGCGGCGGTGACAACGTAGGCGTGCTATTTATTTAACGAACGCCCTTTCTCTCAACCACCATCCTTTTACAGTGCAGGATCGAAGACCACGAGCTTCGCTAGTTAAATTCTCTCTCTCCAAACCATATATTTGGTTCATTTCGAGCCGCATACTCCAAAATATTTTGGTTCATTACGAGCCGGATTTTACCGCATTTCTACCTATACTATATAACTACCTATATTTTTCCACCCACGTGGTGGTTACCCTTTACCCTTACTTCACAAGCTGCCTTATAAATTCAATAAGAATTTCGAGCAGTTTCCCATCGCCATTATAAATAGTGTTGCCTATATTATAACCTACATAATATATATCATTTACCGCTCAGGCATACTATTAATTGCATTTATATACTTATAACAAAAATATCATATATAAACATATAAATAATACGTACATCTCCCTCATATACACATTAAATAGATACTTAATTTATTGATAGACATAACGTTAACAATGTTATGCTAGATATTTTTATCGTTTGAACTTAGAGTTACGATTCGCCTCGCGTATTATTCACATTCCCTCTTGATTTCAAATATTAAGATCGTTAATTTTATAAATTTTTTTAATACATATTATTTATTTTAATACGTTGAGATGGCAACTAAAGTGGACATTAATGAGAACAAACATATTATGGCCATTATTTTAGCAAAGCGTAACGCGTTGTTCGAACGTGTTCAAAGTATTAATGAAGTTAAGATTGCTCACTTATCTCAAGATAATATAGCAAAATTTCTTACTTCTTGCTTAACGTTGGATGTTACTCGAGTAGATTTCCATTTCATTTTAGACGAGTATAATAAGCAATTATTAATTAGTGATCCTAATGCTCAACCCAGCTATCAATCCTTTGCATGGTTCGAGGATCTGTACTGTTCTATTAAAAGCGTTATGATGAATTTTTCACCACCATCAGATAGCACCAATAGAATTAGTTGCGTTTGACGAAAATATACGGAACTGGCCATTATTTTATGCCAGTTTTAAATCAAGAGGTCATGATTACCATTCGCTCACCGATGCAGATAAGCTTTATTATTTATTAGGTAAACTGTCACCAAAGGCTCAGGCTGTATTCTCAGGCGTAACTCCTAGCGCTGATAACTATAATATTATATTTCAATCTCTTCTCGATAGATATCAGGACACTCGCATCCTGGCATCGACCTATTTGGATCAAGCTCTTAATCTAAAACTAACAGGCCAAGCTTCCGCTGCAAATTTTAAATTATTCATGGAAAAGTTTGTAACGGCGGTAAATTCTTTAAAAAATTTAAACATCGAGAACCTGTTAGAGAATATCCTTTTACACATAGCTTTAAAGAAATTCGACACTGAAACTGTACGCTCCTTTGAGATGTATTCTCGTGAACATAAAATAAGTTCATTTGAACAATTTATTAATTTTATTAGAGATCAAAATCGTATATATCGTAACACTCAAAATAACTCTGCTGCGTCGTCTAACTATAATTTTTCTAAACAAAGGTTTGAGAAAAATTCTCGCAATTTTACGGTTCCTAATCCACAGATGTATGTTTTATGTTCGCAGTCAGTCAAGTGCCTATGTGATAAGATTATTCATGATCATTTTTACAAGTGTGTTATGTCATAGATACTATTTACTTTACATCGTAAGTCCTGTACATTTTATATTGTTTATTTACTAAATTACTTTCTTAGAAGCCTAACTAATGTTATGTCATAGGCTACTATTTACTTTATGTTATAAGACCTGTATATTTTATATTGTTTATTTACTTAAAAGCTAAATTACTTTTTTAGAAGCCAAACGTATTTTATGTCATAGGATATTATCTACTTTATGTAATAAGACCTGTATATTTTATAAATCATATTGTTTACTTTCTTAGAAGCCACACTAATTCGATTGTA
This sequence comes from Parnassius glacialis, assembly GCA_033319125.1. Taxonomy (NCBI): domain Eukaryota; kingdom Metazoa; phylum Arthropoda; class Insecta; order Lepidoptera; family Papilionidae; genus Parnassius; species Parnassius glacialis. The sequence goes on from JAVANC010000014.1 coordinate 195,144, forward strand.
ATATTATATGCCAATGTTTATAGTTTACTATAAGTTAACCATAACACCAAGAACAATGTTGTTTCCCTATGTTTACCACCACCTCCTAGGTTCCTACACTATTTAAACCAAATCTTTCGATCCCTCAATACAATTCCATTACCAAATTAACTATTAAATATTATATATATTAAATAGTTAACATATAGTAATAATAGTTGGCGTAGGGAAGTGACGACCCCATTGCCCGCTGGCGTAACAGTTAAGTGACAAACAGCTACGTCGGCGCTGTCAATCAGTACCTTGCCAAGCGGTGTTAGCGCCGTGCCTCAGCAAAACTGAGGGTGCAAAGGCCCGTTTGTGCATATGGCTCGATCATGAAACGGCGCTGGGTCTGGGCGTCTCCCGTTAACTGACGCCCATAAAATGTATGATGGTACAAAAAGAAACGCGCATAGGGCCGCTGCCTGGGGGTCGCCGGGGCGCATCTGGAGCTGGCGCTGAACGCGATAGCATACGGGCCGCCAGCCTAGAGTGAGGTGCTGCACGACCACCTAGCAGCCCCTCGCATCCATCATCCCCACTAAATGGCTTGGTGTCGGCAGGGTCCTCTTGGACCCGGCAAGCGGCACCCGCCGCTGGCGGAGAACGCCGCATGCGTTGGAATAAAACGATGAACACAAACGCATTGCGGGCGTATTATTGGACGAAAGGGGAAGAGACTGGGGGATAGCGTATCGGGCTCGGATACATCGGTTCTTTTGCTGAGCTGGAGCCGTCTGTTCCCGTCACAGAGCAAAACCTGGCAGACCGAGTTTGGTACATCATGCACTCGAAAATATTTGATGATGCCGAACTCGAACGATTACGACGTGAGGCTATTCCCCGGCTAACCGGCTACAGACCACCAGCCACATATAAAGGGCGCCATGGATCTTCCCGCTCTGGTTGATTCAGGCGATGATGGAATGGTAACCCAAGAACTAGAGCAGATGAGGAGTAAATTGGAGGAGGCGATTGTGGAAACACGCAGTACGCCTCTCGAAAATCGACCGTGACTTCCGCGCATACCCCTAAGCAAGCGGAATCGGGCTTTCGTGAGGGCACTTACCCCAATGCTGGTGACCTTTTTGGAAGACAGCCGGGACCTTTGTAACAGTGGTAGAGCCAGGCGGCAGCTTTTGCTGTCGCATGGATGGGCCGGCTCGAACCGGGGTGGTACCACGACCTCACAGAATACCAGCGTGAAGTAGAGGTTTACCTCTGCGTTTCGCTTGGTGAGTGCAGGTGGCCGGAGGCCCTTTTTACTGGAAATGAGGCATTCCATCCTAGTCCTCACGGGTGAAAACGCATCTGCATTTTGATCTGTAACAGAGGATAGATGTAGATGTCTATGGACCGCAGCAACCACTTACCATCAGGTGGACTGTGTGCTCGTTTTTCACCCTTATCCTATAAAAAAAAAGAAAAAAAAAGCTTTACGAGACGGACTTAATTCTTTTTGGAGCCGCACTGGCAGTTTGCCGTATTATTGGCGCCAAATTTCCCACAGCTGGATGCGCTACTAGACAAAATAGCGACCTCCCAGCCTGGAGAAGTAGGATTGGGGACCGTATCTCAAAGGCAAGGGCCTTCATCGGCAGTTTGATAAGCTTCAGGTGGGGCAATAATATGCCGAGAATTATGCGCATCGTCAGGATGGCATTTGCTGGGACAGATATCAGTTTGTCCCAGCCGGATATAACGCAAAAACTGACGGAGCGCATAGACGACCTGAAGCAGAAAATCGCTGCTGGGGAGAAGCGGATTTGACGATATACCGAGAGGTCGATACGGTTCAACCAAAATCGTCTCTTCCAGAGTGATCAGAAGAGGCCCTATGAATCATTGGAGCGACCAATGGTACGTGGAACGGGCCCAGCACCTAATCAGGCCGACACTATCGCATTCTGGCGCGGCCTGTGGTCAGAGCCCATAAACCACAGCGAGGGCCCTTGGGCGGAAGTTGCGGCGAGTCAGTGTGCGAATATTACGCCCATGGACTCCATCATCATAACGCCGGATGAAGTAGCTGGGGTGGTCCGTAGGGCCCCGAACTGGAAAATTCCCGGGACTCGACGGACTGCATCACTACTGACTGAAGGGGTTCGTGGTGTGTCACGCTGTGCTCGCCCTAAAGTTTCAAGAGGCTGTCTGCCAAAAGTCGCTCCCGAGCCTCGTCACTACTGGGATCACTCATTTGGTTCCTAAAGACCAGGATTCCACAGACCCGAGAAAATACCGCCCCATAACGTGTCTACCTACCATATACAAAACACTAACATCCATTTTGAGTGCGAGAATCACTCGTCACCTGAACTCAAATCATTTGATGTCGCGTGCTCAAAATGGATGTCGGGGCGATGATCGTGGAACCAAGGAAACAGTCCTCATTGACGCTGTCATTGGCAAGGTGGTTAAACGCAACCGTCGGAACCTCTCCGCCGCATGGATAGACTACAAAAAGGCATTCGACTCGGTGCCCCATACATAGCTTAATAATAATAATAATAATAATAATAATAATAATTTATTTGATACAGACAACACAGATCCATTATAAAATTAAAATTATTTTTTTATTACACTATACCTTAAATTTTAATTATAATTATTGGTTAATCAATGATATTATTACATTTTATTATTAAGATTTTAATAAATTTGACCACCTACTAAAAATTTCACTACATGCATAAATATTACAAATAATTTTGATGAGATTATTCTGCGACCCAAAAACAAAACTTCTAAATCGCGCGATACGGTGACGGATCAACGCATCCAAACCAACGACACGGGCCTCTGCGAACATCTGGGACGCGCTACAGTATTGTGGCTGACGGAACAACACGCGGAACGAATCATTATACTGCACCTTCAGTCTGCGATATTCCTCTTTAGTGTAATTCGTCCACAGCTGAGGAGTGTAAAGTGGCTGACAGTAAGCTGAAAACAACGCCAGCTTTGAGGTATAAGAACACTTTTGAAAGCGTCTAGCTATCATCTTAAGAGTGTTCTGGAGCTGTATAAGGTTGACTGTACAGTTCGAGACTTCCTCGGGCAGTGTATGGGCCAGTGGAGTACGATCCTTTGTCATGTATGTATATGTCCTTTGGATAGAAAAGTCCGCACTATAATGACGGTTCGGTGACCTCTTTGGGGAAACTGAGGGTTTTGTCTGTGCAATACAGGATCAGGTTATTAAGACCAACAATTATCGGAAATACATCCTAAAGGATGGCGCCGCCGACATCTGTCGGGGTCTGTCGAGCGACAAGCCATCCCGGTGAGTCACTTAGGCATGTCATCTTCGGTTGTTCGGCGCATTCTAACTCTGAGTATTTTCACAGACACAACCTAGTAGCCGGAATTAACACCAGGAGCTGGCTCTGAAATACGGTCTCGTGGATCGGAAACTGCCATATTATAAGTACTTGCCGGAAGCTGTACTCGAAAATGACCGCGCCAGGCTCTACTGGGACCGGGCCATAATCACAGACAGGACTATTCTTGCGAATATGCCTGATATTGTGCTGATGGACCGGGCATAGTCAAGGATATTTTTGGTCGACATACCATTCCTTATGACGAGAAGCTCGTGAAAGCCGAAACAGATAAGCTGACAAAACTTCTGGACCTGGCTCACGAGGTGACCGACATGTGGGGTGGTCTGCCGGCAGATATTATTCCTGTGGTCGTTTCTTTGAACGGGTTAATCCCAGTCAGTCTCTCGGGTCATCTGACTCGATTAGGATTCCGTGACGGATCGCTCCAAGCTCAAATGCAGAAGACGGTGCTCCTCTATACCGCCCGCATAGTCCGCCGGTTTCTTTCTCTTTCCACCTAACCCTCGGCCGTTTGGTCTCCCCTGCCGAGGGCTTCCATCTGGTTAGGTTTTTATATATTTAGGTATTTTTTATTTACTCGTATTCTATTCTATTGTTATTTATTTATGTTTATATTTTTCGTTTGCAATTATATGTTTAAACACTCCAACCAGATAAGAAAACTTCATAGATAACCCAAATAATAATACATATAAGCCTATGAGTCGAACTCATCTACCGTTTACACTTACCATGTACAATAACGCAAACACACCACAACAAATTACGAAACTATGTAGCTATTGTAAAAATATTGCGCATTATATTACAGAATGCCAAAAAAGAGCTTACAATAACAATTTAAGAAATAATTAAGCCCAACGCGCACTTCCTGTGTCTCCTATCTCAGTTAACCATTTAAACCACCAAGCGACCAACGAGACGAGCTACTCGTTGGAAATCGCTTCAGTATCCTGCTCACCGATCCCGACTCAGGATATCGAGAAACTACAAATATAAATTCTAGCAAATCGAATCCTATTTCTCGAAGGCGTCCTCAACCGCCAAACCATCGTGATCACACTACACAAACAAACTATGTACCTTCCAAATCAACGCTTAAGTATCAGACACAATTGAAAAATGCGTCTACACAAACTAGCGAATTAATTACTACATATCACTCTCAGTACTCACAAGTTCTAGTTCTCAAACGGAAACCTACGAACAGGGTAGCCAGCCTCAAACCCTTGGTTTTGCAAAGCTTTTTATTCCTTCTACATCCACTGACTCTTATATTACTATTTCTACTACATACACTGATTCTTTCATGACAACTGCACCTACTTTATCTACTAATTCTTTCAAGACCACTGCATCTACCTCTGTATATCTACTGATTCCACTGTTTCCAGTTAATCACGTTTGAAATCAAACCACAAAACTAAAAAGCCTAAATTAAAACCTCCTAAATCCAAATTTAACACAAGATCTTTTGCCATATCCGCTTTAAATGATGTACCACCCGATAAGCTCTTACACTACACTTTTCACATAGAAAGCAAACCAGTCACTTTTCTCATAGATACCGGAGCAGGGATCTCGGTTATAAAAAAAGATAAAATAGGTTGGTTACCCTTAAATAAATTCAACATCGTGTCCATTGTAGGCATTTCCGGTAGCCAAAACTCAATTACAACCTCAGGCACCACCGAAATATCTCTAGATTACAACCTAAATATTGTTTCCATGTCGCTTCCCTTAATATTAAAGCAGACGGTACACTGGGTGACAATTTTATGATAAAGAATAATTGCAGCATTTACATTCAATCCAAAACTATGAGAATACGTGACAGATCCTACAAATTACATTATTTAAACAAAAATCTTCAAAATATAATTGACTCTAATAACCAATTCTTTTCTAGCCGCTCTGAGAGTTTAATTATGTGTAGAACCAATAATATAAATTCCGGGACAGCAGTAATCGAAAAACAAATAATAGATAACGGTATTGTTATTCCCAATTCATTAGTCGAAGTCAAAAACAATTCATTTATTATCGCTTGTGTAAATACAAATGCCATCAAAACATAACTTGTAAAAAAAAACAAATCTCGCAACTCAGTTCTTCTACCGTAAATAGTTGTGTGGTCCATGTTAATTTATTCAGTTCCTACTTAAGGGTCCTTCTCTCTTAATTTATTACGTAATTAGCTAACCTAAAATCATCTTATAGTGACTATATCAATATTATAAATCTTTTCTTTTAAATACCCACTCTAACGTCCAGGCGACGCGGCAACAATACCCTTGAACGTCCCGGCGCCGCTTGTCGCGTTTTTTATACGGTCCGATTGCAATCACTTTGAATAAAACCTTTACCACGGAGAAAGTTCTTTACCTATATCAGAATAAAAATCACCCACAGAAAGCTAATAAAATACAGAATGTAATTACGTTAGTAATAATATTTTATTAATATAAATAATATAAAATACAAAATCTTAACCTAAATCCAACACACAAAGGCTAAGTTTACGCATGTAGACTTCACCACATATAAAAATATCATTATAAATTTTGAGTTCATAAATCTTGTAGATATACTAAAAGAAAGCACCATGAGGATTATTTTTATATATAATACTAGTACAATAGTATAATAAACACATTATTATTTACATTTTAAATACAGAACTCACAGTACTACCGACAAAATTTAACACGACACTTATTTTTTTTGTTGTTTTTTAATGATATCTGTTACCTAGCATAGATTTATTACCAACCTTTAGACGCGTTTTTATTAAAGAGCCGTCTAGTGTTACATTTAAGAAGATTTTTAGAACTTTCCATAGATAAAAAGTCGTTAAAAGTATAAGAAGTCAGCGAGGCCGCTCTAGTCGCCCTAACGTTCAACCGGAAAAAGTTTTAAGCGACTATGGTCGCCCGGACGTTTGAGTAGATAAATAGATTGACTTGGCCATCGCATGAAAACGCAATGTAAGTAGGTGTGAATTTGACCTTCTGTGTCACTTGCTCTCGCTTCACTCGAGCTACATGCCGCTTAAGGCCCCATTTCTCTACATTAGAGGTCTAAATTTTTAGTCTAATTCTCGACCCGCTTTTTTATCTTTGCTCCATTTCTAATACTGTTTCATTTGGAAACTCAAGTACAAATGGTTCAATAATATAACAACAAAATATGAAGGCTATATCTTTGCTCCATTTCTAATATCCAATTCTTCTGATGCTTTTAAAGAATATGTCAAAAATTATTCTAAAATGTTTAAAAAAGTTTGCTCCACAGCCAAATCGTTACATATTAGCAACAAAATTAAGACGGCTAAGAATAAAATTAAAATGACGTGGAGTATAATTAACAGCGAAACCGGTAATGAAAAACCTCGTAACTCAAACTATCAATTAAAAATTAACAATGAATTGACTAAATCAAATCAAGAAGTCACAGCGGTGTTTGAGAAATATTTCACTGATATTCCTATTTTGATACCAGAGTCTTTGAATTCTTCTCCAACTGTCGCCGAGTCATTACTCAAACAGAATGTTAATATCTGTTTAAAAGAATTTAGATTTGAAAAAGTATTACCGCAAGATATTGTAAAATACTTCAAATCCATTGATGTAAAGAAAACCGCAGATTTGTGGGGGATTTCCGTGACAGTTATTGCGTCCATAATAGATTTAATTGCACCTCATCTTGCTATTATTTTTAATACTTGTATCGATTCTGGTGTGTTTCCTGATTTAATGAAGTATAGTAAAGTAATACCTTTATTTAAATCTGGTAGTACATTGGACTTCGCTAATTTTAGACCTATTTCTGTACTACCAACTCTTAGTAAAATTTTTGAAAAAATTATTTTGGATCAATTGTTAATTTTTTTTTAATACAAATAAATTACTTCATAAAAAACAATTTGGATTTACAAGGGGTCGCTCGACGTCTGATGCCGGCGTTGAGCTTATGAAATATATTTTTAATGCCTGGGAGAATTCACAGGATGCCTTAGGTGTTTTCTGTGATCTTTCCAAGGCTTTCGATTGTGTTCATCATGAAACATTAATCAGGAAACTACAACATTACGGTGTAAAAAATTTGGCGCTTAGATTTATTACTTCATATTTAAGTAACAGTACTCAAAAAGTCGTGATAAATGGTAAAGGTTCCTCCGGATCGGTAGTATCAATGGGCGTTCCTCAGGGCTCGATTCTTGGCCCATTCCTGTTTCTAATCTATATTAATGACTTACCTTATCTTGTAGGGGACAATCACGATATAGTATTATTTGCTGACGATACCTCTTTAATTTTCAAACTCAAACGGCAGTTAATTAATTATGACGATGTAAATAATGCTCTATCGAAATAAGTACATTGGTTTAACGCCAATAATATGCTCTTGAACGGCAATAAGACAAAGTGTATTAAATTTACAATACCTAATGTAAAACATTCGAATACCAATGTGCTATTAAATGTGGAGGAGTTGAGTCTTGTGGATACCACTGTTTTTCTCGGTATTACTATTGACGCGAAACTTCAATGGGGCCCCCATATATCTAAATTAGCAAGCAGACTTAGTTCTGCAGCATATGCTGTAAGAAAGATTAGAAGTCTCACAGATATTGAGACAGCTAGATTTGTGTATTTTAGTTACTTTCATAGCGTAATGTCTTATGGAATTTTGCTATGGGGTAATGCGACTGATATTGAAGCTATATTTGTTTTGCAAAAGAGAGCCGTTCGGGCGATTTATAACCTAAATTGTAAAGAGTCCCTCAGACAAAAATTTAAAGAAATAAACATATTAACGTACGTTTTACATATTACGTTCTTCCCAGGACAGAGGTATTTTCCGAACCAGTGGTAAATAAAAAATGACTTTCAATAAGAATTATGTAATAATCAATATTGAATAAAAAATATTCTATTCTATTCTATTCTATAATACCGTTTCATTCGAAAACTCAAGTACAAATGGTTAGTGGTACAAAAAAAATAGTAATTACTTTAATAATAAACACTAATCGTTAACGGTCTGAAACTATTTTTTTCTTCTTCTCGAAGTTTAAATTAAAATATGAAGTGTTTATTTACATATAATTTATTGGAAACCAAACAATCATTTTGTTTTCAAAACACCATTTCTTAATACATAAAACATTTTTTAACGCACATATTTTCTTATGAGTTAAACAGTTGTACAGTAAAGTATCTTTACAATAAAGTTCACGAAGAGTATTTAAATTGGGAGGTCCTAAGCAACTTATATCTATGATAGTATTATTTTCATCACAAATATCTTCATCATCATCATTATTACAGCCTTTCATAAGTCCACTGCTGAACATAGGCCTCCCTCAAGTAATGCCACAAAGCACGGTCCTGAGCCATCTGCATCCATCGACTTCCTGCATGTCTTACCAGGTCATCACTCCATCTCGTGGGGGGTCGCCCTACACTTCGCCTACCGGTACGAGGCTGCCACTCAAGAACCTTTGTTCGCCATCGGTTGTCGGTTCTTCAAGCTATATGGCTGGCCCACTGCCACTTCAGCTTACTAATCCGTTGGGCTATGTCGGTTATTCTGGTTCTACTGAAAGAGCAAGTTGCCGGATTCGAGGATTACCGTGTCCTCCCCCTCTCTTCGGACTTCGGATAATCCTATAATATGCCAGCGTAATTTGTCTATCTCTTCTTCCAGCTCCACGATCTTCTCGTCAGTCCTCAGGGTGTGTGCGTTGTACGTTGCCAGGTCGAGTTGTCTAAGGTAGCAACCGAATCTCCACCGGAGATTCTTAGCACACCCTGCCCCGCCGTTACCATGGTCGCCACCGTAGTCAGGAATAGCGGGGCCGCCGGGGACTGCAGACCGTCTATTTCTTGCTCTTATCATTGGGGGGTATTTGCCATAGTTGCCACGCTTGGCGAGCTGGTTAACAACCGCAGTTTTTTTATTGTAATTTTGGCTATTATCAGGAAGATGCTACTGCCCATCTCCTGTCTGTTTCCCTTTGTCGCCTTTTACGACATCCACGGGAAGATATAACTAGTAGTGGATATCCTTGACCGCCACTACACGGCACTAAATATCTTGCACCCATTTAATTTTTTCACATCCTTTTAAAAAAATATTTTTGTCTTTTAAATATGTCTTTATATTTCTGTGAAACTCTATATAATCAAAAAAGCCCTCACTCCATCGATACCCTCTGTGCTTTTTAATCAAGCCAATTTGTTTTTTCTCTTCAGGAGATAGTGAAGTGATACGTGAATGGGTAAGGAGGTTAAATTAGGAATATATTGGTGTACTCTAGAGTGGCTATAGCAAACTCTTTACTATAAATTTATTTTTGCTATTTTTGAAGCCTTGAAGATTGACGATTATTGTATTGCTATTCATGATATTTTCTTAACGATATTACTCAGTGGTGTGTATTCGAATATACAGTCGTTTAATATCAAGCAATTTAAATAAAAAGCAAACATTTCTTGGTCTGTTTCGATTTCAACTCTCACATCGATTGAACCTTTTAAAGTTTCGTGTTGTCTTGAAAAATCAATTACAAATAATGGAGCCACGCCTCTGAACTCCTTTAAACCCATCAACGGCTCTGACCGACGTCCATGATACGACTATTGAAATCTCGCATACTGATCGTATAATAAAGTAAACTTATCTTCTGAAAAACTGACATTCCGCCCCTCATAAGCATAATATGATGAATTTAAAAAGACTCTTACATCTCGTACGTGACAATGATCAAGTTCTGCCATTGATAATTTAACGTTATGTTTGCGGTTGGTTTGCAAGGCGATGACCAAAAATCGTGGTTTTTCTATTTGCGATGAAGTTTTTATAGACTAAGTATGTTTACGTGTTTTGGGTAGCAACGGATATTCATACAAGTCCCAGGAACGGAATGCCAATGGAATAGCTCTATCTTTCTCTAAATTTTTAATAGGCTGATTCTTTCACGATCTTATACTTTGATGTGTGGAACTCGCCAAGCAATTTTATTTATTATGATATCTTCTACAACTTCACCTGTATTTAACTTGATCGCATTAAGATTTGTATTTCTTCTTAATAATACTAACTCATGTTTACAATTAATTATATTTTTTTCATAATCTTCTGCAAATCCTAATATCTTGTTCAATGGTAAAGACGCGGAAAATGCTCCACCACTAGTATTGCTTGTTCCGCCAGTTGACCAGACCCAAACTCGAGCACATTTGGATTCATTTTCATTTAAGGATAGATAAGATTTTATTATAGTAGTGACACTAGCATTCTTAATTTTATCTATTTCTACTCCATTAAGTTCACATCGTATGTCTTGAAAAAGAAATAGTACGGGATTATTGACAAAATAAAAAAAATTATATGGCATGCTTTCCCGTTGATAAATGAACCACTAACTACATCGCATTCAATCCGCACAATGGTTGCCGATAGAATACTGACAGGATACTTTGATTTAGTACTTATATTTGCTTTTATGGTTTCCATATCAAAGACTAAAATTTTACCCAGTGATTCGCTTCTATTAAAGTGCACATCTTCAGAGCAAAAAATATTTGTTTTCAATGTATTATTGTTACAAGTTAGTTTTAGTACAGCGTTCTTCATATTATTTTTTAGATAATCACAAATAAATTGAAGCTCGTAAGATCCTTCAGGAATTTTGATCATTTCTTTTTCACCATAATAAAATTTATTGTTTCTTTCAACTATATTGAGAAGACAATTGAAAGTTGAAAAATACAAAAGGCCACATTCGTAGTCTCCTCGTTGTTCTATTGTTGGTGAATAGTTCGTTGATAAAGAGGCTCCCGTCCCAGTTATAGACACAGTAAAAGACATTTTTATACTGAAAGGTTAACTTATTTCATACACTATATAAATGCTTTTTCTAGTAATTCCTTAAAAATTTCAGACAAAGATGTCCACAGTTTGTAGCACCAAATGCTTGATGTCGCGCATAATTATAGTTAATATGTAAGTTATGCATATATTTAACTAATTCTAACGGGGGCTTTAAATTAACAAAACTATCATAATATTCTGCATATTTAATGTGCTTTACAAAGGCTACCCAATGCGTTCCAGGATTTCTGTAGCTATCCAAATTCAGTATTCCACATTCTTTCTTTCTCGGTTTCTAAGGTAATTTATTTCTCATGAAAACGCCGCGAAAGTGTGGAATGTCACATGCATGTTCTAATATGTAGAAATTAGTCAGCGCCCGTCTGGGTAGCCGTTTAATTAGTTTTTTGAGGGGTTAAGATATAAACCTGCTCCTTGTTTATGAGGCTTAATATATAATCCTTTTCTTAGAGCATTGGCATCCATCATTCTTTCGTGTCTTTCAGATTCCTGAAGACTCTTTTGTTCTGCTTTTGAATTATTAACAGCTTTTTCTATACCCGCTGCTCCACTGGCTAATGATCCTAAAGCTGACAATCCTGCAAATATGGGAATAAGTGGTAAAAGTCCTCCACACTTTGGAAGAGGAATACAACAGCGTAAACTTAATCCTTTTTTATTACTAAATATTTTCTTTGCAGCTGCATAGCCACATTTTATAGCCGAGTGACTGTCTTTGGATTTTGGTTTTTTCAACTGAGACTGTATTTTTCTTATCCCCTTATTAAATGCTTTTATACCGCTTCCCGCCCTGATTTTCGCTTTCATCGCATTTTTGACTATCCGTGAGGCAATTTTTTCTCCTTTCCTTATCTTCTGATTTCAACCTCCTCTTAGCCATAATGATTTCTCATATTTACGCGAACACTACACATTTTAATAAAACTAATTTTACGGATTTTATCGCGTGTATTAACTTATTTTTATCTTCCCGACGTTTCGGGTGCTTTCCAGCACCCGTGGTCACGGGGGACTGAGGTGTTTGACGTCCTGCTGTCATAGTTAGCCCGGCTACCTTCAGTTTTTTAAATATTAATTTTTTGGTTCGATTTACGCAGAATGAGCTTACAGTATCTTGAGGTCTAGCAGTGGTATACTTGGGTTTGGATTTGATTTTATTAAATATGGGACCCCAAGCAGATGCGAGCTTCCATTAAAACATACTTCAAGCCGCTGAAGAAGATTGGTCAATTTTTACCATCCGTCAAGTGTCATATCCCTCTACAAGATGCAGGAGTGTACAAGCTGGATTGTGAATGTGGTCTCTCGTACATAGGACAAACAAAAAGATCTATAAAAACCCGCGTTAAAGAACATGTAGCTAACGTGAAGCACCGACGTATCGGGAAGTCTGCAGTTTGTGAACATATTCAAGATCGCCCCCGCCATTACATTAGATTTGATAGACCACAAATCCTCGAAAAAGAACACCGATTCCTCCCAAGGATGATTCGCGAGGCTATTGAAATTAAAAAACATCGTAATTTCAATAGAGAAGATGGATGGGTGCTGCCATCTGCTTGGGATCCCATAATTAATAAAATCAAATCCAAACCCAAGTATACCACTGCTAGACCCCAAGATACTGTAAGCTAATTCTGCGTAAATCGAACCAAAAATTAATATTCAAAAAAACTGAAGGTAGCCGGGCTAACTATGACAGCAGGACGTCAAACACCTCAGTCCCCCGTGACCACGGGTGCTGGAAAGCACCCGATACGTCAGGAAGATAAAAATAAGTTAATACACGCGATAAAATCCGTAAAATTAGTTTTATTTAAATGTATAGTGTTCGCGTAAATATAAGAAATCATTATGTAAACCAGTACGGACTGGTAATTGCAAATAAAATTCGCCGATTAGAAGATCTCATGACCAAGCGCGCAAGATATTTAACATCATTGATTTTCTTGAAAAGGTGCCGCGATCACAATCTCATTCCTACGTGTGTCAAAATATCCACTAAAAAGGACATTCGAGGATGCGCTAAGATCTTGGAGGACAGAGTGCAGAGTTGGCACGTGGAATGTTAGAGGAGGCATGAGAGATAAGACGAATGAGTTGATCGAAATAATGAAAGAAAGAGAATTAGATGTCGTGTGTATGTCGGAGACCAAACGGAAGGGCAGTGGTACTGAAGAGCTCCCTGGCGGGGCGTTAGCTCTATGGTCCGGAGTCCCGGAGAGCGAGAGCGCCCGCCAGGGAGTGGGGGTGCTGCTGTCGTCTCGGTTGGTCGATGTTATGACTGAATATAAGGTTGTGAACTCAAGACTTTTCTGGGTTCGCTTTAAATTGGGACTGACGAAGTTATTCCTTTTGGCTGTTTATGCGCCGGTAGCTTCGTCGTCCAGGGCTGAGCTGGAGGAGTTTTGGGAGAATGTAAGAGAAGTTCTAGATTTGGCTAGGGGAAACGAAAGAATTGTTGTATGTGGTGATTTGAATGGATGGGTTGGTACCGCTCGACCAGGGTACGAGTCGGTGCTTGGAAAGTTTGGCGATAAAAGGGTTAATGATGCTGGCAAGCTTATACTGGCGGTATGCAAGGAAAAGGGTCTTCTTGTGACAAATACTATGTTTAATCACAAGAAGATCCATATGTATACTAGAGAAAGTAAGAATGAGAGAAGTATGATCGATTTGTTCCTGGTGGATGACCGACTGCGAAAACAGGTGATGGATACGCGAGTGTTCAGGGGTGCTGACCTGGGAACGGATCACTATCTAATGATTACTAGATTTAGGGGTCTGTTCGCGGGTTGGCGCTACCGGACGGCAGTAACAGAACCACAGTCGGTCTGTCGCATCCGAAGTTGGAAGCTTCAGGAAGCGGATACTAGGGACAAATATCATGCGAGGGTAGCCGAAAAGCTTGACAACATCGATGGCAGAAAAGAATGTGTTGAAAGAACATGGCAGAACCTTAGGGATGGAATGGTAAGTGCAGCGGAAGAAGTGTGTGGAACGATTAAAAGAGGCAGTAGTAAAAGAAGAGATGCATGGTGGAATGATGAAGTGAAAGAAGCTGTAAAGAAGAAGAAGAAAGCATGGTTAGACTACTTGGCCTCTAGTAATGATAAGGATATGAGGAAGAAGATGAAAGAAAGATATAAGCTGCAGAAAGTTCACACGAAAGCATTGATTGAGGAAGTGCGTGAAAGGTGTAGAATGGAAGCGGACGAAAGGTTGTCGCACAACTTTAAGGAGAACTCCAAACTCTTCTGGAAAGAGGTTGGAAGGACCCAAAGTGGTGCGACGGCCTTAAGAATGAACAAAGTGCTTTCGAGAACTAATGACGTCCTCTCAGAAAAATCGGACGTCATGCAGCGATGGAGCGAATTTTATAGAGAAATGTATGCGTGTGATGATCTTAGTGAGGGATCCGGGGATGACGTCGAGACTGGTACGCCAGACCCGGACCTCGATGACACTGAGGTCATCAGTATGAAAGAGATTGAACATGCGATTCGAAGTTTGAAATGTGGTAAGGCTGCGGGACTAGACAGAGTTACTGCTGAAATGGTCAAGTATGGTGGGCCTCGCGTCTGGGACAGCTTTCATCTTTGAATATCTTTAAGTTATGTATAATATATATATATATATATATATATATTATGTTTGTTCTAGTTTCTTAAATTGTAACTGCACTATTGTATTAGGTAATAACCTGTGATGATAGTTGTAAGTGGTAAAATAAATAAATAAATAAATAAATAAAATAAAAAAAATGCTGTGCAATTTGTGCTGGCGGACGGGGGATGTCCCGGATGATTGGCGATCCGCAGTCATTGTGCCTTTATATAAAGGTAAAGGTTCACATTTTGACTGCGGGTGCTATCGGGCGATCAGCTTGACCAGTTTAGCAAGTAAAGTTTATTCGAAGGTTTTGACACGTAGGATGCAAGAGAAATCGGAAAGATTTCTATGGGAGGCACAATGCGGATTTAGACCTGGAAGAGGATGCACGCACCAAATGTTTTCTCTCCGCATGATCACGGAAAAGCTTCTGGCTGCTAACCAGAGGATTTTCTGTGCTTTTGTGGATCTTGAGAAAGCATTTGATAAGGTTGTAAGGAAGAAAATGTGGGAACTGTTGCCGGGGTATGGTGTGGAGGGTCGATTGCTAAGGGCTGTGCAGTCACTTTACTGTGACTGTAAAGCCTGTGTGCGGGTAGGGCATGACCTGTCACCCATGTTTAGCGTCCAAACGGGCGTAAAACAGGGTTGTGTCATGTCTTCCTGGCTGTTCATACTGTATCTCGACAGCTGTTTACAGAAACTGAAAGATAGCTGTTTGGGTGTGAAATTGGGTGACATTAAAGTAAATTGTCTGCTGTATGCTGATGTTGCAGTGCTTATTGCACCATCAGAGGCAGAACTGCAGGCATTAGTCACGTGTATGAAAGAGGAATGTGAAATTAAAGGTCTCCGCTTGAATGCTAATAAAACTAAGGTTCTGGTATTTGAAAGGGACGAAGAGAGAACGAAGTGTGAAATATGGGTAAATCAGGAATGTCTAGAACAGGTAAATGAAATTGTATACTTGGGGAGTGCTTTTAGCCGGGATGGAAGATGTGATTTAGATGTGGACAGGCGTGTCGCTGCCGGGAACAAAGTCAATGGTGCCCTGACTGCGTTAATCAAAAGGCAAGGCGTAGTGAAGAGTGCACGCCTTGCAATACATAACGCAGTGTTGGTACCGACTTTGTTATATGGCAGCGAAACCTGGGTATGCCAGAAGAAGCATAAAAGCAAGTTGAATGCAGTGGAGATGCGATCTCTTCGTAAAATGTGCGGCGTCACCATGGCTGACCGAAAGCGAAACGAAGAGATTCGCAATATGGCAGGTTTGAAAGATGACCTTATCACAAAAATTGATAAGGGCGTGCTTCGATGGTTTGGGCACGTAGAGCGAATGAGTGAAGACCGAATGGTGAAGAAAATATATAGCGCGAAAGTTAATATTAAAAGGTGTCGAGGTAGACCGAGACTAACTTTCGAAGACCATGTGAGCAAATTGCTCGAAGAGGGGAGGGTCAAGAGTACTCGGATACCTAGACGTGCATGTATGAAGAAGATGATGAATCTGAAAGAAGCGAAAGAGGTATGTAAGGATCGTGACACTTGGCGATCTGTTCTCTCTGGCTACCCCGTCAGGGAATGTGCGTGACGATAAGTAAGTAAGTAAGTAAGTACGGACTGGTAATTGCAAATAAAATTCGCCGATTAGAAGATCTCATGACCAAGCGCGCAAGATATTTAACATCATTGATTTTCTTGAAGAGGTGCCGCGATCACAATCTCATTCCTACGTGTGTCAAAATATCCACTTAAAAGGACATTCGAGGATGCGCTAAGATCTTAAATCAGGCAAGTAAAAAGTTGTTACGAACGGTGATTCAGCAAAAACGGTTCGATTTACAAATCATAAATAATACCATAGACAATTTGTCCAGTGAGTTAAAGACAGTTTTAACGACATTTGATTTTAATAATTGCATTGAAACTTTAAACAAACGCGAAATATCGAAATATAATGAATGCAAAGACAAACATATAGAAAAATTCCAAAAATTAACTATCAAATCAAATGCCAAACATCCATGTCAACGTAGAAACGAAACGCAACAACCGTTGACCACAGACGCATACAATAAACAACGCACGATCTATAATTTGTCCAAAGAAACACTGGACGAACCTACAATAAAAGTATTGTCGAAAGGCTTGAATTTTGCTATAACGCCGCAAAAAATCCCGTACGAGGAAATTATCTGCAACGTAGAAAATTGTCTGTTTAAGAACAATATCGGTAAACAGGATTTAGAGGCTATACGTCAAGACATTTCGTCCTTGTTACGTCGAAGTTCCGCGCCGAAACTAAATCTCCCCAAAGACGAATTTAAAGCGTTGTACAACTTACGCAACAGACCAGAGCTCACGATTCTCCGCGCGGATAAAGGAAATGCTACGGTAATAATGGACACGTCAGAGTATAATTTCAAACTACAGCAACTTTTATCGGACGTAAGTACATATAAAAAGGTCAAAATAGACCCTACAACTAATGCACTTAAAACAACTACTGATTTAATAAAGAAATACTCCGAAAAATTAGATCTCGACGTGAATTCGACAATACCATCATGTGCCGAACCACCGAGATTGTATGGGTTACCGAAAATACACAAACCAAACGCTCCACTACGTCCTTTAGTAAGCCAGATCGATTCACCAACTTATAAGTTGGCTCAACACTTGGAAAAAATACTGTCACCACTAAGAGGACATACCAGAGCACACACGAAGGATTCATACCATTTTGTTAGTGAGATAAAAGACCTACATCTCGCTGACAATGAAACTATGGTCAGTTTTGATGTTCAGTCACTATTAACATGCCTAACTATTGAAGACTGCATCTCAATTGTTACTAGAAAGCCAGAAGATAACAACATGCCCCCAGAATATGCAGTATTACTCAAACACTGCCTTACATCTGGCTATTTATTGTGGAAAGAAGAGTTCTACATGCAAGTAGACGGAGTGGCAATGGGCTCACCGGTATCTCTCGTAGTCGCCGACATATTCATGGAGAACTTTGAGGAGAAAGCCCTTCTTAATGCTCCTGTAAATCCAAGATTCTACAAGCGGTACGTAGACGATACTTTCACAATTTTACCATCTGACAAAGTAACTGCATTTTTAAACCACCTTAATTCCATAAACCCTAAAATACAATTCACAATGGAGTTAGAGACAAACAATACTTGAGCTTTCCTAGATGTTTTAGTCATCCGAAATCCTGATAACAATATTGGTCATACTGTGTACAGAAAAAATACCCATACCAACCGATATTCAAATGGTAATTCGCACCATCATCCTTCACAGTTAGCTACCGTGGGAAAATCTTTGTTTCAGAGAGCACGAGGGATCTGTGACAGAAAACATCTGGCCGCCGAGCTTCAGCACGTCAAGCAAGTACTGCAAGACAACAAGCTTCGGGTCCCGCGCCTACGTCACAGTGACCGAGTGAAGCCAGCCACAGTCGAGCGTGTGCCTGCTGTACTACCCTATGTCAGAGGAGTCACAGACAAGGTTGGCTACATCTTGAAGCGAGCTTCTATTTAAACATACTTCAAGCCGCTGAAGAAGATTGGTCAATTTTTACCATCCGTCAAGTGTCATATCCCTCTACAAGATGCAGGATTGTGAATGTGGTCTCTCGTACATAGGACAAACAAAAAGATCTATAAAAACCCGCGTTAAAGAACATGTAGCTAACGTGAAGCACCGACGTATCGGGAAGTCTGCAGTTTGTGAACATGTTCAAGATCGCCTCCGCCATTACATTAGATTTGATAGACCACAAATCCTCGCAAAAGAACACCGATTCCTCCCAAGGATGATTCGCGAGGCTATTGAAATTAAAAAACATCCTAATTTCAATAGAGAAGATGGATGGGTGCTGCCATCTGCTTGGGATCCCATAATTAATAAAATCAAATCCAAACCCAAGTATACCACTGCTAGACCTCAAGATACTGTAAGCTCATTCTGCGTAAATCGAACCAAAAATTAATATTTAAAAAACTGAAGTTAGCCGGGCTAACTATGACAGCAGGACGTCAAACACCTCAGTCCCCCGTGACCACGGGTGCTGGAAAGCACCCGAAACGTCGGGAAGATAAAAATAAGTTAATACACGCGATAAAATCCGTAAAATTAGTTTTATTTAAATCTCCTCTTAGCCATTTTCAAAAGTTCTAAATCCGCTTTTTGTCGAGCGCCCGAATCATTGTTCGTGTAATCAATATCATGGAACATGCACGCTTCATCCAATTTGTTTATCCCACGATCACCTTTGAGTAACCGTTTTTGAAGTTTCGTTCCGGGGCCGCAAAATTGATAGCCGTGTAAATGTGACTCAAACGGTAAATTGTCTATTACTTTATTAATTATACCACTGCCTTCCTTCATCGATAATTATAAAATGAATAATACGTTATTTATATACCTTAACCACTAATTCACTTTTATCCACCCAACTATTGTCTTCATCACTCAAACTTAACCATTTTACTAAAAGCTTATTTCTTTTCTTTTAATGACGTTTTCAATAAGATAAAGGTCTGGAAATTTAGTTTTTTGTAACTCGTAACCGTTAAAAGAGCCTAGAATTTTTTGATTATGTTTGTCTTCTATTTGATAGGTTTGAGGATTGGTTTGGTTGACTTTAATGATACGAAATATCTCTGTAGACCAACTACGGGTATAACCTTTGTAAAAATCTCCTTTGTATTTGCTTATACGAACGTAATCGCCAGCGTGAAACGCCGGTCCTTGACGTATATTTGGCTTTTAAGACTTCTTGAAGTTTGACATAACTAAAATCGCATTTGAATCATTAACGTTGTTAGGCTTGAATTTTGTAATGCGATGTAAAGTATTATTATAGCGCTTACAACAAAATCTAAATTATTTTTGAACCATTGATATCGTCCGCATAGACTGAATATTTTGTAAAGGTGAGTTTTTAAAGTTCTTGTTACTCGATATACAATTGAGGCCTCTTCAAGGAATACGCGGAATAATGATTTATATTATAATTTTTCATTAAATTCTTAAAAGAATCATGATAAAACTCTGTACCAAGATCTCTGTAAAATTATAGGTTTCCGTGTTGATTCAGATAATAAACTTTAAATCGCATTTTTGACACAGTTTTTATGTTTCGTTTTTAATG
The DNA here is from genome assembly GCA_033319125.1 of Parnassius glacialis. Lineage (NCBI taxonomy): Eukaryota > Metazoa > Arthropoda > Insecta > Lepidoptera > Papilionidae > Parnassius > Parnassius glacialis. Next base: position 215,199 of record JAVANC010000014.1, read on the forward strand.
GTCTAACCCATACGTATTTTGATAGAGTATCGATTACTACTAGAACATATTTATATCCTTTTTTAAACGTTGAATATTTTTGAAAATCACTCAGGTCAGCTTGCCATAAATCATCTATTCCTTTAATAATCGTGTGTTGACGAGAAAAATTTCTTCTTGCTACTTTGTGAAGCTCATTTACTATATCTTGTATACTTATTTTGGGCAGGTTTTGATGCAATCATGAGGTCGATTTTCTTATTAGTGTAATACATTGTCCTGAAATTGATAGTAGTCTATTTTTCTAAATTGTTAAAGTACTTTTTGAAATAATCGTGAATTCTTTTCATTTCGTCAAGTTCTTGAACATATTTATTCACATATTCTTTATTCACAGCCTCATCCTCTTTTTCAGGAGTTTGCAGTCCTTTTAATCTTGTTGATTTCAAATTAAAATCACCTGCGCCTGTTCTTACTAAAGCGTCACTGAGAATATCAGAGCATTCAAAAAGTCGTAAACGCTTATGAACATGATGACCAAGTTTGTCTATATTCATAGCCGTCTTATCGGCTTCTGTAATGAAATGGTACTGTGTAATCCTCCTGTAGGCAGTTTAATATATTTAATGTCTTATATGATGCCAGATTCATGCAATTATTCGATTATTGCATAAATTTCATTGTAAACCCCTGTGTTGCCAGCTGCCCATGATCCAAGTAGTAATTGTAATCTTTCCATTAACTTTTTTAACTTCTTTTAAAATATCAACACCTTCTCCCTTTGGAAGACTTTCTGCACTACTTTTATGATTTCTCGAGTGCTTCAACAATGGTTATCATCCGCAGGAAGTGAGTGTGTGGGGGTTTTGTAGGATGTTGTATAAACATTGTTATGTGAGTTTTCTTCATTATTAACAGGATCTTCAAACATATCACTTGAACAAATCAATGACTCACTTGTGCTGTACTTAGGTTTTTTTAATAAGGTGAGCTTGGTCTGTATCTTCATTTAAATGCTGCTTTTCTTTAGTTTTTCTGCTCAGCATATTAAGTGGGTCAACGACAGGCTTAAATATTGTTTCCAAAGCCAGACTGTTTGTATTTTTTGCACCTTTTATCGTTTCTATCTTTCTTTTTCAGCTGCAGCAGATTTTACAATTTGTTTCTTGAGGTCTCGCTCCATTGTAAAGGAATTGTACTATGTTTGACTACTCAGCAGATACTGATTGCTTTGTGACATAGCAGCTATTTAAACGTTTAGTCTAAAATTATGTTATGTAATTATGTTGTGTATGTTATTTACATGCTCGTCATAAATGTGTCTCAGATTTACGTCATCTTGTTTAAAAAATATGATCAGGTTAAGGCAGGTTGGCAAATCTCATGAAATCCCAGGATTTTCAGAACTTTCAATATAATACAGCTTACATTTTAAAGATCTCTTTAATAAAAAGTTAAACAAACTAAAAATAATTTTCCTTTGGTAATAATTCCACAATTAAAATCAAACTTATTTATCCCAGTAGGTCTTTAAACAGTTTTATCTTACTTAATATGGGAAGATACCTTTTTAAGTAAGGTTTTCTTCTCAAACTGTAAAAATATCTCAGGATTTTTAAATGAAAAAAAGGCCTCTTCTCCGGACTTTTAATTTTTTCATCTGGTAACCCTAACTTCACTTAACTTTTAACAGTGGTAGAGCCACGCGGCAGCTTTTGCTGTTGCAGGGATGGGCCGGCTCGAACCGGGGTGGTACCACGACCTCACAGAAAACCAGCGTGAAGTAGAGGTTCACCTCTGCGTTTTGCTTGGTGAGTGCAGGTGGCCGGAGGCCCTTTTTACTGGAAATGAGGCATTCCATCTTAGTCCTCACGGGTGACAACGCATCTACATTTTGAATTGTAATAGAGGATAGATGTAGATGTCTATGGGCCGCAGCAACCACTTACCATCAGGTGGACTGTGTGCTCGTTTGTCACCCTTATCCTATAAAAAAATAACTCAAGACCATAATTCTCTCAAGTACAGGTACAATTTTTTTTTAGTCTAACCAAATTAGTACCTTCATGCTTGCAAGTTTCTATATTAAATCAAATTATTTAACCAATGGTGATGATCAAAATTGATCTAGCGGTCTGTACTATGAGTAAGTTACAAAGCCTGATGGCCTCGGTTCGATTCCCATCCAGTATAAAAATTAGGGTGTATGAACACATGAAAACATTTGTATATACCGTTGGAACCTTTTTTTTTCTTCTTTTTTCTTTGTGTAACTAGCGAGCGTTAGCGGTTCAGGCAATGTATTATGATTGAGTAAGGCAAAAAAAAGTTCAGGCAATGTATTATGATTGGGTAGGCGGCGTGAGTGAACAAGTTAATTAAAGCCCTCTATAAATTTTATCTAAATAAAAATAGTTAAAGTAAATTATTAGCCATATATTTAGTTTAATTAGTTAAAGTGAAATGTAAATTACAAGTGAAAGTGTAATCCAAACAAAAATAATATAATATTAACAGCTAAAAGAACAATAAACAATAAGTGATAAAGTGCCTTGAACATCAAATCGAGATAAGAATTATTAAAGGGTGTTTAACCCTAAAAGTGCTTAAAAGCTATGTAAATCCCTACGGACAACAGTTTATAGCGAATAAAATAATTTTCCAGTGCGTAAAAACATAAAAAATCTTTTGAAAAGTGTGTGGAAAATATAAATCGTTACAAAATTCAAAAACCGCTCAACTCATTCTTATAGGAAAAATATTGTACGACATCTATCGACGAATTGCTAAACTAGTACAGTTGATCGATATTGTAATACTAATTAGTACTTAAATTAGCCGAAAGAGGGCATTGAATAACATTACTATACAGAAAGATAATAAAGACTTGTAAAGACTGAAATGGAGAACCAGAATGTTACCTTTCGTTCTTAAAAGACCAAAAAATTAAATGAATCATTAAACATGTCATTTATATCGACCAACTCGGATTATCTGGCTAGAAGCTTACCAGATTTATCCACTGCACAGTTATATAACGAGGATTGTGAGTGCTACAAAGAGCAAATATTACAATTACAGGAGCAACTACAAATAGCGCATGCTGAAATAGATAATTTAAACTCGGAAAACAGCAATCTTGAACAGCAAATTAATGAGCATGAAAGGAAAATTCTGCAGTTAAAACAAATCTGTAAGGGTTCGCCACAAGTTCAAAAAATCACTTATTCTTTAATAACGAAAAAAATACAAAAAAATCTACAAGAAAACAATTTGAGCATGAGTATTGGAGATCTTAGACTAAAAACAGATGATGACATAATACAAACAGATGGCGACACCAGTAACATACGAATACAACAACGAAATAATATATCAGCGTCTGAAGTGGTTCCAGACACTCAAAATGCATCAGGATGTGGCGTTGACATAAAAGAAATGTCAATATATAACTCCAGCTACAATCAACCACAAGATGGCACTAAAAACTTAGTAAATATTAATGTACAAAACAACCGAAGAATATTCATTATTGGTGAACAGCAGTGCTTGGGTCTTTGTAAAAAACTAACAATTTCGAGGGATACAAATAAATACGAAAAATACAAAATATATTCCTTTATAAAACCGTTTGCTAAATGTAATGAGTCATTGAAACCATGCCGTAATTTGGACATATCAGAAAAAGATTGGGTAATATTATGTATTGGTGAAAATGATGCAGACCCAAACCAAATCCATTTTCACTTAAAGAATAGTTTAGAGTTGTTGACCAAATGTAATGTAATAATACTTAGTGTTAACAGAAATAGATACCTAAATGAAAAAAAATTAAATACACATCTAAAATTTACATGTCAAACTTACCATAATTGCCATTTTTTGGATATATCTCATTTAAATGAACATTATTATAACTACCACTACTTACAGGGTCATATATGCAGGTTAATCAATCTAACCATAGATACCAAAGACTATAATACTAAATATATTCCTTCAGGTACAAATAAAGTAAAACCCTATTATCTTTCTATTATTAAACATAGCTTACCAAAAAGTTCCCCTTCGGGTATGTGCAGAGTAAAAGGGACCATCCCATATTATTTTCCTATCATTAAACGTAATTCAACTACTTCATCCAAAATATTTAACAATAAGAATTTTTTATGAGTAAGCCACGGGAATTAAAATTAAAAGCAGATAAAAAAAATAAAATAAGACTACTCCATCAAAACATAGCAGGTATTTTAAACAAAATTGACACCATTGAACTATGTCTAATTGAACTTTCCAAAAATAACTATCCAATACAAATTTTATGCTTTAGTGAAACTTTTATAAAAAGAGGGGATGAGTCACATATTACTTTTAAGGGATATACCATGGGCAGTTACTATTCTAGGAAAACACAAAAGCGTGGTGGTACGTGCATTCTTACATATTGCGGAATTGATTGCAAGCCAATAGAAATATGTAAAGAATGCTCATGTGATAATATATTTGAATGTTGCGGTATAGAAATCCCCAGTTTAAATACAGTAGTAATATGTTTATACAGAACACCTACATCTAACATTAATTTATTTTTTAATAAATTGGAAATACTGTTACATAAATTAAGATTCAAAATTATAAATAAAAAACTCATATTAACAGGTGATTTAAACATTAATATACTGTTAAATAATAAAAGTACAATTACCTTAAAAAATATCCTCTCAAATTTTAATTTAACTTTACATATAAATGAGCCAACACGACAAAATAGCTGTATAGATCTCATAGCAAGTAATCACGAAGAGGCATATGGTACAGTACACCGGCTCTATCTATCTGATCACGATACCGCGCAAGTGTTAGAATTTCCAGGAAAGTGTGAAAAAATGTCACAATATTGGTACGTTAAAAAAAGAGATTTTAGTGATGAAAATATAGAAAAATTTCTATATTATATATCACAATTATCATGGCATGAAGTCTACGCGGAATCAGACGTAAATAAATAATTTAGTATTTTTCATCAAGAACTTACATTGTATTATGAATTATGTTTTCCCTACATACTATAAATCTAAAATAACTACAAACAGTCGATCTCCTGCATGGATCACTAAAGGCCTGAGAAAAGCCAGTGCCATTAAAAGACAGTTAAGGTTTTCATATTATAAATTTAAGAAACAAGATACATTGGAAAAATATAATATTTATGGAAAAATATTAAAGAAATGCATAATATGGTCAAAAAAAAATATTAACAGAAAACATCTTAAGCGGGCAAAAAATAAAGGAAAAGCCACTTGGAACATAATAAAAGATAAAAATAATAGTATCAACTCAATTAACAGTGTGAAATCAATACAAAACGACGGAAATATTATTCATAATCCTACCCAAATAGCAACGTTTTTTAATGACTTTTTTATTAATATTAGTAATGGAAATAATTTACATGCGCCAAACGAACAATATCAAAAAATATCAATAAATGTTAATGATAAATCAATATCTTGATACCTACTTCAGAGCTTGAAATCATAAATATAATTAAATCATTAAATAATACCAAAGCTGTGGGGTATGACTCTATATCTACAGAAATAATTAAAGCAAGTGCTCGTGTCATTGCCCCCATTCTTAACCATATAATCACAAATTCCTTGATTCAAGGAATATTTCCAGATTAATTAAAACACTCTATTATTAAACAATTGTACAAGAAAGGTGATAGAAAAGAACCTAATAACTATCGTCCTATTACGCTTGTACCTATTATATCAAAAATTTTTGAAAGGGTTTTTTACAACAGGTTAATTAAATTCCTTAATAAACATAATATTATTAAAAAAGTACAGAATGGTTTTCAACACAATAAATCAACTTCTTTAGCAGCATTCTCTCTTATAAAAAATATAACTGGATACATTGATGAGAAAATTCCGGTGGTAGCCATATTCTTTGATATGACTAAAGCTTTTGATTTTGTAGATATGGGATTTTGCTCACCAAATGCGAAAAATATGGCATTAGAGGTGTAGCTTTAGACTGGATAAAAAGTTTTCTAATCAATCGTAAACAATATGTTGAAATTGCTACTTTAAATGACAGACATGAATGCAGTGTGCACAGATCTCCATCCAGGGTCAATAAACATGGAGTTCCACAAGGGAGCGTATTAGGCCCCTTATTATTCTTACTGTACATTAATGACTTACCAGATTCAATAAATTGTCAAAGTGTTCTATTCGCAGACGATATATCTATAATAGTGCCATATAAGGATCAAGATACATCTCACGAAATTAAAATAAGTAAAGAGGTACAATCTGTATTAAGATGGCTAAAAGCAAACAAATTAAATGTAAATTTGTCAAAAACAAAATTCATAAAATTTTGTACGAATAAAAGTAAACGCCCTGATAATAATATTAACATAAAAATAGAAAATTATAGTATAGAAGAAGCTGACAGCATAAAATTTCTGGGTATAACTTTGGACAGATTTTGTAATTGGAAACAACATGTAAATGATACTTGTCTCAAACTAAATAGATTTTCCTATGCCCTTAGAAAGCTTCGGACCGTATCAGATGAAAAGACTGCAGGTATAGCGTATTAAGGCTATGTAGAATCAATCCTTAGATATGGGTTAATAATATGGGGGAATTCTACTGATGTTGGTCAAGCATTCATTACACAAAAGAAATGTTTAAGGGCTATTTGTGGAGCAAGTCCACTTGACTCCTGTAAACCTTTATTTAAAAAACTTAATTTACTGACATTAACCTGCATGTATGTTCTTGAGGTATCAGTCTTTGTAAGGAAGTATAAGGATTTTTTTTAAATTCAAGGGGGATCATTTTAGTAAATACAGACCAAGAGATCCAACTAAAATAATGATTCCATTTTCTAGAACAGCTTTGAATAAACTGAATGTATATCATATGTGCATATCAGTTTTTAATAAACTACCTAGGAGTCTACGGGAACTTCCAATAAAATATTTTAAAAGTAAGTTAAGAAAATGGCTAGTGGATAAGTGTTTTTATACGATACAAGAGTTCATGCAACATAAAACTAATGTAAATGATTATTTGTAATATTAAATAAAATGTAATATAATAAAAAATATAATATAATAATAATAATATATAATAATAATAATATTTTGTATATAATTTATGATAAATAATAACATAACTTGACATTTTTGTAAGTAACATAATAGTATTTTAATTGTTTTATGTAATTATAAATATTTGCATGCCTATTAAAGGCAGAATATAGCTTGAACTATGCACCACTGTTAACTCTGGTACCACCTGTATTCTGTGCAAATAAATGTTTCTTTCTTTCTTTCTTTCTTTCAAACAAAAAAAAACATCTGACATACACTTTTATGTTTATGTTATTAATTAATAAGATAAGCATGTAGTTACTTTCATAGCGTAATGTCTTATGGAATCTTACTATGGGACAATACGACTGACATTGAAGTCATATTTGTTTGCAAAAGATAGGCATACGGATGATTTATAACTTAAATTGTAAAGAGTCACTTATAGACAAATTTAAGGAAATAAACATATTAACTTAGCATCAAAATATATTTATGAAAATGTAATTTATGTACACAAAAGATAAATAGCTTTCATAACAGAAAAATATGTTCATTTTTAAACACTAGGAACAAACATAAGCTTGTAATACCAGTTTTTAGACTTTATAGAATTTGTAATTAATTTATGATTAGGCAATATATACGCTTTTACAACAAACACTGTTTGTTATTCCGGACTATATTCTATCTAGAGATAATACGAATAGTATAGAATTCAGTTTAAGATTGAAAATTGTTAGTTTTTTTTCTTCAAAAAGCATTACATTACATTAAACAGTGGTAGAGCCAGGCGGCAGCTTTTGCTGTCGCACGGATGGGCCGGCTCGAACCGAGGTGGTACCACGACCGCACAGAAAACCAGCGTGAAGTAGAGGTTTACCTCTGCGTTTCGCTTGGTGAGTGCAGGTGGCCGGAGGCCCTTTGTACTGGAAATGAGGCATTCCATCTTAGTCCTCACGGGTGACAACGCATTTACATTTTGATTTGTAATAGAGGATAGATGTAGATGTCTATGGGCCGCAGCAACCACTTACCATCAGGTGGACTGTGTGCTCGTTTGTCACCCTTATCATATAAAAAATAATAATTTTAAACAAAGATATATTTATATTGGATCTAAATTTAATAAGTACATCGACCGCTATATGCTGACCCATTTCCATATTATTGCGAAATACACAAGCTTACCTGTAAAACACTGTCGTATCATTTTACAGCGACTGGTTGGCTCCAATGATTTTCCAGCTGACGACGCAAACGTTGATTTGACATCGTATGCAAACATTTATGCTAAGTGTTTTTCACATTTAATGTTAATAAGCAAAAATATTCCTTACAAATAACATGAATACAGATCAATGCTCAAGTCACGAAATGAAATATTTCTTCATTTAAAATATGTCAAACTAAAATACTTCCAAGTGGGGATAGTGTTATAATTTAGGGTATAAAATATGATGTCGGGAGGTGTTTAACCATTAGTTGCATCGTGTTTTCCACAGTCTACTAGATTTGTAAGTGTTCGACATCATCATCAAGACAGCAAGTATGTACGTAACACTTAGTTTCCATCACTCATTAAATACAATAGAATAATAATTAATTTGTTATATTATGTTAGAGTAAAGTTATATTATGTTTCGCTTTATAAGTTTTTCATATGAGTGTTTCTGTATAGTGATATATTTTGTGTTATATTTTTAGGTATTCCAACCCCTTCGAGTCAGACGCTGAAGTACAGTCGACTTCGCAAAAGAAGAAAGTGTTTAAGGAACCAGCTAATGTATTAAAGACTAAAACAACAGTTCCTAAATCCAAGAAACGAGTTGAATCATTCGGAAGCTAATCGGAATCTGAGGCTGATACATCATCATCACTCGCCCCAGCTTCAACCACCAGGAAACGTGAATTAAAAACTTTTACAGATTCTGAGGTAAGCAAATCTTATTTAATTTTAATAGTTTGAGTTACCATTCGTGTGATGTAAAGTTAGTTTCTATTTGATTGGATGTTGTGAATAAATTATCAGTCATAGGTTATTTTATGAAAACGTATTTAATTATATTCTTAGACGATCGATGTAATTGATACAATTGTTAGTGAATTGGACTACTAAGTCATGTTATGAGGATTGTATAAAATATATTTATGCTGGGTAGGAGGGAATATAAATATTGTTCATTGCTTATCAGTATGCCTTTGTTTAAATAGTATTTTTATTGTTTTCAGGATGAAGATTCTGAACCTATCCGAGCGGGGATTTTAAAAAACCTACTTATCATGCCGAACAGGTTCGGGATATATGCACCGGAGCGAGCCTTCAAAGCGAGGAGAATATTACATCGAAGTGCGCATCTCTAACTTCCGCGAGCTGGAGGCTATTCCATCAACCGACCGCTGGCAGCACTCTCTGATCAGCTTTAAATCAGCCGTCGATGAGAAAATCTCAACGTGGAAGGCTGTTACCTAGTTGGTATCATGCATCAAAGAAGATTATCACAACGTTCATCCAGTCTTATATCCAACTAAGGGTTAGTTTAATAGTTTAATCAGTGTTACTTATCTACGTGTTATTGCTTACAGTTAAAATCGAAATAAAAACTAAAACATTTAAATTCAAATTCAGATAAAACCGAAAATCGGAATAATAAACCATAAAACTAAAATTCTAAATCTGAACTATATTTTATTATCATAAACTGATCTATATTTTAGTGTAGTAATATAATAAGTGTTTTATCATTTATTTTTAGAAATATTTGGTACCCCGGCTTAGTACTTTTAATAACATAAACATAAAATCAAAATAAAGCTATAAAACTAAAATTCAAAATCTAACAACCAAAAAACTATATTTTATTATAATAAACTGATCTGTATTCGTAATAATAATAACAATTAAAAAAAAATTTTCTGCAAGCCCTGCGGTGTGCATGTTAAACATTATTCCGCTCATCAAAAGTCCTATATTCACAAGTCCAACTGCTTACTGCAAACCAAGTTTGATAATGTAAATATAATAAGCATGTGCTTTCAACAACAGAATTGTCACAGAATTAGTCCTAAAAAATTAACTACTTCACCTGAAATTTTCTTATCTTATGTTTCACACACATTTCTTCAACTAATTAAACAAATGTTGAAGAAACATACTGCATTTAAAATTAATTTTGAACTGTTTGAACATATAATTTACCCAAGAATAATGAATCATCTATTAAATCTGTTAATACTAAATATGAAATTATATACCAAAACACTGATCTATCGTGTGTTTACAATAGTTTTGCAGAAAAATTAAGGAACAAGTATTCAGAATTTGAACTTTGCGAATCAGGTTGGACTATAGAGGCCATAAGACACTTAGAATTAAATACTGTAAAATATATTCCGTTAAGATTTGGTTCGTATATACCATTACCTGAAGAAATTCGTAATACAAAATCATGCTTAAATTTAAAAAACAATGATAGACACTGCTTTCTTTGGAGTATTTTAGCTCGTTTGTATCTAATTACAAGTAATCCTTATAGAGTGAATTCATACCCTCATTACTCAGAAGTTTTAAAAACAGATAATTTGTTATTTTCTACAAGTTTTAATGATATTAAATTATTCGAGGAAATGAATCCTAATTTGAGCGTTAACATTTACGGTTGAGGTAAAAAAATAATGTGACCGGGCCGCTGTATAAAACTTTCAAAAGAAAGATAATGCGTGTTAACTTACTTTACTTAAATAAAAATAATAAACATCATTTTTTTTTTTTATAAATAGGTTTGATAAATTCGGATACAAACAATTAACTGAGCATAAATCTTAAATACATTTATTTGAAGAATGTGTTTTTTTTACATTTTAACACTGCAGAAAAACTTTTAAATCATGATTGTGCGAGGATGCAAACCATTTTACCGGAAGAAAATACTAAACTTTATTTTTCAAACTATGAAGAGACTCAAAGAATTCCTATTGTAATATACGGCGACTTTGAGAGTTTATTATATGAGTATTCAGACAAAAATAAAACAACGTATGTGGAAAATATTCAAATCCATGAGGCCAGTTGTTTTGCATATTATATATTTTGTGATTCTAAGCCCGAACTTAATAAATTAGTTTCCTATCGAGGGTCAGAGTGTGCTAAAAAATTTATTGAATCAATTAGTAAAGATGTTAAACGGTTACATAAATTACTTTCAAATAATACACCTCTAGTAATCGGTGAAACGGGGCGAGACTATTTGAATGTCATTTGTTTAAAAAATATTTAGTAATACAGATATCATAGTTGCAGATCATGATCTTAACTTTACTGGAAAATACAGAGGACCTGCTCATAACGAATGTAATTTAAAACTAAGACATGCTCATTCATGCCTATAATATTTCACAACCTTTCTGGTTATGATTGCTATTTATTTATAAAGGAACTTTCAGCCATTTGCGGTCGTATAAATCTAATACCCCGAAATCAAGAAAACTTTATTTAATTTACTGAGTAATTCCAATAGATAATAATAATAAGAACTCAGGTCAGTTGAAATTTATTGACTCTTTCAACTTTTTGAACTCGATCTTAGATAATTTTGTAAAATTAAAGATAAATATTTATTTAATTTAGTTCGAAAGAAAGGTATCTACTGTTATGACTATACAGATTCATGGGATCGGTATGAAGAAAATCAATTACCAGAGCAATCGAAATTTTTCAACCACCTTACATCTCAATCTGTTTCAGATGAAGATTACAGTCATGCATTGAAGGAATGGAATGATTTTAAAATCCGTAACTTAGGTGAATACACCGAATTATATTTAAAATGTGATGTATTACTGTTGTGTGATGTTTTTGAAAAATTCTGAGCTATGAGTTTAAAACAATATTGTCTTGACCCATGTTACTATGTCTCATCCCCATCATTAAGTTGGGATGCTATGTTGTTTCATACGAACATACAATTAAATTTACTTTCAGATATTGAAATGTACCAATTTTTAGAGAAAAGAATTCGCGGTGGTCATGCTCAATGTTCTCTAAGATAAGCAAACAATTAATACATGTCCTATTATGACAGCAAGGATAAAAAAAAATTTAATTTATCTTGATTGTGAAAATTTATATGGTTTTGCTATGATGCAAAAGTTACCAACGGGGAACTTTAAATTCCTAAGTGAAAAAGAAATTAATCAATTTGATGTAATGAGTGTTCCTGATGATAGTGTTATTGGGTATATTCTTAAATTAGACTTGCACTATCCAATTGAAATACATGATGATCATTCAGATTCACCATTTGCAGCAGAAAAGTTTGCTCCGCCAGGAAGCAAACATAAAAAATTAATTGCTAGTTTGTACGATAAATGTAAATATGTTATTCATTATGAGCATTTAAAAGAATGTTTACGTCATGGACTCATTTTTCTCAAAGTTTATAGGATATTGTTATTTAGTCAAAATGCATTTAAGCACCATATATTTAATTAAATGCAACACTTAGACAAAACGCTTCTTCAGACTTTGAAAGAGATTTTTTTTAAAAAAACAAAACAATTCTATTTTTGGAAAGACAATAGAGAATAAACGAAAACAAGTCGATGTAAAATTGGTTAATGTATGGAAAGATACATCCAATAAGACTAATAAACTATGTGGAGCTGAAAAATATGTAAGTGCTCCTAATTTTAAAAATTTGTCAATGATTTCAGATTCGTTAGTAGCAATCCAGTTAGAACTAACAAAAGTTATCCTTGATCGCCCAATTTACATTGGGTTTTCAATTCTAAATTTAGCTAAGAGTCATTTATATCATTTTCATTATTTTATAATGAAACGCATGCATAAATATTCACTGCAACTCTGTTATACTGATACTGATAGTCTGCTGTATCTAATAAATACAAATGATTTTTATGAAGACATGAAAAAAAATATAAAATATTTTGATACAATTAATTTCAAAAACAATCAGTATGACGTACCCAAAGTAAATTGTAAAATTCCAGGGTTTTTCAAAGACGAAATGGATGGTAATATAATAACTGAATTTGTTGTATTAAGAGCGAAATTACATTGTATTGATTCTTAAACAATCTCAATAATAAAAGTTAAGGGTATTAAAATCTGTTACTAAAAATCTTAATATTGAAAAATATAAACTAGCGTTATAATAATAATAATAAATGGCGTAGGAAAGTGACGACCCCATCGCCCGCTGACGTAACAGTTACGTGACAAAACTGCTACGTCGGCGCAATCAGTCAGCAGCTTGCCAAGCGGTGTTAGCGCCGTGCCTCGGCAAAATTGAGGGTGCAAAGGCCCGTTTGTACATATGGCTCCATCATGAAACGGCGCCGGGTCTGGGCGTCTCCCGTTACCTGACGCCCAATTTATGGATGATGGAAACGAATAGACCGCGTATAGGGCCGCTGCCTGAAGGTCGCTAAGGCGCGTCTGGAGCTGGCGCTGGACGGGACAGCATGCGGGCCGCCAGCTGAGCGCGAGGTGCTACATGACCACCTAGTTGCCCCTTGCATCCATCATCCCCACCAGATGGCTTGGTGTCGGCAGAATCCTCTCGGACTCGGCAAGCGGCACCCGCCGCTGGTGGAGTACGCCGAATGCGTTGGACGAAGGATATGAATACAAACGTATTGCGGGCGTATTTTAGGGCGAAAGGGAAGAAATTGGAGGTTTTTCGTACCGGGCTAGGATGCATCGACTATTTGCTGAGCTGGAGCCGTCTATGACCGTTACCGAGCAAAACCTGGCAGACCGAGTTCGGTACATCATGCGCTCAAAAATATTTGATGACGCCGAACTCGAACGACTACGGCGTAAGGCTATTCCCTCATTGAATGAACCGGCTATAGCTAGGGATGCGGCTCCACAGGACACAGACCAGCAGGCACATATAGAGGGCGCTATGGATCTCCCTGCTCTGGTTGATTCAGGCGATGATGGAATGGTCACCCAAGAACTAGAGCAGATAAGGAGTAAATTGGAGGAGGCGATTGTGGAAACGCGCATTACGCCTCTCGAAATTCGACCACGACTCCCGCGCATACCCCTAAGCAAGCGGAATCGAGCTGTCGTGAGGGCTCTCAACCCAATGCTGGTGACCTATTTGGAAACCAGCCGAGACCTTTGCGATACGCACTCAATTTTTTTGGCGCCGCACTGGCAGTTTGCCGTATTATTGGTGCCAAACTTCCCACGGCTGGACGCGCTACTAGACACAATAGCGCCATCCCAGCCTGGAGAAGAAGGATTGAGGACCGTATCGCAAAGGCAAGGGCCCTCATCGGTAGACTGATAAGCTTCAGGTCGGGCAATTATAGGCCGAGAATTGTGCGCACGGTCAGGATGGCGTTTGCTGGGACAAATATCAGTTTGTCCCAGCCGGATATAACGCAAAAACTGACGGAGCCCATAGACGACCATAAGCAGAGAATCGCTGCTTGGGGGAAGCGGATTCGGCGATATACCGAGAGGTCCACACGGTTCAACCAGAATCGTCTCTTCCAGAGTGATCAGAAGAGGCTCTATGAATCATTGGAGCGACCAATGGTACGTGGAACGGGCCCAGCACCGAATCAGGCCGACACTATCGCATTCTGGCGCGGCCTGTGGTCAGAGCCCGTAAACCACAGCGAGGGCCCTTGGACGGAAGTTGTGGCGAGTCGGTGTGCGAATATTACGCCCATGGACCCCATCATCATAACGCCGGATGACGTAGCTGAGGCGGTCCGTAGGGCCCCGAACTGGAAAAGTCCGGGACTCGACGGACTGCATCACTACTGGCTGAAGGGGTTCGTGGTGTGTCACGCTGTACTCGCCCGACAGTTTCAAGAGGCGCTCGACCAAAAGTCGCTCCCGAGCCTCTTCACTACTGGGATCCACTCATTTGGTTCCTAAAGACCGGGATTCCACAGACCCGAGCAAATACCGCCCCATAACGTATCTATCTACCATATACAAGACACTTACATCCATTTTGAGCGCGAGAATCACTCGTCACCTGAACTCAAATCAGGTGATGTCGCGCGCTCAGAATGGATGTCGGGGCAGTGTTCGTGGAACCAAGGAACCACTCCTCATTGACGCGGTCATTGGCAAGGTTGTTAAACGCAACCGTCGGAACCTCTCCGCCGCATGGATAGACTACAAAAAGGCTTTCGACTCGGTGCCTCATACATGGCTTAAGAGGGTCCTCGAGCTGTATAAGGTTGAATGTACGGATCGAGACTTCCTCGGGCAGTGTATGGGACAGTGGAGTACGATCCTTTGTCATCTAGGCCAGCGGTTGACGGCTGCGGAGAACCACATAAAGATAAGAAGGGGTATCTTTCAGGGCGATTGTTTGAGTCCAATCTGGTTCTGCCTCTCTCTGAACCCTCTCAGTACCTTACTGAAGGGCTCCGGGAGGGGATTTCAGCTTCGGAAAGGAGGTACAAAAGTGACCCACCTTTTTTACATGGATGATCTCAAGTTATTCGCCTCCAGTCGCTCCCATCTTATGGAATTGCTAAACATCACGTGTGATTTTAGCAATTCTATTGGAATGGAGCTGGGGACGGATAAGTGTGCGATCCTCCATGTTGAAAGGGGAAGGGTTGCTAACTCTGAGGGCATAGACTTATCTATGCCCATCAACATAAAGACCCTTTCTGAGGCTGAAACATACCGATACCTGGGTATGTCACAGAGCATCGGTGTAGATGAGGCGAGAATGAAACAGTCAGTTTGCGATGTGCTTTGGTCAAGCTTGCACCAAACAAGCACTTTGGTCAAGCTTGCACCAAAGTGCTTAACAGCCTTTTGTCCGGTGTGAATAAGACGCACGCATATAACGGTTGGATCATGCCTGTTCTTATGTATACTTTTGGCATGCTCAGGTGGACTCAGACCGAACTGAACGCTCTGGACAGAAAAGTCCGCACTATAATGACGTCCCATAGGATGCATCATCCGAGATCGTCAGTAATGAGGCTGTACTTGCCGCGGAAACATGGTGGGCGCGGCTTTTTAAGCGCGCTTACCATGCATAATCGCGAAGTGTGCAGCCTCCGTAATTACTTTCTTACGAGAGCGGATGATCCATACTATAGGGACGTTATTTCCTGTGATAAAGGACTTACCCCTCTATCCTTAGCCAACGAGCAATGGCAAGACCCGGCAGTACAGGGCATTTCTGACCGAGAGACCGTATGGAAGGAGAAGGAGCTCCACGGGAGGTTCTACAAGGCTCTATATGAGCCTTTCGTAGACACAGTCGCCTCCCTCCACTGGCTACGTTTCGGTGACCTCTTTGGGGAATCCGAGGGTTTTGTCTGTGCGATACAGGATCAGGTTATTAAGACCAACAATTATCGGAGATACATCCTAAAGGATGGCACCGTTGACGTCTGTCGAGCTTGTCGCCATCCCGGTGAGTCACTTAGGCATGTCATCTCCGGTTGTTCGGCGCTTTCTAACTGTAAGTATTTGCACAGGCACAACTTAGTAGCCAGGATTCTACACCAGGAGCTCGCTCTGAAATACGGTCTCGTGGATCGGAAACTGCCGTATTATAAGTACTTGCCGGAAGCCGTGCTCGAAAATGACCAGGCTTTACTGGGACCGGGCCATCATCACGGACAGGACTATTCTTGTGAATAAGCCTGATATTGTGTTGATGGACCGGGCACATTCAAGGATATTTTTGGTCGACATTACCATTCCTTATGACGAGAACCACGTGAAAACCGAAACAGATAAGCTGACTAAATATCTGGACCTGGCTCACGAGGTGACCGACATGTGGGGTGGATTGCCGGCCGAAATTATACCTGTAGTCATCTCTGCGAATGGGTTAATTCCAGTCAGCCTCTTGGGTCATCTGAGGCGACTGGAACTCCGTGACGGACCGCTCCAAGCTCAAATGCAGAAGGCGGTGCTCCTCGATACCGCCCGCATCGTCCGCCCATTTCTTTCCCTTTCCCCTTAACCCTTGCCCTTCTGGTCTCCTCTGCCAAGGGCTTCCATCTGGTTGGGTTTTTATATATTTATGTATTTTTTATGTATTTATTTTATTTTATTGATATTTATGTACGTTTACCATGTTTATATACAATTATATATTTATATTGCCCAACCAGATGAGAAAACTTTTTAGATACCCCAAAATAATAATATTTCATTTATTTTAGACCAATTATCCATATATGTTAAAAAAAAGGTTATGGTCTAATGAAAAATTTAGAAAGAGTATGTGTATAATTAGATCAAAGGTTCATCAAATATTTACTGAAAAATTTGATAAACTTGTACTTAATAGAGGTGATAATAAAAGACAAATTATGCAGGCAGATGGCTACAATTCGTTACCGTGTGGACACTATAAAACTATATTTTAATAAATTTGAATTTAAACTATGTAATGCTACTCCTATGTACTGTATAAGAGATAAATGTATAGCTTAAGTGACATGTATTATCATATTTATAACTTTACATTATTAGTTTAAAATAAATAAATAATTATTTTAATAATTACATTCGTTGTAACAATAAATGTCTTTTCTTTTTTTCTCTACACAATTAAATAACAATGATACATAATAAAACAACAATAAAATTCAATGTATAACTTTTATTAAATTTTACAAGCTACATTAATTAAATTACTAGTATCACATAATTTTGCACCTATTTTTTTATAAGACAATTTAGGCATGTAACACTTCATCATAAATTGAATCCACAACATATTGAACACTTGTATTAGCACTAAGATCGTGAATGACATTTTCTTCTTGCTCGTTAAGTTTGCAAATACTGATTTTAATCAGACGATGACCTCGTTTATCTTTATCTTGGCGGATAATGTATGAGGATGATGATGATGATGATTCTTGAGAATTGTTTCTCTTCCTATAACATTTCTTTGATTTCGTTTGCCGCTCTACATTAAAAGCTATTCTATTTGAAGCTGCTCCTTTCGGTTCTAATAATTTATTTATTTATTTTTATTTATTTATTTAAAAAAGGTCTACCTACAATTGTTACAATTTAATATACTAAATCTAAATGTATAATAAAGTCTTATACTAATTGCACAATTATTTACAGGTAAACACCGCGAAACCATAATTAAAGTCTTAATTTACATATTATGTTAAGAAAAAAATATTTAATTAAAACATTTTAAAACAGAACAACAAAACAACCAGTGATTTAGATATTATGTGTAATAAACATACAAAATAAAAATAACTTAATTTGAAATTGTGTCTCACAATTACTTGCGAAACTTGTACGAGGAAACAAAATTTATATCTGTCCGGCTACTGACCCCATTATAAAGTTTACTTAACCTAGCCACAGGAGAGTTGTTACCAAGCACAGTCCTACGAAATGGAGGGGCAAGTGGAAGAATGGGAGCTTGTGGAAGTGTCCTGGGCACCCTTAATTTAAAGTAACTTAGAAGTTGGGGACAGTCTGTTTGACTTCTTAAAATTTTGAAAATAAAAGTTAGGTCGATAATAGCTCTGCGTTTTTCAAGAGAGTCCATGTTAAAATGTTTTAGCCTGTGGGAGTAAGAGTATGAGAAGCCCCTTCTTCCCATTCCAGAAGAGTACGCCAGGTGCCAAAGAAATCTCTTCTGTATCCTTTCTAGCCGCAAATAATGGGTAGCATAGTGCGGTCTCCATACTACGCTACAATACTCAAGAGTGCTACGAATAAAGGCATTATATAATTTTTTTTTGTTTGATAACTGTGAAAAATTTTACCGTTTCTTTTAATAAATCCTAACATTTTCGATGCTTTCTTGACAATATGATCATAATGTGGAATAAAAGTAAATTTGCACTACCCTTAAGTCTAAAACAGTATCTACTTCACTTAAAGTAGAATCATCTATTTGATAATGCGAGCTTATAAAGTTACGATTTCGACAAAATTTAATATGGAAACATTTATTTACATTAAGGTTCATTGAGTTATTTCTACACCAGTGTGACAGCCTATTTAAATCAGATTGCAATAGTACTACATCGGAATCATCAACAATTTTACGAGAAATATTTAAATCGTCTGCATAAAGATAAGGTTTAGAGTAAATAAAACTATCAGTTATATCGTTAATAAAGATGTTAAAAAGTATGGGCCCAAGATGTGATCCTTGCGGCACACCAGATGTTATATCGTAAGTATAGCAATAAGCGTAAGTATAACAATGCACAAATGCTTTGGTCATTGTTTGCTATAGTAATACCATTTGTGACAGACCTGGGATAGGCACTAGACCCTCCACGTTTGCTTTTGATAAATGACCAAAAGTATTTTGAATTTTGCCTAATCGTTTTCTCTATGTTAACAATATAATTATTATAACACTATTTATCTAACTTATCGCATCTTTGACTTAAAATTTGTAGTTCAATTTCGTCTAAAGGGTTACTATATTTTTTATACTTAAGCCGAATTTTATTTTTTTCCTTTAGTCTTGCAATCAGCACTTTATTAAACCATGGGGGGTGACGTTTAGGGCAATTAAAATTTTTAATTGGAACAAATTTTATAATGATTTCATTTATAGTATCATAAAATATTTCTAACATCCTATTCACGTCAGTGCATAGAGAGAAGATTGAATCCCAATGCAAACTAAAAAGATACTTATTTATTGCCTTGTAATCAGCCTTATAAAAATTTTACTTAAGAACACTCATATTAGGCGTTAGTTTTTCTGTTTCATCAGATGCGATATAAGTGCAAATAGGTGGATGTTGTGGATCGATGTTGGATAAAACATCATAAGCAGGAGACACAGTACAGTTATCAATATCTGTAAGAACTAGATCCAATATTTTATCTCTAGAGTTAATTATACGGTTAATTTGTTTTAGATTATTAACAAAAGTAAAATTTATTAATGTTTGACAAAGACTGGTGGTGCAGTAGCTTGAGTTGTGATTAACCTGCGTCCAATCTATATTACTCACATTATAATTTAGTGTAAATTTATCCACATCCTGTGCATAGTAATACGGATTAGTGATAGGATTAGAATCATTGTGTTCCTCAGTGTAGGCCATGATCTGCAACTAACAAAAACAAGTATGAAGTCAAAAAAAGGTAATGGCGGCTGAATAACTAAATAGTAAAAAAATGATTAAACTCACCAATATAGATGATATTTGACGAGCGTTGTAATCAACGTGCACTTGCTATGAGAATAAAACAATAATGAAACAATTGAGGGAGGGTGGGAGGCGCTCTTCAATCAGGTAAGACACATCATTGTATTTAGTTAGCGGATGGTTGCAAATTAATTAATATCTTTATTGTAATGGATTTACTATGTTAGGTTTTCGGGTCTTAGGTTTTTTTTCGTTACGGAATTTCTTGATTCGGTCGCCGCGCTCAAAGCCCGCGATAAAAGCTATGCAATAGCTTAAAAATGTTTATTAGCACTAACCATAATCAAATTAGGCTAAACAAGTTGTACTATTAGAAATTAATCATATAGATGTGGCTTGGTTTTTTTGATGACATCTCATTTATTTTTGTAGAGAGTTATATCTTGGTACCTATCTACTCCTATTATTCCATTATATTATGCATATATAGGTAAACTGATTCATTCCCTGCAAATGGAACTTTGTAATCCTATATATTTATATGGGATTACAAAGTTATTTATACAGTTAGTGTATCTCGAAAACTGGACCGGAAATTGTAAAATATTTTATTTTTTCGTTGATTTATATACTAAACAATAGTCGTACTCTAAATTTAAAGCTTCTATGTCTGCTAGAAGTGCGTTAGAGTTTTGATGATCAATCGATCGAGTCAGTGAGTGGCAAAATTAAGAAGTTTTGACTAGTTCTAGTTCTTAAACTACTTGTTTAAATTTAATTACATTTAAAATATACTGAGTTTATACAATTTCTACTTGGTTAGTGAAAATTCATACTTCTAGTTTTATCCACTACGAAGTTATAGGGTTTCGAAAATGGCCTGATTTGCTTCGAGAAAAGGATCGTACGACCGTGCCGCTTTTTTGCTCGACTTGGCGGGCGCACTGCCGTGCCCCCAGACGAATCCGACAAAGTAATTAGCATTCTAAATATCGAAGTTCTTCCTACCAACCAAATCAACAAATAAACAACATTCATAACTACTTAATTAACTGACTGATAAAATATGACCTAAAAATCCAACCACACTAATGTGAATATCTTAGATGCAAAGTTGCCTATCTTGGCCATATCATTTCCAACGAATGCGTTAAGCCGAACCCCGATAAAATACGGGCAGTTCAAGAATTCCCTATTTCTAAATAGTGTAAAGATATAAAAGTATTTCTAGGTCTTACAGGATACTACCGTTGGTTTATTCACAACTTCAGTAAACTCACTAAACCTTAAACTACCCTTCTTAAAAAGGACACTGCTTTCATATGGGGCGAAACCCAACAACAATCCTTCAATGAATGTAAACATCTTCTTACTAACCCTCTAATCCTACAATATCCTAACTTAACAAAGGAATTCATACTAACCACAGACGCTTGGATAAACGCCTTGTGTGCTGTGGACAAGGTGGACTGTGTGCTCGTTTGTTACCCTTATCCTAAAAAAAAACTTTCTTAGAAAAGCATGTAACAATTTTTTTCATATTAAGTACGATTACTGTCATCATTACACATATTTTTGTTATAAATGTTATAAAAGCTTGCCATGGAATAACATACCTACAAAGCCACATGGTGACTGTAAACAAATTATAAATAATTGCTTTGACCGTTCTCGTCGCCGACAACACGTCGAGATTCCCATGTCATCACTATACACCACTGCTACAACATCTTGTATATCAGAAAATTAAGACGAAGCTGCTGACTAGACTCAAAAATGGAGCAAACCCGCTCAATCTTTGTTCAAAGGGGGGAGGTGTTATATCATAAATACTATTTACTTTATATTAAAAGTCCTGTATACTTTATATTGTTTATTTACTAAATTACTTTCTTAGAAGCCAAACGAATGTTATGTCATAGGATACTATTTACTTTATGTAATAAGACCTGCATACTTTATAAATCATATTTTTTACTTTCTTAGAAGCCATATTATATGCTAGTGTTTATAGTTTACCATAAGTTAACCATAATACCAAGACCAATTTTGTTTCCTTATGTTTACCCCCACCTCCTAGTTTCCAATACTGTTTAAACCAAATCTTTCGATCCCTCAATACATGTCCCTCCGAAACAAGCAATTCCTTTATAAGGTCTGTATACGACCAGTCACGTCTTACGTGGGTCCAATATTTGCTCACGCTTTTTTTATAGGAGAGGGGGCAAACGAGCATGCGGCTCACCTGATGGTAAGTGACTACCGTCGCCCATGAACAACTGCAACACCAAGGAGGGAATTTCAGATGCCTTGCCGGCCTTTTAAAAAGGATTAGGCTCTTTTCTTCAAGGTCCCTAAGTCGTATCGGACCGAAAAAATCGCTGATGCTAATCGATTCCACAAGGAAGTCGTGCAAGGAAGAAAACATCGTCTAAATCGCACAATGGTGGACCGCCAATCATCCAGATGGTGTGAATGGTTTCGGGAGTTCTGCCGCGATGTGCGTTCGTGAAATTTTTGGGATTAATTCAAACAATTCCTCAGAGCACTCCCCGTGGTAGATGCGAAAGAAAATGCAAAGGGATAAAACATCTCTTCGCAGTGCCAATGAATCAAGTCGATCTGAAAGGACTCGGTTGTCGAAGATTCGAGCCGCTCAGCGCTGGATGCAGTCAAGTGGAAGGAGCTGGCATTAGGGAAACGCTGACCCGAAAGTCATTAATGAACTCCAAATAGTTCTCTTCTGTCGTCGCGCTACGAACGCACCTTGGTACGCCGTAACGCCGACCTCTATCGGGAGTTAAAGCTCCCTACAATTCAACAATTTCTTAAAACACTATCTGAAAACTTCTTCAAAGCTTCAGAGTTCCACTCCAATCAATTCATTCGTGAGACAGCTACCTATGCAGCCCCACTCCCCTCTCGCTATCGAGTCCGCAGGCCGAGAAACTCTCTCGGACCCGCCAAATAAACTTTCAACCGACCTGAACTACCTCCTGGCGGCTCAGGCCGACTCTTCTTAAATTTGCCTTAGTAGGCTCCCCCTCAGCGGCTCGTAGCCGCCTGCGTCCTCTTTTCCCAAAAGATTTCGAATGGCCTAACAAGCCAATGCCAGTCGAATGGGTGGTGTTTTGTGGGTACACTTAGGATTGTTAGGTAGTGTAGTCACAGTTAGTCCCACATAAAACCACGACAGCCGGCTGTCGTGGTATGCATAAAGCATTCACCTCCTCCTCGCATTAACAGGGTAGCCCTTTTTATTTGCTTCTGGGCACAAAAAAAAACCCTCAATACAATTCCATTACCAAATTCCCTATATCAACTACTATAATTTAAGTTAGTTTAAAAGTATTAAATAAATTTATTTTTTAAAGAGTTTTTGTCTCTGCCACATAACAAGTGTCCCTCTTTTAGTAAAATGACATCTATTGAACGTTTTAAATGTGTAAAGCATAACAACGCTTGTGTAAATTATCTAAGTATAAAGCATAAGACAGGCGCTTGTACTTTAAAAATGAAATGTCGATCGTGTAGCCAGCGACATCAAACTTTGTTGCATTTTGATAAAGTCTCGAATAACAATAACAATACTCGCAATACCACGCGCCCAAATAACGAATCACAAAATCTCACGAACCTAAGACCGAGTATGATGATGGCGCCGGGTACACAGTCGCTGTGTACAACGTCCGTCAGCAAGCC
Organism: Parnassius glacialis; assembly: GCA_033319125.1. Taxonomy (NCBI): domain Eukaryota; kingdom Metazoa; phylum Arthropoda; class Insecta; order Lepidoptera; family Papilionidae; genus Parnassius; species Parnassius glacialis. Next base: position 239,128 of record JAVANC010000014.1, read on the forward strand.
GCCTTATGATAGGCCGATGTGAAAATTCACACATAATAATTATGGGAAGCGGTGGATTGGAAAAATCCGTTAAGGGTTATATATATATATATATATATAATACATTCATGATTTAAAAGAGATATACAATTTAATGTTGCAATGCTTTTTGTCGATCGCATTACAGATAAGGCAATTATGCCTTCCGCTCCTAGAACAAGCCTTTACATTTTGTTTGAGCAATGATTCGGCGACAGTAGGAGAAGAATTTAATGATTTTGTTTTTAAAAAATGAATATCAGTCAAATGTTTCTCAAAAGCCATAGCAACATCTTGATAAGATCGCGTTAAATTATTATTAATTTTCAATTGAAAATCCGAGTTGCGCGGTTTGACTTTGCTCATTTCACTATCTATTATTCTCTAGCTCATTTTAGTTTTATCGGACAGTTTTAATTTTGTTGCATAAATGTAAAGCCTTAGCAGTGGAGCACACCTTTTTAAATATTTTCGAATATGTTTTTACATAATCTCTAAATATAATACTAGTATTATATGATTTTCGTCATAAATCTCGTATAACCTTCGCCTACTTTTAAAAATTCCTACTGTCGCCCATTTATTAAATGATTTGCGACTGTTAAAAGAGCAAGTTTTAGAAGTAAATATTCTACTTAATTCACAACTTATAATTTTAAATAACGTACCATACAAATAATGAGCACTATTTTAAAATTAAAGTGATGGAAGTCTTTTTATTATATTACTTCTAAACCTCTCCAAGCGATGTTCATTTATTGGAATAAACACAACTTTCTTATTTTCCTGTTATTTGTGTACGTAAAGTAGTGATAACAACTGTCCACAGTGATCTGAACTTAAATATTGAATAATTGATTTATGCAAGGGCTTAACATCTGTAAAAATTTTATCTATACCGGCCGCACTAGGCCCAGCAATACGTGTTGGTTCTAAGAATAAATTAATAAGACTATACGATTTTAACAATGAGCTGAATTTAATACTAATGGAAGAAGTTTCAAGGAGATTGATGTTAAAGTCTCCACATATTACAACAGACTTGTTCTGTTTACTAAGTTTGAGCAAAAATTCTTCCACAATCCTTTCAAAATAGTTATAAGTAGCACATGGTGGTCTGTAAACGCTTACAACATCAAGGTGCTCGAGCTCGACACAAGCTATTTCTACAGTTCGCTCAACAGAGAGGCTCACAATATCCTTACGTTCTTTATATAATAATGACTTATCTGCTAATATTAAGGAGCCACCAGGTTAACTTTTTTCTCTATTGAAGGAACTGACCACCTGGTGATTTCTGAAATTAAACATGAAATGCTAATCATTTAGCCAATGTTCAGTAATACAAAGGATGTGTATATTGTTACTATTTAAAAACAATTCAACTGTCAATACTTTGCCCATCATGCCATGTATATTTTGATGCACCAGGTGTAAACAATTTTTATTACTTATTTGTGGGCTGTATTCAAAATTAATTAAACTCTTATTATTGCTAGAGACTGCCTCTGTTGTCACATTTACTAATTTAAATTAGTTAGAACTGATTCCAAATTAAATGTCAAATAATTATCATGCTTAATAAAAGCAGTCTTGGTAGCCAAAAACTTGGCTGAGTTAAAAAGTAAATAATAAGATAGCACATTTGCTACCAGTCTTAAATTATATTTGGATAGGTAATACCTATTTTTTGTCCAAAACTTTTTTATTAAATTATTTTTGTCAATTACATGAAATTTATAATTATTATCATTACAATTATATATCAAATTAAAATTATGCATTCGTATATTTAAATTATGTCTTAAATTATTTTCCTGTGGCAATCCCTCTATATAAGGCAGTGTGAACATGTCAAATTTGTGTTATTAATTTGCGTAAATTAATTTGTGTAAATAATAAATAACTCAAATAGAGTTATTTATTATTTTAATATCCTCCGCTATGGAACTTTTATAGAGTTTTGGTGGTGGTATAATATTATCAGCACACACTGACTCTGAAGAAGCTGGCATTGAACGTTGACACACACATTGATATTTAACTAAGGAGTCAAACCGCTCCTCATTATATTTACAAATCTTAACCAGATTATCCATAGCCAATATGTGTTCTTCTATTTCATTTTGGGCTGATTTATATTTATTGGACACAGTTTGAAGGGAGTTAATAAGTGATAATATTTCTGATTTAAGGCACTCTTCGTCAGTCTAATAACATTTATTTATGTTATCCACCTCAATTGAATACAACTTAAGTTCATATATCAATGCTTGCTTTTCTTTACATACAATAATATAATTCTTGGTATTAATCTTATTTCTTCTTAATTTTTGTACTTTCCTTATGTATTTATTAACTTTTATATACTACTTCAATTTGATTTTACTGCAATTAATCCCTACTCTGTTTCCTGAAGTGGAAGAGTCGTCACCAGTCAAGTCTATTGTTGCAGATTGCTGTAACATTCTTGAAGTATCATATTGCACAAGCTCAGAGAACAGGCTTTGAGTCTGGGAGGCTTTAAGGTTATCTATATATGTTATAAATTGTGCTATTTGCTCATTAGCCTCATTCAATTGTAACTTCAATGCAGCAATTAACCTGAGAGCTTCCTCATATTCCTTGCTGCTTTGGTCAAACTCATTAACCGTTCCCTGTAGCTGATCTCTTTCTTTTATAACACTTGTGTATTCTGTATGTAACTTAACCATATCACATTTCAATTGTGTATTTTTGGCAATTATGATACTATTTCCCTTTCATTATCATCCCTTTCTTTAAGCAACAGTTCACGCTGCTCCTTGGACGCCTTAAGTTCTTGGAGCGCAAGCTGGAGTTGGTTCTCCATCTGGCGCGTCTTGACGTTGCGAGTATTCATTTTACTATTTATTATAAATAATAAAAGAAAACAAAGATCGAAAACAGAAGGAGCAGAGTAAGCTAATGTAAAGTTGTTGTTGATTTTTTTTCTATTTACAAGTCTCAAATCAAATTATCGTTAAAACAATTCGAAAAGAAACCTGCAAAGAATGTAATAATCCGAGTAATAGAATAAATCTTTAATTTATAAAAGGAATGATATGAAATAAGAATTACAATTATTTTAAAACAATGTTCGTTACCAGTACTTTTTGTTCCAACACCAAAAAGTTGTTATAATATTTATGTATGTTCCAACTTTCTTAAATATTAAATACAAAGCGGCAGTAATTATTAACTTTAACATAAAATTGAGGTGGATATGGTGAATTTACAATATTTAAATTATTAAAATTTATCGGGACCAATTACTTTTACAACTTATTACCAGGGTTGCCACAGCAAAAAATTCAATATAATACACAATACTCAGAGTGAAGATATTTGTAAGGGTTGTCAAAAATTTAAATTACGTACATACTTTACTTAAATTTTTTATTTCAATAATTTCACAACAATTTTTTGGAGGTAGAAGTTTTTTTTATTAAATTCTCAATAATTATAAATAAATAAACATAAGAATAATTATGAATAATTTTATTTGCTAGAGTCATCGTCACAATCAAGAAATACATCTTTTCGCCTTTTCGTCGGCTTTATGCTTTAATTAGGTAATTTCCGCTTCTCTGATTGAGTATTATTATTATTAAGTCTAAATGTGCTCGCCACATGGTTTTCATATAGATCAAAAACTTCTTCACCAATTGTAATACCAGTTGACGATTTTTGACAAATTTCAAAATTTAAATCCATTCTGTTTTATGTTATTGGACCATATTGTGACAAGTCAAAATATTTTTTGTTTTTTTAGTGTATTTTTAACGTCAGATAATATAGTTACTACTTTGGCGACCCATTTTCTTAAAGTGATATCATTTTATTAAGATCAGGATTTTTTTATAACAAACTTAAATTTTTAATTCCAACAATAGCAAAACTAGTTAAGTTAAAGTATAAGTAAGCAATCCAAATGACACTGTTCTTTGGGTGCAAATTATATTAATACTCTAAGTTGAAAATATGAAAAATACTAAAAAGTAATAATATTATTAATACCCGACAACGCAGTAAAATAATATAGATTTCTCATTTCTTTTCTTTTTCTTTTAATTAAAATTAATCGATTAAATGTGAATCGATTCATTTTCATTAAAAATAAAATCGGTCCAATAGGCTGCTACGGTGAAACATCTATACAAACATACATACATAGATTGATAATTTGAATCGCCATAGTTGGGTCCAAATATAAACTAAAAGTGACAACCCTTAGTTGTAGCAAATCATGGCAAAGTAACCGTCATATCGTGAAACCACTACTATGGTAACTTTGCCAAGTTAGTTTTATAGACAAATATTAAGACTACTATATTAAAATCGAAATATCACATTTCCTAACCATTAACATTACGTCGTTACGAAGATATAGGTACGTACATTCATTATTTAAACTAAAATCTACAAAAGTTCTGGAGCACTGAAAAAGGTGTTTTAGTCGCCGGCACAATTTCGAGGTAAAATAAAATGTCTAAATTTACTCTGATATTGCCATATTGAAAATAATGCTGTTAATAAAAAAAAATGACAAATCTCAAAAAACGTTACGTTTTCCGTGTTAATTGTAATTTTGTACCAGTACACCACTGATGGCAAAGTTACCTTCCATTGGTAAAGTTGCCAGACTTGACTGTATTACATTAATACTATGAAAGGTCAAATTATACTGTCAAGTAATATCAGCAATAGAAGCTTGGGGTGAGACTGGCACAAGTGCCACCCCAAAGCAGCGAACATTTATTTATTATATAAAAAGGCATAAAGTGATGTTGATTGTGTTAAAAACCTGTTTTCGCTAGCAGTGAAAAACTATTTGATGATATGACCACATTAAATAGCAATGTTGTGTTTAGTTATCAATATCGTTAAACGATCTCTATTCATTGATTTGGCTAAGCTATATCATGGTCAAGAAACAGTGATAAATATCATGAAATGGCACCATTTCACGAAACAATTATTTAACGAGAATTTTGCAATAATTGCAGGCTGGCCAGTTTTAATCAGTTTACATACGGATATAGTATCAAAAGTATGAAAATGAATGTTTTTTAGTTTTTTTTTTATAGAATAAGGGTGACAAACGAGCACACAGTCCACCTGATGGTAAGTGGTTGCTGCGGCCCATAGACATCTACATCTATCCTCTATTACAAATCAAAATGTAGATGCGATGTCACCCGTGAGGACTAAGATGGAATGCCTCATTTCCAGTAAAAAGGGCCTCCGGCCACCTGCACTCACCAAGCGAAACGCAGAGGTAAACCTCTACTTCACGCTGGTTTTCTGTGAGGTCATGGTACCACCCCGGTTCGAGCCGGCCCATCCGTGCGACAGCAAACGCTGCCGCGTGGCTCTACCACTGTTTAAATTGTTAAGTTCTAAGAAATATCAATTTTCCTACGTTTCATAGATATCACTATTGTATTAATTTTTAAAATGATATAACGATTAAATTAAACGTTAGGATTTTTAAATAATTTAATAAATCTAATTCTTTAAACATATAAATGTAAGTTATTTATATTATTTAATTTATAAGTTACTACTAGTTTGTAACTATAGGCTTTTTTAATTTAATGACAGATGGCGCTGTTTTGATAATTAAAACGTCAGCATTCAGCGGAGTTTCTAATTGATATGCAAAGGTTAAAACTAATTTTAAACTTTATTTACAAATATGAAATTTATTTGAAAAAACACCCGTCATCCCGCCTATTAACTAAAATAATCATATATAATCCGGCTCCTTGGCGCAGTGGTTTACCAATGAGCCGCTGGAGGCCGCAGGTTCGAATCCCGAACGAAAAATTATTTGTATGGCTTACAAATAATTGTTCCGGGTCTGGATGTTTGTCCTCGTGCAATTTATTTTTGTAAACTGCCTCCAGGACACAGGAGAAAATCCTAGTGTGGGAGTAACGTTTAAAAAACGCTCAAACGCTCATAATAGCAAATTAACATCTAAAAGAAAAAAAATATTTAAACTTCTTTTTAGGGCAAGTTATCGGATAAAAAGCCTATATTATATTATAGCCTATAAGTTGCCCCGGGTCACCAACTACCTCAAAATCATCATCATTACAGCCCTTCACAAGTCCACTGCTGAACATAGGCCTTCCACAAGGAATGCCACAAAGCACGGTCCTGAGTCACCTGCATCCATGAACTTCCTGCAAATCTTACCAGGTCGTCACTCCATCTAGTGGGGGGACGCCCTACACTTCGTCCGCCGGTACGAGGCCGCCACTCAAGAACTATTTTTCCCCATCATTTGTCGGTTTTTCGAGCAATATGGCCGGCACATTGCCACTTCAGCTTACTAACCCGTTGGGTTATGTTGGTCACTCTGGTTATACTGCAGATATCCTCATTTCTAAGTTCATCACGCAGAGAAACTCCGAGCATAGCCCTCTCCATAGTTCGCTGGGCAACCTTGAGTTTTCTCGTCCGGCCAACAGTGAAGGACCACGTCTCAGTACCATAGGTCATCACTGGCAACACGCACTGGTTGTACAGTTTATATTATATTATTTATATTAAAAACGTACCATACAAATTATTAGCACTATTTTTAAATGAAAGTGATGGAAGTCTTTATATTATATTACTTCAAAACCTCTCCAAGCGATGTTCATTTATTGGAATAAACAAAACTTTTTTATTTTTCTATTTTTTGTTTACGTAAGGTAGTGATAACAACTGTCCACAGTGATCTGAACTTAAATATTGAATAATTTATTTATGCAAGGGCTTAACATCTGTAAAAATGTTATCTATACCGGCCGCACTAGGCCCAGCAATACGTGTTGGTTCTAAGAATAAATTAATAAGACTATACGATTTTAACAATGAGCTGAATTTAATACTAATGGAAGAAGTTTCAAGGAGATTGATGTTAAAGTCTCCACATATTACAACAGACTTGTTCTGTTTACTAAGTTTGAGTAAAACTTCTTCCACAATCCTTTCAAAATAGTCATAAGTAGCACATGGTGGTCTGTAAACGCTTACAACAACAAGGTGCTCGAGCTCGACACAAGCCATTTCTACAGTTCGCTCAACAGAGAGGCTCACAATATCCTTACGTTCTTTATATAATAATGACTTATCTGCTAATATTAAGGAGCCACCACGTATAGTTAAAAAATTAAAACTAAAACATTTTATCCTAAGCTAGAAAACAACCAGAGTTATTTTAAATATTAATTTAAATAATAATTGTGGCTATCATACTACATGTTATAATTATTATAACAAATAATAATAATAATTGTAGAAATAAATCATTTTAAGAAAATAATGTTTTATAACTCGACATTTACTTAAAAGAGAATAAAATTAGCTTCGAGAAAAGGATGGTACGGCCGTGCCGCTTTTTTGCTCGACTTGGCGGGGGCACTGCCTTGCCCCCAGATATACTGAGGGGCACACTGAAATGATCGGGAATAGAATATTTTGGATTGAGTTACAATAATACCTTTTTTAGAATTTAAATACTGGCCTCTTAGAATCTTAATGACATATAAACAATTAAAAAAAGGTTAAAAAACAAAAACTATGTTGGTTTAAAGTTGACACGTCGTTAACAGAAATGGAGCTCACGCGTGAACCTTTCCGTGCCATAATTTATCACAATTTTCATCGCGGCTTATCTCAAGATAAATGTCTCAGCGAACTTGTTTCGATTTATGATGTTGATGCACCGAGTCAAACGACAATATAACGCTGGTATGCCGAGTTCCTACGCGGTCTTGTGTCACTCAGCACTGTTTCTTCAGCAGGTCGACCAAGAAAAGCGGTCACGCCTGAAAACATCGCAGCTGTGCGAACTATTATATTAGATGACCGTCATGTGATATACGGGCAGATTCGGGCTGTTATTAGTATCGAAATTACTGCAATTCAGTCGATATTACATAATGAGCTATGTCTTAAAAAGCTAGTTTCCCGCTGGGTTCCCCACAATTTGTCCGAAGAGCAAAAGGTGGCTCGTGTAGATTGGTGCCAGAATACTCTGCAACGCTTCAACGGAGGGAAGTCAAATGCCGTTTATAATATCGTGTCAGGTGAGGAATCATGGATTTATTTATACGAACCTGAAAGAAAACATCAGTCAGCAGTTTGGGTCTTCGAAGCCGAGGTCAAACCAACGAAAGTGGTTCGCTCCCGCAGCGTGTCAAAGAAAATGGTTACAACGTTTGTCTCGAAAAAGGAGCATATTGCTACAATTCGTTTACATGAACGCAGAACGGTTACCGTTGAGTGGTATATCACGTTTTTTTTAGCAAAAATATTAGCCGAACTCCGAAAAAGCAACCCGAAACGTCGCATCATCCTTACATCACGATAATTTCCCATACGGCTCGGAAGACAAATGATTTTTTAAGTAGGAAAACGTTGAGCTGATGATCCATTCTCCGTACAGTCCTGACCTGAGCCCAAACGATTTCTTTACATTCCCTAGAATGAAAGATATTTTACGCGGTCAACGGTTTGAAGACCCCGAAGCAGCTGTGGAAGCGTACAAATCAGCCATTTTGTCAACATCAGCTTCAAACTTGAATTACTATTTTATTGTTTGCACGAATGGAAAGGTGCATTAAGATGAACGGAGATAACTTCGGAAAACATTATCAACTGAATACTATAATTAAAACCTACCTTAGCTTATCAATATATTTATATCAGTATTTCGTAGATAGAAGATTATTTGGAAAAATATAGAGTCCGACGTAATGACAGAATCCATTAAACATCACTTAGGTTGCTTAGCGTTTGTGTTTTTTATGCGTATATTTATGTCGGCATAAAATAACATATTATTTCCATAACAATTTCGCAAAAGTTTATACAGCATGCCCCACTTCAGCTTCATAGCTTAAATATTTTTCAATATATCGCGTTTTAAGCTTTAAAATCACTCTACCGTAAAATTTGCGTTTTGTATTTACAGGATTAAACTTAGGGACCGTCGAATTTTCGAAACACGTTTTCTAATGAAAACAAAATTTGACAGTGAGTATAGTATTTGTTAAAAGTGAAAACCGTTACAAGGAAAAAGAGCCAGACGTCATTTCTAAAAAAATGTTGGACGAGTTCATCACACTGACTCAATTTATGTTAACGGACTTCTTGATCTCCAAATATTTCTAAATTATTTAATCATACAAGTTACTTCTCAATTAATTAAAATTTTAATTCACAATTTCTATATTGTTATTGAGCGCTTATTCCGTCGCTAATAACGTAGAAAGGTAATCATTTACATTTAAAGATGAAATTCTAGCGATAAATCAAACAAAAAACTAGTTAAAACTAGTTAAACTAGTTAAACTCTTAAAAAACTGTGATTATGATACAAGTTCCATTGTGTAGGAATTCGCAATGCGCGCTACGTAACTTGAGCGTGAAATTCGCAAAAGCGAATGCACCATCGATTACAAACCCAGATGTAGCGAGCATTGTACAGTCGGCTCTTTTTATTTTACACCAGACATGATCTTAACTGAAACTGTAATGACTCATATGACTGAAACTAAAGATAACTCATACCTCATGCATATAGCAATATCATTAAAATGGATTTAAAACAAAAAAAATAACCTGAATAGAAAATAACATTTCTAAATAATGCAGTAACGCATACTGATTTAAATCTAACATTAAGTAAAAACATCTGATAAAAATCTAATTGTTGGATCAATACAACTGTGCACTAAAGTTGGGAAAATTTAATATAATGGATTTCCGCAAAGTAACGCGTGATTCTATTAATAATAAGACTTTGTGTGTTTTATAATTAGTATTGGTTCTATCAAAATAAATGTTTTTATAATTACATGTCTTTCTAAGGCTACATCTTCATATATTTTATTTTAATAAAATTTATAACACATCTATTAAAAGGTTGTGATCATTTCTAAAATTTTCTGTAAAGAACAAATCTAAGTGGCTATGTAAAGGATAACGTAACCAGATTAATGATAAGTAGAATTTTAGCCTGTCTTGCGTATGTTTATCCGGGAACTAACGATTTAGATACAAAAATTTGTCAATCGTTGCAACATGTGTGATTGCCGCTGTATAATGCCCGGCTACTAACCAAATTTCATGGAAATACATATTTTATGGTAAAGAGTTAGTTTTAATGACCCTGGGTAGGATTAACCTCTTGTAGCATTTAAGTTTATGTATCAATAATATCTGTGCGTGTAAAAAAAAATCCATTATGATACGAGTAATCCTTTATTTTAAAATCATTATTAATTCGTGGCGTAGCCATGCTGCAGCTATATTGTGGTTGTAGCACCCACTGGTCTACCAGGGAAGGACCACGCTCACAAAAAACACTAGTATAAAATAGCAGCTTAATGCTGTTATGTTATACTCATATGGTGAGCGTACAGTACCGGAGACCTTTTTTACTGGAAACAAAGCTTTCCATATTAGTCGTCAGGGGTGACAAACTAATAGGCGGAAAGTTCTCGTTCTCCATCATGAAAACATACCCATGTTCAAGCTGCCAAATTGAACAAGATTAAATAAAGTATCGATATATATTTTTTAAATTAAAAGATATTTGAAAAATATTAAAAATAGAAAGAAGTGACAGTAGCCTTATGGTTAAGACTTGTTAACGTTGATTATTTTGTAGTCCGTAGCTTAAATATCTGCGTTCGAATCAGTCATTTGACTGATGTCGTAAATCACTACTTGTCTACGCAAGCAATTTGAACTTACTTGGAGTAAATAACGCGAGTATTTAATCTGTACATCAACAAAACTTTCCTTGATTAAAAAAAATACCGCCTGGATTGATGGGATATTAAATACGCTGACTCGAAATTAACGTCTCGAAAATGTGTGTAACCACCCTTATGCATTAGGGCGTTACAAATTTTTAAATCGATCACGTTTAATATACAGTCATTTTAGACCTGACATCACTGAGACGAAGCGGCACATAAGTCAACAGAGAGGACGTATATATATTATGATTCAAATTTAAATTCCCTTCAATATAATTCTATTAGTATCAACAAATTATCAAAATGAATGTTGTATTAAGTAATTATACGTTGGACTTGAAATTGTCACAAAAATTATATTAAGCTAAATTAAAGAAAAATGGCTCACGATGAAGAGTCGTGTTTAGTGGGCGGGTGTTTGTATACGGCGTTACGTTTATCTCGCCTTCACGGTGTCGCTCCTATAGATTTGAAACCGCTTGGCAATTTTTACCTTGCTCGAATTTCTAACTCATTAAATTTATATAGCTGGCTTCTTTTCACAGGCATCAGTAAGTGTCATTATAATATTATATTAAGACGGTGTTGTGCAGAAATGTTTCAAGCATCAAAAATATAAAGTTGTTCAGATTGGAAAGATAAATGCATTTTTCTTATGGCAGTAGCCCTACTCGTTTTTAAAAATATATTGAAAAAAGAGCCTCTGGATCATTAATATGGCGAGTTTGTGGGTTGTATCATTTCAGCGCAACGCCTTACAATTTGAATTTAAACTTTACATTACCTTGTACTATATTTCATCATCGTCACCATCAGCCCATTTTAAGTGTATTCCCTGCAACTGTACCCTGTACTAACTACAGAACACCGGGTGATAAGTGCCTACTGCAGTCCGAAGACACCTCCAGTCGACTTCAAATAACGAGGGCTTCAGATGCGTTGTCACCTTTCTAGACTGTAATTTTAACTTTTAAATAGCCTGTGATTATCCTGGCTCTTTGTGCTCTTTAGATCGGAACAGATCAGTGCTAGTGCTTTTTGGCTGCAGAAATGGGTAGTAATGCGTCTGCTCTCGTACCACCTAGTGAAATATTTAATTAATTTTTTAAGTAATTAAATTCAATTAAAATGCCTATCAAAAGTCCACTGCTACGCCATAGATTGCCTCGTTGGAGGAAATTGCTATAGTTGCCATTTCATTCACGTGGCTGGTGGGTTAGCAACTGCAGTTTTTTATTTTATTATTTTGAGTAATAGTTATCTGGAAGACGCTGCTGCCCATCTCCTGCTGCATTTCTTTCTGTTGCCTCTTATGAAACTGACGGGATGATATAGGATAGTGGATACTCTTACACCGCTAGTACTTCTTGTGGTCTATCTGGAATTAAGAACAAGATTGACATGAACTTATATAATTACTAACTACGAAACTATAATTACGAACTATAATAATTAAAGGGATTTTTGTAGGTGTTGCAGGTTTTGTAGGATTAATCATGGACTTGCTGGTTTATGGTACGAGCGATGCTCTAATGGCTACTAATATTTCTTCTTTAATCTCATATATCAGTCAATTTATGATGATGAAGATAATCATAGGTTTTGGGTTATACGACGGGCGAACACGTATGAAAAAATATTTTCGATATTTGAAGCAAATAGAAAAGGTTACAGTATAGTATCTATTAACTTTTTAATTCGGCTTTTACCATCATTTCCGCAATAAATTTTCTAAATCACATAATTTATTTCTGGCATCTCATCCATACTTAAAATAAATCCGTAAATAGAAATTTGTCTGGTTGTCTACGTTTGTGCACACTAATCTCCACTAAATCTAAAGTAATTTGTTTTCAGTGATGTATTGAGATGAGACCGGGCCAAGATTAAGTATTTTTTTACGTCAATGTGACGCGTACAAAGTTGGGAAGAAAATGCTGCTAGGCTAATTTTTCGGCATGACAAGGAAACTTTACTAAATGATATACGTGAAAATAGTGTACTTTATGTGTAAAAATTGCAAATAATGGCACTATTCGTGTACTTTTATACGTGGTAGAGCCATGCTGCAGCTATATTAGTAGTATAGTTGTAGCACGAGTGGGAAGGACCACGCTCTCACAGAATACCAGCGTAAAGTAGAAGCTTAACACTCCTGTGTTTCGTATGGTGAGTGTATAGAACCGGAGAAACTTTTTACTGGAAAAGAGGCATTCCATCTTAGTCCTCACGAGTGACAACTCTTCTGAATTTTGATTCGCAAACGAGCATAGATGTAGATGTCTATTAGCCACAGCAACCACTTACCACCAGGTGAACTCTGCGCTCGTTTGTTACCCTATCCTATAAAAAAAAAAACTAAGGGTCAGCTGAGTGTTGCCGGTGTGATCGTCGTCGTGTTATTTCAATATCATCTGATTTTCACACGGCCAGCTCTTTGTGAATCTATTGCGTGTTACCAACTCTAGCATTAATCTCTGATAAATGTATGTCCAATTTTATATGAAGGAAAGTGTTACTATAAGGAATAACAATTAAAAGAAGAAACTAAAAGGAACTCCCTCAACTATCGTTATGTCGAATGTAGATACTTTTCTTCCGTCAACGCAATTTTTGTCAATTACAGCGAGTTTCTAGTTCAATCTATCAAATAACCTTCAAGGAGTATAGCCCGCTCAGAAATATAAATAATATTATTTTGATTATTGTGGTAGTCATAGTCATAGTCATTTATTCCATAGAACAATATTACATTATAACAGTGGTAGAGCCACGCGGCAGCTTTTGCTGTCCTACGGATGGGCCGGCTCGAACCGGGGTGGTACCACGACCTCACAGAACACCAGCGTGGAGTAGAGGTTTAACTCTGCGTTTCGCTTGGTGAATTACCTGCATTCCGGAGGCCATTTTTACTAGAAATGAGGCATTATATCTTAGTCCTCACGGGTGACAACGCATCTGCATTTTGATTCGCAAACGAGGATAGTTGTAGATGTCTATGGGCCGCAGTAACCAATTACCATCAGGTGGACTGTGTGCTCGTTTGTCACCCTTGTTTTAAAAAAAAACCATTGTATTCGATATAAAAAAAATCATATAAAAATTATTACATGGATAAAGACCAACATTTACATGCAATTATTTAAATTAAAATTAGAATCGATATAATTTAAATATCATTTAACAGATCAATTAAATTTACGCGAACACTACACATTTAAATAAAACTAATTTTACGGATTTTATCGCGTATATTAACTTATTTTACATTCCGAAGTTTCAAGCACTTTACAGCACCCATGATCACGGGAGGGACTGAGGTGTATGACGTCCCAATGTCATAGTTAAGCACGGCTACCTCCAGATTAAAAATTATTAATTTTTGTTCCGATCTACGCAGTATGGACTTACAGTATCATGAAGTCTTGCAGTTGTATGCTTGTGTTCTTTAGCGAGGATTTGTGGTCTATCATATCTAATGTAGTGACGGGGGCGATCCTGTGCGTGTTCACAGACTGCAGACTTCCCGGAGCGTCTATTCTTCACATCAGCTATGTGTTCTTTAACACGGGTTTTTATAGATCTTTTAGTTTGTCCTATATAAGAGAGACCACATTCACAATCAAGCTTGTACACTCCTGCATCTTGCAGAGGAATATTACACTTGACTGATGGTAAAAACTGACTAATCTTCTTCGGCGGCTTGAAATATGTTTTAATGGAAGCACGCTTCAAGATGTAGCCAATCTTGTCAGTGACACATCTGACATATGGCAGTACAGCAGGCACTCGCTCGACTGTAGCCGCCTTCACTCGTTCACTGTGACGTAGGCGCGAGACCCGAAGCTTATTGTCGTGCAAAACTTGCTTGACATGTTGGAGCTCGGCGGCTAGGTGTTTACTGTCACAGATCCCTCGTGCTCTCTGAAACAAAGATTTACCCACGTTAGCTAACTGTGAAGGACGGTGGGGAGAATCACCGTTTAAATATCTATCTGTATTGGTCTTTTTTCTATACACAGTGTGGCTCAAGGTGTTATCAGGATTCCGAATTACTAACACATCTAGAAAAGCTAAAGAATTGTTTGCCTCTAACTCCATTGTGAACTGAATTTTAGAATTTAAGGAGTTAAGATGGTCTAGAAATGCAGTTAATTTATCTAAAGGGAGAATTGTGAAAGTGTCGTCTACGTACCGCTTGTAGAATCTTGGGTTTACGGGAGAAGTACGCATGGCTTTCTCCTCAAAGTCCTCCATGAATATATCGGCAACAATGGGAGACACAGATGAGCCCATCGCCACTCCATCTACTTGCTTGTAGAACTCCTCCTTCCACAATAGGTAGCCAGATGTAAGGCAGTGTCTAAGTAATACTGCATATTCTACGGGCATGTTGTTTTGCTCTAGCCTTCTAGTAACAATCGAGATGCAGTCTTCAACAGGTAAGCATGTGAACAGAGACTGCACATCAAAACTGACCATAGTTTCATTGTCTGCCAGATGTAGGTCTTTAATCTCGCTGACAAAATGGTAGGAATCCTTTGTGTGTGCTCTTGTAAGTCCCCTGAGCGGTGAGAGTATATTCGCTAAGTGTTGAGGTAATTTGTAAGTTGGTGAATCGATTTGGCTCACTATAGGACGTAGTGGAGCATTGGGCTTGTGTATTTTTGGTAACCCATACAATTTCGGTGGTTTGGCACACGTAAGTATTATCGATTTTACGTCTAGATTTAATCTTTCGGAGTGTTTCTTTATGAGATCACTAGTTGTTTTAAGTGTGTTATTTGTTGGGTCATTTTTAACCTTTTTATAAGTACTTGCATCCGACAAAATTTCTTGTATTTTAGAATTATAATCCGACGTATCCATGACTACCGTGGCATTTCCCTTATCTGCGCGGAGAATCGTGAGTTCTCATTTATTGCGTAGGTTATTTAACGCTTTAAATTCGTCTTTAGGTAGATTCGGTTTTAGCGCTGAGCTTCGACGTAACATAGACGAAATGTCTTGACGTATCGCTTCCAAATCTTCCTTTCGCATATTGTTTTTAAATAAACAGTCCTCAACGCTGCAGATAATTTCTTCGTACGGTAATTTTGTAGGTGTTAAAGCTAAATTAAAAGCAAAATTAAGGCCTTTCGATAAAACTCTAATTGTTGCATCATCCAGAGTTTGTTTTGACAGATTATAGACCGCGCTTAATCTATGATCCGCGTTCGTAGTCAATGGTTGCGTTTCGTTCTCACGTTGACTCAGATGTTTGACATTTAATTTGGTCGTTAATTTTTGATATTTTACTATACATTTGTTTTTGCATTCGTTATATTTATTAATTTCTCGTTTATTTAACGTTTCGATGCAAACATTATAATAAAATGTCGTTAAAACTGCCTTTAACTCACTGAATGATGTGTCTATGGATTTGTTTATGGTATGTAGATCGGAGCGTTTTTGTTGGATTACCGTTCGTAACAACTTTTTACTTGCCAGATTTAAGTAAGATCTTAAATCTGGCAAGTAAAAAGTTGTTACGAACGGTATAAAAAAAAATATATATATATATATACTGATATAAAAAAATCATTTAAAAAATTATTACATGGATAAAGACCAACATGTACATGCAATTATTTTAATTAAAATTATAATCGATATAATTTAAATATCCTTCAACAAATCAATTAAATTTACGCGAACACTACACATTTAAACTAAACTAATTTTACGGATTTTATCCCGTATATTAACTTATTTTACATTCCGACCTTTCAAGCACTTTACAGCACCCATGATCACGGGGGGGACTAAGGTGTATGACGTCCCAATATCATAGTTAAGCATGGTTACCTCCAGATTAAAAATTATTAATTTTTGTTCCGATCTACGCAGTATGAACTTACAGTATCATGAAGTCTTGCAGTTGTATGCTTGGGTTGAGATTTAATTTTATTAATTATGGGATCCCAAGCAGATGGTAGCACCCAGCCATCTTCTCTGTCAACAACTTCGAGCATAGTGCTCCTAACAACTACCGGCATAGGTGTGACATGGACATTAAACAAAATCTTTGTTTTGTCCATGTTCATCTTAAGACCTATCCGTTGGGAGACACTTTGAGGTCATTGAGCAAAGTGCTTAGTTCCTCCAGCGATTCTGCCATGAGGACTATATCGTCGGCAAATTGAATGTGAGTGATGTACTCGCCATTGATGTTAATTCCGTATCCTTTCCAGTCCAGAAGCTTGAAAACGTCTTCCAATGCAGCGGTGAAGAGTTTCGGGGATATAACATCACCCTGTCTTACACCTCTCTGCAATTGGATAGGTTTCGTACTCTGGTTCTGTACTCGGATAGCCATCGTAGCTCTACTGTACAAACACTTCAGCACTTCGATATACCGACAGTCAACTTGGCACCGCTGAAGGGACTGCAGCAATCTCGCTCAGACTGACGTCCGGGATATCTTCGGAATAGTGTCGGATAAGACTCGCTCTTGGATCGTTACTCACACTTGCGTGTGGCTCCAACGATGACGTGTACAGCTGCCCATAGAACCTCTCAATCTCACTCAAAATCTCAGGTGCCCCGGAAACGATGCTGCCACATTCGGTCTTCAGCTTTGACAGTTGGCTCTTTCTGGCAGACAGGTCTCTGGCAAAGACTTTGGAGCCTTGGTTCCGCTCGATCACTTCTTCAATACGAGCTGTATTGAAGTTGCGTAAGTCCCGCCGCATGCATTTGGAGATCTGTCTGTTCAGTTGCCTGTATGCTGTCAAATCTGTTGAAGAATGTAGCCTCATCTCTCGTCTAACAGCCATGAGATTAAGAGTGTGATCGGAGAGTTTTTGTGTTCTTCTGCGGCGGGTCTTGCAGAACTTAGCTCCGACCGCATGGACAGTTTCCACGAGCTTGTCATTCATATCGTCCACTTCATTGCAGTCTACTAGGCACTGAAAACGGTTTTGTAACTCGAGCTGAAAGGTTTCGGGACTTTGGATTAGAGCACGAGGGGGACGGAGCGTTGACTTCATCAGACGAGACCTCTCCAACTTAACATTTAGGTTCAGTGTGCCTCTAACCATTCGGTGATCGCTGCCGGGTTTCACCCTTGCGATCACTGAGACATCACTGAACAGTTGTCGTCTGGTCGTCATAATGAAGTCAATCTCATTTTTTGTCGAACCGTCGGGGCTCGACCAGGTCCACTTCCTGTGGGGCCGCTTCTTGAAGAAAGAGTTCATCATAAAGTGTCCCTATTTATCCATGAAGTCGGCCAGCTGCTGGCCCCTTGGGTTCCGTTGCCCTATTCCAAATTTTCCTACTTTCAGCTCACCGTTCTCTCTTGTGCCTAGTTTTGCATTGAAGTCTCCCAATAACACCGTATATTGGGTTTTGGAAGAATGCATGACTCTAGAGATATCCTCATACATTTCCTCCACCTCCTTATCGGGGTGTGCCGAGGTTGGTGCGTAAACCTGTATGACCTTCAGCGAATACCGTTTGGTGATTCTGAGTATAAGGTACGCAACCCTCGTCGACACACTCCCGATCTTTACAACGTTGTTAACGAGAGACTTGTGGACGATAAATCCGACAACTCCTTGGGACAAATGGTCGCCCTCCCGGTGATAGAGCAAGTTGCCGGATTCGAGGATTACCGTGTCCTCCCCCTCTCTTCGGACTTCGGATAATCCTATAATATGCCAGCGCAACTTGTCTATCACTTCTTCCAGCTCCACGATCTTCTCGTCAGTCCTCAGGGTGCGTGCGTTGTATGTTGCCAGGTCGAGTCGTCGTAGGTGGCAACCGAACCTCCACCGGAGATTCTTAGCACCCCCTGCCCCGCCGTTACCATCGTCGCCACCGTAGCCAGGAATAGCGGTGCCCCCGGGGACTGGGGGCCGTCTGTGTGTTGTTTTTATCATTGGGGGGTATTTGCCATAGTTGCCACGCTTGGCGAGCGGGTTGGCAACCGCAGTTTTTTATTGTAATTTTGGCTATTATCAGGAAGATGCTGCTGCCCATCTCCCGCCTGTTTCCCTTTGTCGCCTTTTACGACACCCACGGGAGGATATGGGGTAGTGGATATTCTTGACCGCCACTACACGGCATTTAAAAACTTATAGTAAAAAAAAGTAAAGCAGTGGGATATACACACACATACACACAGTTTGTTTAAATATAACTACAAAAAATACTTACTTAGTATTCAAAAGTCAATTTATTGAAAATTATTTACTGTGTCTTACATACTTTTCTACTCCGTTTATTCGTTTCTTTTTAATCTTATTTAAGTAATTGCTATTTTTATTATATTAATTTATTATAAGTACTTATGTATGTTTTATTACTTATATTATAGTTTAATCGTGTACCTATATGGTTTGAATATACTGTATGTGCATATTGACGTAACATTGTATAATAATGAATATTGTTAAGTTTTGTTTTTGTTAAATATTATTGGCACCCACGGAAGATCAGTGTCGAAGTACTTTGTTAGTACCAAGACTATGCTGAGTTGGGTACCTTTTTAGTAACCGTTTATCTTAATATGTTATTCAAGCAAACTTCTAAAATGTGTTACTAAATAAACTTATTTTCTTTCTTTCTTTCTTTCTTTCAATATATCCCACTGCTGGGCACGGGCATTCTTTTATATATATATATATATATATATATATATATATATATATATATATATATATATATATATATACTAGCTGGCCAGGCAGACGTTGTTCTGCCCTTTTCGGCGACCCTTCATATAAAAAAACCCTTTAAATCGTAATAAAAAAATATTGAGGGTTACTTATCAATATAAAAACTATCTTATCTCTCAAGTTGAACTAAACTGCACAGAGTGTGCAAAATTTCATTGAAATCAGTTCAGTAGTTTAGGAGTTCATTGCGGACAAACAACGTGACACGTAATTTTTTTATAAAAAGTAATATATATATATATATATATATATATATATATATATATATATATATATATATCCCACTGCTGGGCACGGGCCTTCTTTTATTTCTGAAAGGGCTATGGAGTAATATGATATGATTGTCATTTAGGCTTAAAAGAAGTTATTTCACATAATAAATAACAGAGATTCCTCTGCCTAAGCATATATGTATTAGTAAGATGCGCAGGACATACACGTTTGTGCACACATATAATATCGCAGACATAGCTAGTTTTTTATTAATTAATCATCCGATTACGAACTAAGTACAAAGTAATTCTTACATCTACCGACAGTATAGGTGTAGAACTCCTTTTTTATCTTGAAGTCCGCCAGGATTGGAACCACCCTGTTCTTTGTCTGCCTCTAAATACTGCACTGCTGTTCCTATTGCTTCTGTTCGGGCTTGAAGTGTATGAGAACCTGAACAATTACAGGCTTTGAGGAACTCTGTGCCTTCATTGTTGAAAGTTTGATGCAGGTGTGCATGGGCTGCAGCAGCCCCTCACCAATTGTAAGGTCGATGTCACACAAATTAAAAAAAAAACATTTTTTTAATAAGCGTTAAATATTTCAGGTGCACAGAGACATGCGGTGTGATCTAACGCAACAGTTTAATGAGAAAACCTTAAGCGCTGGAGTGATTTGTCTTGTAGTTACTTCATATATAACTCAGTTTATGTATTTAGGATTATATACTTATTCAACAATAATACATAGTGCGTTGGTTACAAATAGAAAATTTTGAAGTACTTAAATCTATCTATGTATACTAAGAAAGTTAAATTGTTCCAGCGATAATAATATGCCTAAATGGACTTTTTGTTATCGAGTACGGCATGGCTCTTCTCCTTCTCATGCAGTTTGCTTGTTTTGTTATTCGACTGCAGTCTGCGTTTAAACAAATAAACAACCGCCTTAGAGAGCTGATGCACACCCAGACGCTAAACAGTTTGTATAATGAATGCAGTTTAATTTTTATCTTGTTCGATTTCTAAATTGGCTGTATTCTGAATGACGAAGTTTTGAGTTTAAGGAGATGGAAGGAATATTTTGAAAGCGTGTTTATGAGTGATGAGACGTTTGAATTAAATGAAATAGAAATTCCGGAAGAAGAGGAAATAGATAGAGATATAAGTATAAATGAAATAATGAAAGCAATGAAAAGTATGAAAGCAGGTAAGGCAGCCGGTTATGATAGAGTATCTCTCGAAATGCTAAGGGCTGGAGAAGGAGTGGTGGCAGACCTGCTGTACACCTTGTTTAATTTATGTTGGGAACTTAAGCGGGTACCGGGAGACTGGTGCAAAGCCGTAATCGTCCCAAAATATAAAGGAAAAGGATCACAGCAGGACTGTAAAAACTACCGTGGTATCAGCCTTCTTAGCATTGTGGGAAACTGTATGCTAAGGAACTAATTGAAAGAGTTATGAAAGAAACTGATGGAAAAATTTGGGATGTACAACTGGGATTTAGAAAGGGAATGGGATGTACGGATCAGGTCTCTTCCATGCGCATGATCGCGGAGAAGTTTTTGGCCAAAAACCAAAGAGCTTTTTGTGCGTCCATAGACTTGGAGAAGGCTTATGACAGAGTGGACAGGGATGTGTTATGGCAAACACTGAACTCATTTGGGTTGAGCGCTGGCTTGATACAGGTATTGAAGTCTCAATATAGGGACTCTAGTGCTTGTGTCAGGATCAACGGGGCCTACTCGGACTGGTTTGGCATCCATAAAGGTGTCAGACAGGGCTGTGTGGCTTCCCCGTGACTGTTCAACATATTTATGGACAGTTGTTTGGAAAATTTGAAAGCAGAAGAATGCGGGTTAAGAATGGGTGAGTTAACCGTCAAATGCCTTTTGTATGCCGATGATCAAGTCATACTTGCGTCGTCGGCAGCCGAGTTGCAAATGATGGTTACATTAATGAACAGGACATTAAAAGAAAAGGGAATGAAAGTGAACGCAAGTAAGACGAAAGTTATGGTTTTTGAAAGAGAAGAAAGTAAAACGATATGTGAAATAAGAATAGAAGGGGAGTTGCTAGAGCAAGTAGATGAGTTTGTGTATTTGGGATGTGTGTTTAGCAGGGATGGTAGATATGATAAGGATATAGAACGACGAGTGAATGCAGGAAATAGATTGAATGGGGCTCTACACTCTATTGTGAAAAGTCAGAATGTGTCCAAAAAGGCACGTTTCGCAATTCACAATGCTGTGTTAGTGCCTTCTTTAATATATGGTAGTGAAAGTTGGGTGTGGCAGAAGAAGCACGATAGTAGAATAAATGCTGTAGAAATGTCTGGCCATGTAGAAAGAATGAATGAGGAAAGAGTGACAATTAAATTTATGTTGCAGAGGTGAATGGCAGAGTCGGTAAGGGTCGCCCTAGGCGAAAGTTTATCGACCAAATTCGCGATATATTGAAAATGGGCCAAATTAAGAGTACCTTTAACCGACGAGCGTGTATGCGTAGGTATATGGATGTGGAGGAAGCGAGAGAGGTTTGTCAGGATCGTGCTAAATGGAATTCCATAGTCTCTGCCTACCCCTCTGGGTGACAGGCGTGAGTGTTTTTGATTTTTAAATTAGAACTAAACAAATACCATTAAAGTGTTTTAATATATAAAGTATTAATACATAAGTGTATCGATAGCCATCAAAACGTGCACACATAGTCAGTTGAAGTTTTCAATGTACTCTTATTTAAACGACACTGAAATTGCTATTTTCTTCTTATTAATAGGTTTTAAGATTAAATTTTACTTTGCGTGACTATACCTTGTGATTCCTCAAATACAATTCTTTGCAGCCAGAAGATATCTACGTGACATTTCTAGTTCTTACGTCCAGTTATGCCGCATGGTAAGAGATTTTAATAAGGAAAACGAAATAATGATTTTCGTCATATTTATATCTACATCATCGGGCATATTTGCATTCAGTCATCAGTTGTTAATAACGTTATGCCTACCAGGTAAATCTTATTACAAATACAAAATATAAATAGGACTGTAATATATTTGTATATACGCAGATTTATATCAAAGATTTATATGAGGTCAGGGTTGGCGAACCTTTATGTATCAACATGCCATTTCTCTAAAGAAATATTTAATGATGTCATAGACGTGCCGTAAAATAATTTTGACTTCATTATTGTCGCCGCTCCGCGGACCGCGCCAGAACACACCGTAGCCTAAGATGATCACTCGCGTTTGTAATATTTTTTGCACTATATTTATTCCGTGGTAATATATAATACTTCATAGTGAATTTTGTGATCAGTTGTGTGCGCAAGATATTGTGTCGCATGCCAGCGATGGCACGCGTGCCATTGGTTCGCCGTCCCTGATATAGGGTATTGGATATTGGTAAAGACTCCTAATAATAGTTTGTTTAGTTTAATTTATTTTTATTGTTAATACATATAGTTATTAAATTAAATATAACAGTTAATACGCTTCTTCCTCAGGCTTAACGACCCATTGTTGACATAGACCTTACGACTGTTATCTAACACATGTAATGTAATTTAAGCGGGTTGACTCTCAGTATATAAAACATTGCAGTACGGCTCATGTACATAGTGCTATGTGATGATTTTTAATTTTTATTTTATATGAGTTTCTTCAAGACTGATTTGTTTCCAAATATCCCAATTTTTCAAGATCTAATAGTATATAATTCGTTATAATAATTATTATATTAATTGTTAATATTATATAATTTATATCACTTCAGAAGATGTTTTGAGAACATTTTGTGAAGTTGCCACGACTTTAGACTGTTTACCATTAGACGCAATTAGGAAACTTCAGCTAACTATAACGTATATAATACAGCGACAACATGGTAAAAGCCAATTGTGAAACCGCATCACGTATATCACGCCGCATTCAGTAAAGTTTTGAATGAGTATTAAGGTTCTGTTAAAATTACGGGATCTGGACCATCTACCTTCGCCACACCATCTCTTTACCCTCTCTCCGCATCGCCACTTATATTTTCAAAAACATTAGGTTTTGATATCGCTTGTTCTGTACAGATTTCGGAGGCGAAGTGAGTCGATGGTGCACAATAATTATGACAGTTATAATGATTTCGAGTTACTTCTCCCAAGTATTAATTTTAGTTGAGCCCTGCCATCGAACACATGAAGAGGTGCGTACTTTTTTTTATTTTTAAGCTTATACTTACTTATCATTATTAGCATCATAATTATTACAGTTCATCAAAATTCAACTGCCCTTATAAGGTGCTCTTTTTAACAACTCTTCGCAACAATACAACTAAACGTTGGTTTGTTGCTAGATCATATACCGCTTCTTCCAATATCAGTTTGGCATAAAATACTTTGTATTGCACCGATATCCAGGTGATTAAATTAAAGCATGTACGTTGTACAGTTTTTATTTGGTTACGACAGTTAATAATTACACAGTTATATTCAGATAATTTATGTATTTACTGATAAACATGTAGGGAGATTTCGGTTGTTATATGATAAATATTTATAGAATTATAATTGGCCCTTCCAGTAGAGACAACTACATAGGCTGCACTAAAAGTATCGGTAATGGAATATATCCACTGTTCCTGTCATATTAAAATCTTTTTAATTGAAATCTCCTTGGTTTTAAAAATCGAATACCATTTATTTATTTAAAAAAAGTGGACTTTCGAAGTGGTTTTACACAAAACAGTGTATTGACCGGATGATTTCTGCATTTAGTGATGACGCCCCACCAAAAACCACAATTTGTCGCTTGTTTGCTGAATTTCAACGTGGACGTGTCAAGCTCAGTGATGATCCCCGTCAAGGTCGTCCAAAAACTGCAGTCACCCAAGAAAACGTTGATGCTGTGCGTAAGCTGATTAAGGAAGATCGACATGTGACATACCGCGAAATTCAGGCAACTTTAGACATTGGCATGAGTCAAAAACAAATAATCTTGCATGAACAATTAGGTGTAAAAAAGTTGTTTTCCCGATGGTTACCGCATTCGCTCTGTGAAGAGCAAAAAGCGGCTCGCGTTACTTGGTGCGTCAGAACTCTCGAAAAATTCCACGCAGGATCCTCAAATGCTGTATACAACATCTTATCAGGTGACGAATTCTGGATATACGCGTACGAACCCTAAACAAAATACCAGTCACAAGTTTGGGTGTTCGAAAATGAGTTAAAGCCAACAAAAATTGTTCGTTTACGGAGTGTTGCAAAAAAAATGGTTGCCACGTTTGTCTCCAAAACCGGCCATGTTACGACTATTCCTCTTGAGGGACAAAGAACGGTTAATGCAAAATGGTATGCTAGCATTTGTTTGCCACAGGTCATTTCTGAACTCCGTAAAGAGAACTGCAACCGCCGCATCATCCTCCATCACGACAATGCAAGTTCTCATACCGCACACAGAACAAAAGAGTTTTTAGAGCAAGAAAACATAGAATTATTAGACCATCCGCCATAAAGCCCCGACCTAAGCCCTAATGATTTCTATACTTTCCCTAAAATAAAGAATAAATTACGTGGACAGAGATTTTCATCACCTGAAGAAGCTGTGGACGCCTACAAAACGGCCATTTTGGAGACCCCAACTTCCGAATGGAATGGTTGCTTACATGATTGGTTCCATCGTATGGAAAAATGTATCAAATTTCGCGGAGAATACTTCGAAAAGCAATAAATACCTTTTTAAATGGTAATGTTGTGTCTTGATTCCCGAAATTTTCAGTGCCGCCCTCGTAGTAGCATTACGAGTAACAGAGGAACGACACTTAGGCCCGTATTATTAAACGTTGCTCATCTCAATTACACGCATTTGAGTAACATATTGAGGTTATGGTTTACGATATCAGTTGAGTGTCACACTGATTAATAAACGAAACTCGACTCTCAAGTGTGTGTACTTGAGTGCAAGTCACAGAACAGTATTCTTAAGTACAGTGTTTTCAGATACTGTTTTTATGTGTTTATTAATTCATCATCATCATCATTACATCTTTTCATAAGTCCACTGCTGAACATAGGCTTCCCCCAATTAATGCCACAAAGCACGGTCCTCAGCCACCTGCATCCATCGACTTCGCCCTACACTTCGCCTACCGGTACGAGGCTGCCACTCGAGAACCTTTCCTCCCCATCGGTTGTTGGTTATTCGAGCTATATGGCCAGCCCACTGCCACTTCAGCTTACTAATCCGTTGGGCTATGTCGGTTACTCTGGTTCTACTGCGGATATCCTCATTTCTAAGCTTATCACGCAGAAAAACCCCGAGCATAGCCATCTCTATAGCTTGCTGAGCGACCTTGAGCTTCCTCATACGGCCAGCAGTGAAGCAGCAATTTCATTTAAGGTTTTGAGGTATGTCTAACGAGAAGTTGTGTCGTAGTTTCCCGAACGAAGCTCAGCCGAGTTGAATCCGCCGATTGACCTCTCGGTCTAAGGTGGACTTACCTAGTGGGACTATTTGTCCCAGGTAAACATACTCGTCAACAACTTCGAGCTTAGTGCTCCCAACAACTACCGGCATAGGTGTGACATGGACGTTAAACATGATTTTTGTTTTGTCCATGTTCATCTTAAGACGTATCCGTTGGGAGACACTATTGAGGTCAATGAGCATAGTGCTTATGTCCTCCAGCGATTCTGCCATAAGGACTATATCGTTGGAAAATTGAAGGTGAGAGATGTACTCGCCATTGATGTTAATACCGCATCCTTTCTAGTCCATCAGCTTGAAAACGTCTTCCAATGCAACGGTGAAGAGTTTCGAGGATATAACGTCACCCTAACTTACACCTCTCTGCAGTTGGATAGGTTTCGTACTCTGATTGCGTACTCGGATACCGCCACCGTAGCCGGAAATAGCGGGGCCGCCGGGGACTGGAGGCCGTGTCTTTGGTACTCTCATCATATGGGGTGCCGTGTAGTGGCGGTTAAGGATATCCACTATCCCATATCTTCCCGTGGGTTTCGTAAAAGGCGACTAAGGAAAACAGGCAGGAGATGGGCAGCAGCATCTTCCTGACAACAGCAAAATTACAACAAAAAAAACTGCGTTTGCCAAACCGCTCGCCAAGCGTGACAACTATGGAAAAGAGATGATGAGAGTTTAATAATTAGCAACGATCTTGAGATGCTGATATCGTAAAATGGGTGTATCAAATGATTTCGCACTTGATTTTGTCGTTGAGTAACATTCATTAATAACAGCCTTAATAACAGTTCGGCTGACATTTCTTAGTCACGCCGTAGTTTGCACTTTTGGCTGCGCAATAGACAATATAATATAACCTAAGCAAACCATTGCGCAATCAAATAACTAAATTCAGGGCGACAAATATACGTCCGAGGAATTGTACTCATATTTATTATAAAATAGAAATAATATGTGATGGATTTTACTAAAGTACTAGCTTGCCAGGCAGACGTTGTTCTGCCCTTTCCGACAACCATGTGTCCATAAAAAATCATTAAATTCACAATAAAATTGAGGGTAATTTATCGGGATAAAAACCATCCTATCTCTCAAGTTGGACCAAACTGCACACATAGTGAAACATTTCACTGAAATCAGTTCAGTAGTTTAGGAGTTCATCGCGGACAAACAACGTGACACGTAATTTTTATATATAAAGATTTACACAAATACTAGAATGAAAATCATTAAAAAACAAGACACTTAAGGAGACTTATTATGGATACTCACGGAATGGGAAAATAATTAAAAGTAGCAACAGATATAGCAGATTACATATATTTTAAAATTAATTTTTGCCACATATTGTTTACTAAAATCATTGGTGGCCAAAATTTTTTTTAAAGAATCAGAATGAAAAATGAGCACACAGTCAAGCTGATGGTAAGTGAATGCTGTGACCTATAGACGTCTACATTAATCATTGATTAAGAATCAAAATCCAGATGCGTTGTCACCTCTAAGGACAACGATGAAATGCCTCGTTGCCAGTAAAAAGGGTCTCCCCCCTAATTTGTCTCCATTTCATAATATGAATAATATTCTACTACAATGCTACATACAAATGAATCTAAAGTATAATACTTAGAAAAAATATGACCGTGCCGCATTGTCGTCCAGTTTTGTCTATCATACAAATTATCCACACAGTATTTTTATTAAGTCTAGGAAATCTGTAAAATTAAGTTATTGACAGAATTATTTACGTCACGATGTATGATTTAGATCAAATGCCGAATAATCGCTAAAGTCTTTATTGAAATAAACATGTCGTGTTAAAATGCATTAGCTATATTCCATATTACGGGTCACATCACATTCATGTTCACAGTGGAAGGAAAGTAGGTGTTAAGTTATTACAACTCGTGTTTTATAGAATTATGGTAACAAACGAGCGTGTAATCGACCTCATGGTAAGTGGATGCTGTGGCTTATCTACATCAATCCTCGATTAAGAATCAAAATGCAAATGGTTGCCACCGCTGAAAATTAAGATGTAATGACTCGTTTCCAGTAAAAAGTCTCAGGTTCTCTTCACTCACCATAGGAAACACTGAAATATTGAGCTGTTATTTTACGCTTTTTCAATCCTTTAATTATGATATAATATATATGCCTAAATGGGCTCCAAAGTCTTTGCCAGAGACCTGTCTGCCAGAAAGAGCCAACTGTCAAAGCTGAAGAACGAATGTGGCAGCATCGTTTCCGGGGCACCTGAGATTTTGAGTGATATTGAGAGGTTCTATGGGCAGCTGTACACGTCATCGTTGGAGCCACACTCAAGTGTGAGTAACGATCCAAGAGCGAGTCTTATCCGACACTATTCCGAAAATATCCCGGACGTCAGTCTGAGCGAGATTAGAATGGCTCTCCAGCACCTTAAAAACGGCAAGGCCCCAGGCGAGGATGGAATTACAGCGGAGCTTCTGAAAGCGGGTGGAAGACCGGTACTTGAAGTCCTTCGGAAGCTCTTTAATTCCGTCCTCCATGGTGGCATTACACCGGAGGCGTGGAGCAAAAGTGCGGTGGTCTTGTTCTTCAAGAAAGGTGACTAGGCTCTCTTGAAGAACTACAGACCGATTTCCCTTCTGAGCCGCGTCTACATGCTGTTTTCGATAATCATTACGAATCGTCTTGCGCGCAGACTTGACGACTTCCAGTCTCCCGAACAAGCCGGTTTCCGAAAGGGCTTTAGCACCATAGACCACATACATACCCTACGGCAAATTGTACAGAAGTCCGAAGAGTACAATTTGCCACTATGTCTGGCGTATGTGGACTATGAGAAAGCCTTTGATTCCATCGAAATTTGGGCGGTGCTGCAGTCCCTTCAGCGGTGCCAAGTTGACT
Organism: Parnassius glacialis; assembly: GCA_033319125.1. Lineage (NCBI taxonomy): Eukaryota > Metazoa > Arthropoda > Insecta > Lepidoptera > Papilionidae > Parnassius > Parnassius glacialis. The sequence continues at coordinate 268,235 of JAVANC010000014.1, forward strand.
CTCGGTATATCGAAGTGCTGAAGTGTTTGTACAGTAGGGCTACGATGGCTATCCGAGTACAGAACCAGAGTACGAAACCCATCCAATTGCAGAGAGGTGTAAGACAGGGTGATGTTATATCCCCGAAACTCTTCACCGCTGCATTGGAAGACGTTTTCAAGCTTCTGGACTGGAAAGGATGCGGTATTAACATCAATGGCGAGTACATCACTCACCTTCGATTTGCCGACGATATAGTCCTTATGGTAGAATCGCTGGAGGACCTAAGCACTATGCTCAATGGCCTCAATAGTGTCTCCCAACGGATAGGTCTTAAGATGAACATGGACAAAACAAAGATCATGTTTAATGTCCATGTCACACCTATGCCGGTAGTTGTTGGGAGCACTAAGCTCGAAGTTGTTGACGAGTATGTTTACCTGGGACAAATAGTCCGACTAGGTAAGTCCAACTTCGACCGAGAGGTCAATCGACGGATTCAACTCGGCTGGGCAGCGTTCGGGAAGCTACGACACATCTTCTCGTCAGGCATACCTCAAAACCTTAAAACGAAATTGTACAACCAGTGCGTGTTGCTAGTGATGACTTACGGAACTGAGACGTGGTCCTTCACTGCTGGCCGTATGAGGAAGCTCAAGGTTGCTCAGCGAGCTATGGAGAGGGCTATGCTCGGAGTTTCTCTGCGTGATAAACTTAGGAATAAGGATATCCGCAGTAGAACCAGAGTAACCAACATAGCCCAACGGATTAGTAAGCTGAAGTGGCAGTAGGCCGGCCATATAGCTCGAAGAACCGACAACCGATGGGGAAGAAAGGTTCTCGAGTGGCAGCCTCGTACCGGTAGGCGAAGTGAAGGGCATCCCCCCACGAGATGGAGTGACGACCTGGTAAGACATGCAGGAAGTCGATGGATGCAGGTGGCATAGGACCGTGCTTTGTGGCATTCTTTGGGGGAGGCCTATGTTCAGCAGTGGACTTGTGAAGGGCTGTAATGATGCTGATGATGAAATGGGATATGAGATATGAATTCTAAGGCTGCGTTTTCACCTGCACAACACCACTCAAAACTAAATTTCCCTACCTTTTGCGATTTCTATAGCTCTCGTATGTATACTCCCCTGTGATAAGCTGCGATAGTATGATTCGTGAGCTTCTCACAAGATATTTACTGCAGAAAATGTTTGCAAGAATTCATACAATATGTAAACAGTTGCAATAAACTTATGCAAGGCTTCCGCGAGTATTCTTGCAGGTGGAAACGCGGCCTACAAATCGTTTATCACACTCAAAATTTCATAGAATATAAATGTCATAAGACGCGGGTATTTTATTTTATTTTACAAGCATTTTGATTGATAAAATGTCTTGTCTTTCCTTTTCTGTATTTACATCTTACTAGCGACCCCGGCCTAACCTTAGTGGGATCTATTTTCAGTTATTTCGATATAGATACAAGATTCAATTTTATTTATTTGTATAATATATTGATGTATTTTTAAATTACAAGGACAAATAACGGAGCACATTAAAACAAAATACGTCCAGACATTTACGCACAGACCAAATTACTCTCGGCGCATTGTCTAGAGCACAGCACGAGTATGTTGTGGCACCAGTAAATGAAATCATATATAAAATATCACCACTGCGTTCGCACATGCTGCACCCTGCAGCTTGCAAAGCAATTACCTCCACACAGTTCCATAGAGTACTGCGTATTTTCCGCTATTGCGAAAGAATAATTGATGTTGCTTCTTACTAATTTTAAAGTACCTATATTGTAATGAATGAATGAATATACTTTTATTGTACACCACTAACAAAAATACAAATGTCATAACAAAAATCAGATTATACTATGTACAATTTGGCGGCCTTATCGCTACATAGCGATCTCTCCCAGGCAACCAAAGGTGTAAAGTAATACAAACAAAGAATAGGTAGGTGGTAGGTGGTGCAATATAAATATACAAATAAAAATGCAAAAAAAAGATATAAATAACTACGTAATAGATGAAATAATAAAAATTACTAACACATAATAAAAGATAAAGTAAAACATATAATATATACATACACATATATATATATATACATACACATATATATATATATATATACATACACATACACATAAATATAAATATATACATAAATATACACACAACACATATATATCAATATACATATATATACAAAATTCCTCAAACAATAATATAAAGCTGATAGATACAATAAATACATAATCACACAATCTATCCTAACGGTGTTCGAACGATTGAGACAAGTAATGCTCTTTAAGTAATCGCTTAAATATAGCAATAGTTTGTGCCTCACGTATACGCAAAGGTAGGGCATTCCAGAGCTTAATAGACTGAACGGTAAAAGATTTATTGAAAAATGATGTATTGTGAGTTGGTATACTTAAAATGAATTTTCTAGAAGAGCGTAAAGGTTCCCCCGGAAGCCCCACAAAATTAAACTTCTCCTTTAGATAGGGAGGAGTAGTAGGGTGAAATAAAACACAGTACAGAATAGAAAGTATATGCATGTTCTGGCGAAGTCGGATAGGTAACCACTTGAGACGTGAGCGAAATTGGGAAATATGGTCAAATTTGCGCAATCCAAATATGAACCGAATACTAGTATTTTGAAGTCTCTCAAGCTTATTTAGCTGGTCCTCAGTTATGTCTACATAGCTTGCGTCGGCATAGTCGAGAATCGGAAGGAGAAGAGACTGTGCGAGCATAATTTTTGTAGGAATGGGAAGAAATGATCGAAGGCGACGCAGTGAACAGAGAGCGACAAAAGTTTTCTTACTTACCTCATTCAGTTGGCGTATCCAATTTAATTGTAATATTTAACACAGATGGAAGAAACCAACGTTTTGTTGAATAAAGTGACGTTACACCTGACACCGATTGGTTATCCAGTAATGATGGAGTTGGAAGTATTCCATATGCAAGTCATCCTCTGCAAGACCGCCTTTTCGCTGATAGGTGTATATACACTTAACAGAATTCTGATTGCTACGGTAAATTCCTTAATATGTTATATTTTATTATTATAATTTAACGTATTTAAAGCCTTGGCTGCCTCGTTGGTCTTATGTTCGTAAACGCACACTGCTTCTTTTTTTCATCTTCTTTTTGTCTCGGTTTTGAATCCCAGGCTAGGCAAAAATCAGTTATTGGTTTTTCTATCTAAAAATTTACAGTAGCAGCCCAGAGTAAGAAAGATAGTGATATTTCACTTCCGTGCCCGAAGATCACTTAAAGCCGTTTTTTCTATACTTTGTATTTCTCTCTGGCTGTGTCAGATTGCCGTCCCATTGGACTATGAGGGTGAGGGAATAGAGTGCGCCCTGCGCTTGGGCACGCACTCGTGCACTATAATTTTGTTCAGCACAGTCTAGTCTACGGTGAACTTTAGAGAAAATTTGTAAAGTCTTGGTAACTCAGAGTCTGATGACTCACTGTAAATTACATCGTAGGCAAGCAACCATATTGAATACCCGCCGGCACCAATTAAATTGTTAACTGAAAGTTTTAGCGCTGATTTACCACGTGCTCAGTGAGGAAGGCAAAAATCGCGAGGAAGTCTGCAAGCATGTCTACGAAATATTTTGGAGCCTTGTGAAATCCGCCAACACTCATTTGAGCAGCGCGGCGGAACAATTGCTCTATATCAGAAGTCGACAACCAGAACAGCAAAACCTAGGAGTGTCTGTGCGAACGTGCAATTCTGACATGTAAGAACGATAAGGCTTCCGTCATTAACGGCACTTTGTTGGAGTCGTTCGATAGTGCCGAATACAAGTTTGTGGGTACTGAAGCGCATCCAGATGATGCTGTGCACTATTCTGTGGAGTTCCTAAATGCACTCAACCCACCTGGTTTACCGTCTCACACACTTATCCTCAAAGTGCACAAATGCTATTTCGAAATCTCAATCCGCCCAAGTTGTGCAATGGAACCAGGTTGCCTGTGAAAGCCTTACATAATAACGTGGCCTTACTTACAATGTAAAATTTGCTAATAGGAAGCTTGTACTCAGAAAATATATAATTTGATTAAATAATCATATTACATCTCGTGGGTGTCGTAAAAGAGAACTAGGGGAAATACTAGAAATGTATCATTATTACCAATAGATACCGATAAAACCATATCGTTTACACCAAACGTGAAATACACAGACCCTCAACGGGATCGGCGAAAACGGGCTCTCTTCTCCCCTTCCATGGTGTTTGTTCTTTGGTTTATTTAGTTTTTTATGATCATTTCATATATTTATAAAACAAGGGCGACGAACGAGCACACAGTCGACCTGATAGTAAATGTTGTGACCTATAGACACCTACACGTATCTTCAATTAAAATTAAAAATGTAGGTGCTTTATTACCCCTGGATACTAAAATAGAATGCCTCTTTACCAGTTACAATAAAAAAAGAGTCTACACTCGCCATATGAAATATGGGACAAAGCTGCTATATTACGCTGGTTTTGAGTAAGAGCGTGGTCCTGGCCCGCACAAGCTGACCCATTCGTGCTGCAACCACAATATAGCTGTAGCGCAACTATACCACTTTAAAAGTAGTTGATTATTACTGCAATTCTAATAAAATGTTAAATATTACTTGTTAAATATTATAGATTTTCACGTTACCATAGATTTTCCTTAGGGCAGGGGAATAGTGTTTGGTCGCGGCACTGCAGGACCGCGAGTTCTAAGTCCACACGGTGCAAGTGTTTGTACAACCAGCATTTGTTTTTTCAGGATTGCGTGCTACGCAAACTGGCTCTGCGATAAAATTTATCATAATATATTTTTCGCCATGTTGTGACGTCTTAAAGGAATCTATCACCTCTTTTCCTTCTCTGAATGTCATTGTGAGAGTCGCCGTTGTAAGAGAGCAAAATGATCTCATGACCGGCGATGATGGTTGAACCATCTCATATTTATACCTAGTGTAAAACACTGGGTATTTGAGGAAAAGCCATTTCAACAGCAGCGCAACATGGGTTGCTGCCAGTATGCCATTTCCTTTCCCGCTCATTTTCAAAGTAATAGACCTTTCGCGGTGCATACTGCAGGTTTATTTTTTTATTTTTTTTATAGGATATGGGTGACAAACGAGCACACAGTCCACCTGATGGTAAGTGGTTGCTGCGGCCTACAGACATCTATATCTATCCTCGTTTGCGAATCAAAATGCAGATGCGTTATCACCTGTGAGGACTAAGATGGAATGCCTCATTTCCAGTAAAAAGGGCCTCCGGCCACCTGCACTCAGTCACTCAATACCAGCGCAAAACAGCAGCTTAAGGGAGACTCTTTTTACTGGATACGCGAAAATCTATCCTAGTCCTCATGTGCTTGTTCGTCACCCATATTCTATAAAAAAAATCTCTAGTTTTGAAGATTAATAAATTGTATTTGTTTAAATATATTGTGTGAAGATTATCTCTATTTTGAGAACTTTTAAAGTAATATTTAATCAAACGTTTTCAAACGCAATTACAACAGATTATAAGGTTTTTACTGCCTCTATTTAAAAAGTTAAGACTGACTTCATACCCAAAATACCCCTTAGTTTTATAAATATCTTAATCAAAATTTCACTTTTTAGGTAATAAGTGCCTTCGTTGCATTTATAGTCTTCATTAAACAGTATCATATCATAGTGGAATGTGAATAATTTCAAGAGTCACAGTTAAAGAAGACAATTTATTTATTTTCGTATGGGGATAAGAATCACCACAAATAGTAGTGTATAGTAATGAAACGTATCTTATTTTTTTTAACTATTATTCTAGTAATTTTAATAATAATACATTCGTTCTAAGTAAGTCTTAAAAGCGTGCGCTAAAAGTAGGTCAAGAGACAGAAGTCTAATGGCAGATTTGAACTCATGATCTTCAGATATTGCACCGCACCCTTAACCATTAGGTTATCATCCCTTCATATGCACATTTTTTTCGTGGTCTATCTAATGAATGTAGTACGAATGAGGCGGCCCGACCGGAGCAGAACCATGCACGGAATACCAGAGTGAAACAGCAGAATAATGCTGTGTTCCGTATGCTGAGTGTAGAGAAGAGACCCTTTTCAATGGTAGCAAGGTATTCCAGCTTACTCCTCCGGGTTGGCAATGAAAACTTAAATTACAGATGGTAGTTTGATTTTTACTTGACGATATATATAGATGTTTATGTGCCGCAGCATCCACCGACCTTTAGCTGGACTGTGTACCCGCATATCACACTTATTCTATAAACAAATGTACGTTTTTGTAAATGTATAATGGGTTGATATTTTATCTCTAGATTACAAAAGTTTAAATATAATTATAATTAAAATTAAAGTATAATTTTAACGCATCTAACAAAAACTTAGAAATTAATATTTAAAACATAAATCTTGAAACCTAAAATCAATAGTTATTAATATCCGAGTGTTGCACTTGAATAAGGTTTTTCTTTATCATTATCATAATTACGTCCTACTAAATTTTACTTCTAAATATAGTTCTTGTCCATACTCGTAACATTCAGGCGGGCTGGCAACCGCAGTATTTTATTATATTAACTTATTATTAGAAGGTAATGACTGTGATGGAATATCAACTACCCTGTATCGTCCCGTAGGTGTCGTAAGATATATAGGGACACTGGAACAGGAAATGGGCAGCAACATCTTCCTGATAAGTACTTGAAATTATTTAAAAAATTGCAGTTGCATAACCGCCCGCCAAGCGTAGCATAATCGCCCCTATGATGCAATTTATGGAGGTCTTATGTCGGTAGTGGACTATTATAGGCTGTAATGGATAGATAATGGATGGAAATTGCGAAAGTGATTTAATCCATTAGCTGCCATTTCAGTCACTTTGATGCTGCTGCCCATCTGCAGTTTCAATTTCCCTCTTGTCACTTTTTTAGTCTAGTGGATATTCTGACACGTGGTGTAAGAATATCCACTACACAGTGTAAGTCGCAATCGTCAAAATTATTTAAAATAATGTATGCTTTAAATATTGTTTAATATTGTTAATCGTGTTTCTAATTGTGTGAATAAATTTTATCAAAAATAATCGGTGTATTTTTTTAATATTGTATGGATCCACCTTTTGAAAATTGGTTTATAATGAATATACTTCATATACACAACCAGTATAGTAACAACTCGAAACTAGATTCTATTCATATAAAAAAATCTGTAGAAAAGTCGTGTCTGTAATTTTAATATATTCTTGAAAAACAAGTCCAGCGGTGTAAATAAAGGGTTCTGAAGCCAAATTAGTGGGTTTTAGAATTTTTGTATCCGTCTGTCTGTCTGTCTGTGTATTACGAATTCACGCAAAAGCTACTGGACCGATTTATATGAAATTTTGTATATAAGTAGTTAGTAACCCAGGACAACTTATTGGCTTTTTTTTATCCGATTACGTAACTTCCAAAAAAGAAGGTTAAGTATTTTCCTTCCTTTAGATGTTACTTTTCTATTATACCTTAGTTATAGGCGGGATAATGGGTGTTTTTCAAATAAATACCATATTTATAAATAAAGTTTAAAATAGAGTTATATTCGTGGTAAAATAATTTGAAACAACACCCATTTAGTTATCAAAGCATCGCCATCTATCATCAAAACGAAAAGTAGTATATTTTGCTTGCAGTTACTAATAAATTAAATACGAGGGTGGATTGAAAAGTACTCGGCCTAACACAGATCCATTCAATTCTAAAAATCAAATCTAACCACATTATTTATTTAAATAAAACTAATTTTACGGATTCTATCGCGTATATTAACTTATTTTTATCTTCCCGACGTTTCGGGTGCTTTCCAGCACCCGTGGTCACGGGGGACTAAGGTGTTTGACGTCCTGCTGTCATAGTTAGCCCGGCTACCTTCAGTTTTTTAATATTAATTTTTGGTTCGATTTACGCAGAATGAGCTTACAGTATCTTGAGGTCTAGCAGTGGTATACTTGGGTTTGGATTTTATTTTATTGATTATGGGATCCCAAGCAGATGGCAGCACCCATCCATCTTCTCTATTGAAATTAGGATGTTTTTTAATTTCAATAGCCTCACGAATCATCCTTGGGAGGAATCGGTGTTCTTTAAACCCGCGTTAAAGAACATATAGCTGACGTGAAGCACCGACGTATCGGGAAGTCTGCAGTTTGTGAACATGTTCAAGATCGTCCCCGCCATTACATTAGATTTGAATAGACCACAAATCCTCGCAAAAGAACACCGATTCCTCCCAAGGATGATTCGTGAGGCTATTGAAATTAAAAAACATCCTAATTTCAATAGAGAAGATGGATGGGTGCTGCCATCTGCTTGGGATCCCATAATCAATAAAATAAAATCCAAACCCAAGTATACCACTGCTAGACCTCAAGATACTGTAAGCTCATTCTGCGTAAATCGAACCAAAAATTAATATTAAAAACTGAAGGTAGCCGGGCTAACTATGACAGCAGGACGTCAAACACCTTAGTCCCCCGTGACCACGGGTGCTGGAAAGCACCCGAAACGTCAGGAAGATAAAAATAAGTTAATACACGCGATAGAATCCGTAAAATTAGTTTTATTTAAATGTGTAGTGTTCGCGTAAATATAAGAAATCATCACATTATTTAGTTCAGTTCAGACTAGTTCATTGTGTGAAGTTCGAAACGTGTGCGATAATTAGTTGTGATTTTATAAATTTATTAACAAAGTAATCGGACATAATTTCCGCGAATGGAGCAAATCGAGCAGCGTGCCGTCATTAAGTACCTCCATAAGAAGGGGCTATCATCAAAAGCCATCCATGATGACATGGTCAGTACATTAGGCGATTGTGCTCTGTCATATTCATCCGTCAAAAAATGGATAGCAGAATTTAAGCGTGGTAGAGAGAGTGTGAAAGATGAACCCCGCTCTGGAAGGCCTTCGACGTCAACTACTGACGAAAATATTAAAAAAGTACTTGATTTAATAATGGGAGACCGCAGATTAAAAATTAGAGAGATAGCCGAGATTATAGGCATCTCTTATGAACAAACTCAAAACATCATTGTCAACGAGTTGGGTTTCCACAAGGTGTCTGCGAGGTGGGTTCCGCGACTGCTTTCAGTTGAACAAAAAAGGACGCGATTGACTATTTCACGCGACTGTTTGGAGTTATTTGAAGCCGATGCAGATGATTTTTTGAATCGTTTTGTTACTATAGACGAAACATGGGTTCATTACTGTACACCGGATACAAAACAACAATCAAAACAGTGGAGAAGACCTGGTTCACCACCCCCTAAAAAGGCTAAGTCGATTTTGTCGGCAAATAAGGTGATGGCTTCAGTATTCTGGGACTCGAAAGGTGTGATTATGATTGATTATCTTGAAAGGGGTCAGACTATAAACTCTGATTACTACTGCACCTTACTACGTCGTTTACGAGAGGAAATAAAAGAAAAACGTCGAGGAATGCTCAGAAGAAAAGTCCTGTTTCATCAAGATAACGCCCGTGTTCACACGTCAGTACAGTCAATGGCTGAAATTCACAACTGTGGCTTTGAACTGTTACCGCATCCGCCGTATTCACCTGATCTGACACCATCAGACTTCTTTCTGTTCCCTAACCTAAAAAAGCACTTGGGAGGTCAAAGATTTTCGACAAACGACGAGGTCAAAGCAGCTGTAGACGCGTATTTTGACTCTAAGGAAGAATCATTTTTTTTCAACGGTCTAAATGCTTGGAAGGGGAGGTGGCAAAAGTGTATTGAACTTGATGGTGATTATGTAGAAAAATAAAAATATAACTGATTTAGTATGTGTTTATTTTCTTGGTTAGGCCGAGTACTTTTCAATCCACCCTCGTAATATAAATAATTTACATTTATATGTATAAATAATTAGATTTATAAATTTATTCAAAAATTCTAAAGTTTAGTTTTTTAGTATTTTAAATTGTTGATTTTAAAAGCGTAATAATTTCAATAGATAATAGTAACGTCTATCAAAAATATGAAGACTGATAAGGTTTTTATTTCAATTACTAATCTATACATATGTAAACTGATTAAAACTGGTCTGCCTACAATTATTGCAAAATTTTCGTTATCGATATAGTTTTATTAAAGAGATTTTTATATGTTCTTATATTATCGGAAAGTAGTCTATTATTTCGTGAAATGGTCTGGTTATTTCATGATATTTAACACTGTTTGTTAACCATGTCATGACATAGCTTTACCAAATAAATGAATAGAAATCGTTTGAAGATATTAATTACTAAGCACGACGTTGCTTCTTCATGATATGGCCATATGACGATATCATTAAATTATTTTACCGCTAGCGGCGCTGATAGCATATTTATTTACCCACCAGTATATTTTTTAACCAGAAACTTTAACAGAATTGACTTTATGCCTTATTGATTTAATAAATAAATGTTCGCTTCTATCGCTGATATAACTAGATAGTGTAGTTTTAGTTTTCATTATTTCATCTAATAATAGCGCCATCTACTTACTTCTAAATAAACTAAAATGGTAAGTCACTGACTACTGAAATTAAATAATAGAATGCTACTAAATGTACGATGTAAATAATTGAAAATTAGTTCCTGGCATCGTTGGATGTGTAATTACTAGGTAAATGTGGTCAACAACTATGCAAGAGCTTAGTTTTTTTTTTATATAGGATAAGGATGACAAACGAGCACACAGTCCACCTGACGGTAAGTGCTTGCTGCGGCCCATAGACATCTACATCTATCCTCTATTAGAAATCAAAATGTAGATGCGTTGTCACCCGTGAGGACTAAGATGGAATGCCTCATTTCCAGTAAAAAGGGCCTCCGGCCACCTGCACTCACCAAGCGAAACGCAGAGGTAAACCTCTACTTCACGCTGGTTTTCTGTGAGGTCGTGGTACCACCCCGGTTCGAGCCGGCCCATCCGTGCGACAGCAAAAGCTGCCGCCTGGCTCTACCACTGTTAAAAAGTTAAAAAAAGTTAGTTTTTATGAATTGTATATAAATAAATACGAGGGCCGCGTAACTCGCCGTGAGATTTCATCATGGCACGAGAGCAAAACGTGTACGATTCCCGCGAGGACGAATCTGTTATATAAAATTTTACGTGCGTTGTCCGTAAAAGTGGTGAAGAATGACTTCTTGCGGAAACCTAGATATCTGAGTAATTATAATTTAAAACTAAACTTATGTACAAGCAACTTTAATATAAATTGAATAAAACTACATTACGGATTTTATCGCGTTTAATTTACTTATTTTTCTTATTTTTATTAATTCCCGACGTTTCGGGTGCTTTCCAGCACCCATGGTCACGGGGAACTGAGGTGGTTGACGTCCTGATATCAGAGTTAACCCGGAGTACCTTCAGCTTTTTTAATTATTAATTTTGGTTAAAAAGCTGAAGGTACTCCGGGTTAACTGTGATATCGGGACGTCAACAATCTCAGTCACCCGTGACCATCGGTACTGGAAAGCACTCAAAACGTCGGGAATTAATAAAAATAAGAAGAATAAGTAAATTAAATGCGATAAAATACGTAAAAGTAGTTTTATTCAACGTGTAGTGTTAGCGAAAGTATAGGAAATCATCAATATAAAGTATTAAGAATAACTCAAAAACTGTTGGTCAGACCTTAATAAAATACCACCACCACCACCACCACAGAGACCACGTGAAAATCACCAGCTTTTAAATAAAAAAATCATCGAAATCTGTATATCGAGAAAAAAGTTATGAGATAACACACATAAAAACACATACAGTCGAATTGAGTACCTCCTCCTGTTCGAAGTCGGTAGAAATTGTCATTCAGATATAAAAACCGTTAATACGCATTGAAGCATTGCAGTAGACTCTATTTTTGCGAGTGTGCGAGTGACGCAGAAGCCCCAATTCACACCTCGAATAATTTGTAACTCGATTTGAATTACATTTCGCTGGATACATTTGTGCTATGATACACCAAAGGAAGCACACAATTGTGTTTAATGGCACGAAGAAATTATATTGTAATTAAAACTGTTACTTTGTTGAAATTAATAAAAAATCATTGACTGTCTGTATTATGAATATTAAGACATGACTTTGTTCTGACAATAGTTTTTGGTAATGAAATAAAATGATAGCTCTTAGCGGATTATATTTAGCTATATTTAGTTCTAAATGGCTAATTGACTTAATTGTCCACCCAGATTCAGATAATTTAAACTCCGTGCATTTGCTGATTAAATTTTTCGAGTATTCTTCAAAAAGAAACTTTAAATCAGTACTTTGTAATATAGGCGTTTATTAAGTATTGAAGCTTTTTAATGATATTTCATAATTCTTTGGAAGCTTGTACAACACAAATAATTCAAAGTTTACCTTGATTGGTTTGTGCGTGGTTAGTAATGTTTTAATTATATTGCATATTTGCAAAAGTGTTAGAAATACTAGATAAAAATAACCCTGGCATAATTATGTCACTTGAATCTGGATTTACTCTATAACTTGCAATCCTATTCTTGAAAGCAGTAGCTATTAACTGAACATTAACAAACTCAGTTCTTAGTAAACAATTAATTTTATGTATATTACTCTTCTTATGTGATGAATGATTTGATGTATGTAACAATGTTATGCTAAAATCTAATGTAATGTTAAAATGTAATGCGTATTACAGTCCTGGCAGAATTTCATTTTCAATCATATATCTATTATTGATTTTTAGTGTAACACTGCTCAAAAACTTGTATATAAATATGTATTTCAATATTTATTTATATTTGTCTTATAGATTTAAATTCTAATTAACAACTCTAACTTATAATTACTTTGTCTTGATTCTTGGTATTTCAAAATTTAAATTTTAGTCCAACTTTTTGTTCTTTTAGATTCAGATTTTAGTTTTTAAATTTTCATTGCTGTAAGGAGAGACACAGTTTTGAAAATAATATGTTATATCTCACAATAATATAATAAAATTATTCACAACTTTAAATTATTATAACTTTATTTAGGTATTTTAAAAATCTAACTTTCAATATCTGGCTTTTTGTTTTAAGATTCAAATTTTCGTTTTTAGTTTTTGGTTATTGCAAGGAAAAATAAATGCAATTTTTGAAAATAATTACTTTATTCAGGTAGTTTAAAATTAAACTTTCAATATTTGGCTTTTGTTTTTTTTTCAGATTTTAATTCTTATTTTTTCTTTGCTGTAAGGAAAAGACATGAAAGTTAAGAAAATAATGTGCTACAAGTCAATAACATTCATTTGCCTAAACAAAGTTTAGAAAACATTAGCAGGTTATAAAATTGGCTGTATACATACAGCATACTCGTCCTTCGCCGCTACTACTAACTTTGTCACAGCTTCCCACGTAAGGCTGTTGTCTTCTACAGCAGACTTCAAGAGTGACGAGCGAACGCTTCCACCGATCGGAGCCAATCTTTTCGGCTTCTTTTGTGTTATACACACGAAGCTCTACGTAGTAGTCGCCCGTTTTCGCAGGATCTACCCTCTGCAACGTATAGCCCGAACCCGCGCGTCGCGATAAAAAACTTCTCAGCGCCGTCGCTCTAATGGGTTCTTGCAACTCGTTATCTCCCTGTAATTATTTGAAATATTAAAGCTTTAACAGTGGTTGAAATGCCTAAATCTTGGATATTTAAGTAAAAATATCTCAATAACTGTTAATTTAATCCATAAAGAAAAAATACAGGGTAACAGAAGAGGATTTGGTAAATGTTTTTAATTGAACAAAATTGTATTTTTGTAAACCCCTTATTAGAAAAAAAATCCCCAAAGAGTACCTATCTTTGTCATATTTTGCAAAATTTCTCCAAAACGGCACAAGCTTTTTAAATAGTTCTTACACTAAAAAAAAGGTCTTAAAAGTATTAATATTTTTAATTGAGAGTTTTATTTTTATTCCCTGTTTTATAAGAGAATATATCATTTTTCCCTGAAATTGAATATATTTACGCGAGCGTGCATGCTCCGTCGCCCTGTCAGCCTGTCACAGTCCGTTTTCGGACATCGTTGAGGGTGGACTGCGTATCGGTGTTGGACCGACTTCGTTCAAATATATATTAGTTTTTTAAAAGTTTATACTCAATTATAAATATTTTTATGACTAGAAATACTTAATTTAGTTAATATCTGTACACTGGTAACTGTAAATATTATTTTCTAAATAAATAAATTTTTAAAGTGCCCAAAGAATAAGAAATTTTCGCGGCAACGTTGATTAGTGAAATTGAAAAATGCATTTTTATATAATTTAGATGTAGAACGACCAGCATGCTCTCGTTACTTAGATTTTGATATTTTTTAATACCTATGTAATTTTATTGTTGCATATTTTTATTGCCGTGTAGTGGCAGTCAAGAATATCCACTACCCCATATCCTCCCGTGGGTGTCGTAAAAGGCGACAAAGGGAAACAGGTGGGAGATGGGCAGCAGCATCTTCCTGATAATAGCCAATATTATAATAAAAAAAACTGCGGTTGCCAACCCGCTCGCCAAGCGTGGCAACTATGGCAGATACCCCCCTTATGAATGGATGTAATAAAGAGACGGCCCCCAGTCCCCGGCGGCCCCGCTATTCCTGGCTACGGTGGCGACCATGGTAACGGCGGGGCAGGGGGTGCTAAGAATCTCCGGCGGAGGTTTGGTTGCCACCTACGACGACTCGACCTGGCAACATACAACGCACGCACCCTGAGGACTGACGAGAAGATCGTGGAGCTGGAAGAAGAGATAGACAAGTTGCGCTGGCATATTATAGGATTATCCGAAGTCCGAAGAGAGGGGGAGGACACGGTAATCCTCGAATCCGGCAACTTGCTCTATCACCGGGAGGGCGAACATCTGTCCCAAGGAGGTGTCGGATTTATCGTCCACAAGTCTCTCGTTAACAACGTTGTAAAGATCGGGAGTGTGTCGACCAGGGTTGCGTACCTTATACTCAGAATCACCAAACGGTATTCGCTGAAGGTCATACAGGTTTACGCACCAACCTCGGCACACCCCGATGAGGAGGTGGAGGAAATGTATGAGGATATCTCTAGAGCCATGCATTCCTCCAAAACCCAATATACGGTGTTAATGGGAGACTTCAATGCAAAACTAGGCACAAGAGAGAACGGTGAGCTGAAAGTAGGGAAATTTGGAATAGGGCAACGGAACCCAAGGGGCCAGCAGCTGGCCGACTTCATGGAGAAAGAGGGACTCTTTATGATGAACTCTTTCTTCAAGAAGCGGCCCCACAGGAAGTGGACCTGGTTGAGCCCCGACGGTTCGACAAAAAATGAGATTGACTTCATTATGACGACCAGACGACAACTGTTCAGTGATGTCTCAGTGATCGCGAGGGTGAAAACCGGCAGCGATCACCGAATGGTTAGAGGCACACTGAACCTAAATGTTAAGTTGGAGAGGTCTCGTCTGATGAAGTCAACGCTCCGTCCCCCTCGTGCTCTAATCCAAAGTCCCGAAACCTTTCAGCTCGAGTTACGAAACCGTTTTCAGTGCCTAGAAGACTGCAATGAAGTGGACGATATGAATGACAAGCTCGTGGAAACTGTCCATGCGGTCGGAGCTAAGTTCTGCAAGACCCGCCGCAGAAGAACACAAAAACTCTCCGATCACACTCTTAATCTCATGGCTGTTAGACGGAAGATGAGGCTACATTCTTCAACAGATTTGACAGCATACAGGCAACTGAACAGACAGATCTCCAAATGCATGCGGCGGGACTTACGCAACTTCAATACAGCTCGTATTGAAGAAGCGATCGAGCGGTACCAAGGCTCCAAAGTCTTTGCCAGAGATCTGTCTGCCAGAAAGAGCCAACTGTCAAAGCTGAAGACCGAATGTGGCAGCATCGTTTCCGGGGCACCTGAGATTTTGAGTGAGATTGAGAGGTTCTATGGGCAGCTGTACACGTCATCGTTGGAGCCACACGCAAGTGTGAGTAACGATCCAAGAGCGAGTCTTATCCGACACTATTCCGAAGATATCCCGGACGTCAGTCTGAGCGAGATTAGAATGGCTCTCCAGCACCTTAAAAACGGCAAGGCCCCAGGCGAGGATGGAATTACAGCGGAGCTTCTGAAACCGGGTGGAAGACCGGTACTTGAAGTCCTTCAGAAGCTTTTTAATTCCGTCCTCCATGGTGGCATAACACCGGAGGCGTGGAGCAGAAGTGCGGTGGTCTTGTTCTTCAAGAAAGGTGACTACGCTCTCTTGAAGAACTACAGACCGATTTCCCTTCTGAGCCGCGTCTACATGCTGTTTTCGATAATCATTACGAATCGTCTTGCGCGCAGACTTGACGACTTCCAGTCTCCCGAACAAGCCGGTTTCCGAAAGGGCTTTAGCACCATAGACCACATACATACCCTACGGCAAATTGTACAGAAGTCCGAAGAGTACAATTTGCCACTATGTCTGGCGTATGTGGACTATGAGAAAGCCTTTGATTCCGTCGAAATTTGGGCGGTGCTGCAGTCCCTTCAGCGGTGCCAAGTTGACTGTCGGTATATCGAAGTGCTGAAGTGTTTGTACAGTAGGGCTACGATGGCTATCCGAGTACAGAACCAGAGTACGAAACCCATCCAATTGCAGAGAGGTGTAAGACAGGGTGATGTTATATCCCCGAAACTCTTCACCGCTGCATTGGAAGACGTTTTCAAGCTTCTGGACTGGAAAGGATGCGGTATTAACATCAATGGCGAATACATCACTCACCTTCGATTTGCCGACGATATAGTCCTTATGGCAGAATCGCTGGAGGACCTAAGCACTATGCTCAATGACCTCAATAGTGTCTCCCAACGGATAGGTCTTAAGATGAACATGGACAAAACAAAGATCATGTTTAATGTCCATGTCACACCTATGCCGGTAGTTGTTGGGAGCACTAAGCTCGAAGTTGTTGACGAGTATGTTTACCTGGGACAAATAGTCCGACTAGGTAAGTCCAACTTCGACCGAGAGGTCAATCGACGGATTCAACTCGGCTGGGCAGCGTTCGGGAAGCTACGACACATCTTCTCGTCAGACATACCTCAAAACCTTAAAACGAAATTGTACAACCAGTGCGTGTTGCCAGTGATGACTTACGGAACTGAGACGTGGTCCTTCACTGCTGGCCGTATGAGGAAGCTCAAGGTCGCTCAGCGAGCTATGGAGAGGGCTATGCTCGGAGTTTCTCTGCGTGATAAACTTAGGAATAAGGATATCCGCAGTAGAACCAGAGTAACCGACATAGCCCAACGGATTAGTAAGCTGAAGTGGCAGTGGGCCGGCCATATAGCTCGAAGAACCGACGACCGATGGGGAAGAAAGGTTCTCGAGTGGCAGCCTCGTACCGGTAGGCGAAGTGTAGGGCGTCCCCCCACGAGATGGAGTGACGACCTGGTAAGACATGCAGGAAGTCGATGGATGCAGGTGGCTCAGGACCGTGCTTTGTGGCATTCTTTGGGGGAGGCCTATGTTCAGCAGTGGACTTGTGAAGGGCTGTAATGATGATGATGATGATGATATTTTTATTAATTAGTTGATACTGAATTTTATAATTATGTATTACAATAAAATACTGTTTTTTATGAGTATGAATTTATAAAATATTATTGGGGAGGGAAATTAAATACAGATACTTACATTTAAGTACACTGTTATCAAATTAAATCAAACAAATTAAATAAATAAAGGAAATGGTGCTTCCCTAGTATAAATAACTATATAAAGACATTCTTGGGTTTTGGTTTTTTTTTTATGTTAGACAAACTATCATCTAGAAAATGTAAAAAATTTAAATTGGAGAGGGGTTTCTCTACGTGATAAAGTTATAAATGAAGATATTCGCAATAGAACTAGAGTAACTGACATAGCCCAACGGAATATTACAGTGAAATGGCAATGGGCTGGCTATATAACTTGGAAAACAGATAAAAAATAAGAAGAAAGGTTCTCGAGTGGCAACCTCGTACAGGTAAGCGAAGTAGTACTCAACCTTTATTCCTCTTCACGTATTCTTATACGCTTTTCTTCACACACACACATACACACACATACACACACATACACACACATACACACACACACACACTCACACACACACACACACACACACACACACACACACACACACACACACACACACACACACACACACACACACATAGGTCGCAAATAATACTTACCTATTACTATTAGGCACGAGTGAATAGGTTTTTGTTAAGTCAGTGAAATTCACCATCTTAGGCTACATAACCACTTGCCGATGGGATTGTAGTTGCTTTAATACTTACTGGGTAAAAATAGTAAAAAAAAAATTACCTTGTGAAAGTTTGCATTTAGATATAATTTTTCTAACCAACCATCAAAATATGATGAGAATATGTATATAAGTATAAAGGTTCCCTCACACGGGACAGTAATAATATAATATCATATCTTCCATTATCTACGCATGAAAACTTTTAAAATCTCTGAATACCGAAGTATGTTCATATTAAGAGGCTGAATAGAGCCACATTGATATGCATGGGGATCGTTTTGTAATTTCACATCGTTGTCGAAAAAACATTGTACGAATTTCAGGTGGCGGTTTGCAAAACACGATTCCACAAAAATTCACTCAATAGAAAATAATTGCAAAGTTACTTCTGAAAATACTTAAATTTTCAACGTTAATTTTTTCTTACGTGGTAGAGCCATGCTGCAGCTATATTAGTAGTAGGAATAGTTGTAGCACGAATGGGTCGGCTCGACAGGGGAAGGGCCACGCTCTCACAGAATACCATGTAAAATAGCAGTTGAACCCTGCTGTGTTTCGTATGGTATGTGTAGAGAACCGGAGAACCTTTTTACTGGAAATGAGGCATTACATCTTAGTCTTCACAGGTGACAACGCATCTACATTTTGATACGTTATCGAGAATAGATGTAGATGTCTATGGAACGTAGCAACCACTTACCATCAGGTGAACTGTTTGCTCGTTTGTCACCCTTATTCTATTAAAAAAAAACTTTCTGAGATTTCAGTAAAATAATGTTAAGTATTGTAAGCACTCGTACAATTATATATCTCATGTTAATAAAGCTATTGGGCTATTTTGATTTTTAATAAAGTGATTTTACTTTATAGGTTAAATAGTTTATTTACCCTTCTATATCAAGAACCGTTTTACAGTCACTCCTATTGAATTTGACAGTGCTTGCTGAAATTTAGCATCTTTAGATGGATCAGAATCGCGCGCTGTTCCAGCTGTTAGATATTGCAAAAATAATGGAAAATATTTATTTTTACTGTCATACCGAAGACTACCTTGTTTTATTTTATTACGGTCAAATAATATTTATTAGGTTATAAAGCAAGTATTTACAAATATTTTCATTGTTTTGTTATTCTATTGTTTACAGTTATTATCACGTCTTAGCTTTACACCAAGAATTACATTAGAAATTCTTGATGGGATGCGATGTAACGCGCATACTTTATTTTCATCAAGAACTTTAATATAAATATATATATATATATATATATATATATATTTGGGTTTTTTTACCAGTACAGTTTCAACACAATCTTAAAAAAGTTCAATGAATTAAAAAAATGCCGATAATTATACAATTTCAAGCCAGTGTTTTACATTTAAAGATCAGTTATAAAGAGCCAAAATTCTTATTTTCATTTTGATTAATTTAATTCGAGACTACAATAAATGTGAAAGGGCTTTTATCTGCAATAATAATTTTCATCAAAAATAACATAGACTTATAAAAGTCATATACACGGTCAATCATACTGAAGATTATCAATTGTACTACAAAATATTTAAAAGACTATTTCCAGTATAATGACCCGAATATCATCATTAATGTTTGACTGGCACACTTAAAAATTTTATCACATGGCTAAATGATTAACTATTATATTATGATAAGGTCATGCTTTTCTATAAAAAGTTGCAAGAAATTTTAAATCACGGACCTATTGGTTTGTTTTACTTTTCACTTAATTAGTGAAAAACAAGATGGACTGATCTAAAAGTTTACTTTCTTGTGTAAAAAGTGCTATTTAGAATTTTATGCAAATGATAATTAAAGTTTCTATGTAAATAAGTGTAACATAGCGGGTATTATATTCAATGGTAGCGGCCATCCATATTTGCAAAGCCAGTATCATTTTCTGTACAGAAACCGGCAAAGTGTTGCTCAAGGCACTATAAACAAAGCAGCTAATAAAATGTTTCACTCATAACTGTTAACAAAAACTGTTTCTGCAAATGGTCTTATAGATAATAATAACTGTTCCGCCGTGTTAGGTGCAGGAGCTATTATTAGAAGGAGAAGAGGTAAAATTTTGTTTTAGAAATGCGTCATCAATATTGTTATGTCTGCAATTGAGCATAAAATAAAAAATAACTTCAGCCAAAGAGCATAACTGGCATTATACTCAGGCCCTTCAATTGGTATGGAAAAAAATAATTTTACCAGGTTTAAAAAAATCAATCAAAATTCAAAAAAACATAAATATTAAAATCAAAAAATTGAAATATGTATGTCTATTTATACATGTAATGATTTATGGCCGCTTAGTAACTGACAGTGACTCAGTATAACATCCTACAGTCACGCCGAAACAAAGAGGAGAGAATCACTGTAGAAAAGGTAATAATTTATTGCGGAAATGTGATAAAATTAAAAAAATTACAAACTCTTCCGAATTAATCTAACTTAGTCTAACTTATCCTTATGCGTTACAAAAAAAAACAAATAATAAAATATTCAGATGGCGTCAGTTTTTAAGAAGATATAACAAAAATAAACAAAAATAATTTCAAAAAAGTTCAGTATTTAATTGATTATATACCGCTGACACTTAATCACGCTTTTCGAAACCACGCCATTTGTAAACAATACTTGTGTGAAAAGACAAAATCTTCTTTTTAAATTTCCGCCGAGTTGTAAGTAGAAAGCCAAATAGGTCATGTGTCAATTTTAATTAAATATATTTTATATAAAGTGATCTTGACTACGATTCATCAATTAACCATTGGTAAACACTAAAACAGGAATTTTACAATTGTGTTTACAAGAAACATTATTAGTTGTATCTTGCAGCTTGTTCATTATTTTTATTATAAATACCTATAAATGTATATATTATTAATAAATAGTTCCCATAATATTTTGAATTATTTTTTATTTTGCCCTATCTGCAATATTCTACGCTCTATAGAAAATGTGGCTTATGACATGATTGACAATCTTTCGAAGGTTTTATCTAGGTACAAAGATGTTTAACGTTTTCGTCGCCTCCACGTGATATTTTTGTCAGCATAAGGTACCCTTCTGTATCTAATATAATATAAATATAATATATTATATTATATATATTATTAATAGGGTCATTGTAGAAGCGTGCTCGTCGCGACCCCTGCCAGCCCTTTTCAGGGCTGCAATTCTACACAGCTGCGCACCCATGCCAACGAGGGTTAGGGCGTCCCCCCAAGGCAACGCACACCAGCTAGTCCCCGTTGGTGGGGAATGCAGCGCGCAATGCGGCGATGGGGACCGCCACCCATCACGCACAGCCCGAAACGGCAGAAGGTGGAGGACAGAGTGCAGAGTTGGCACGTGGAACGTTAGAGGAGGCATGAAAGATAAGATGAATGAGTTGATTGAAATAATGAAAGAAAGAGAATTAGATGTCGTGTGTATGTCGGAGACCAAACGGAAGGGCAGTGGTACTGAAGAGCTCCCTGGCGGGGCGTTAGGTCTATGGTCCGGTGTCCCGGAGAGCGAGAGCGCCCGCCAGGGAGTGGGGGTGCTGCTGTCGTCTCAGTTGGTCGATGTTAAGACTGAATATAAGGTTGTGAACTCAAGACTTCTCTGGGTTCACTTTAAATTGGGACTGACGAAGTTATTCCTTTTGGCTGTTTATGCGCCGGTAGCTTCGTCGTCCAGGGCTGAGCTGGAGGAGTTTTGGGGGAATGTAAGAGAAGTTCTAGATTTGGCTAGCGGAAACGAAAGAATTGTTGTGTGTGGTGATTTGAATGGATGGGTTGGTACCGCTCGACCAGGGTACGAGTCGGTGCTTGGAAAGTTTGGCGATAAAAGGGTTAATGATGCTGGCAAGCTTATACTGGCGGTATGCAAGGAAAAGGGTCTTCTTGTGACAAACACTATGTTTAATCACAAGAAAATCCATATGTATACTAGAGAAAGAAAGAATGAGAGAAGTATGATCGATTTGTTTCTGTTGGATGACCGGCTGCCTTGCAATACATAACGCAGTGTTGTTACCGACTTTGTTCTATGGCAGCGAAACCTGGGTATGCCAGAAGAAGCATAAAAGCAAGTTGAATGCAGTGGAGATGCGATCCCTTCGTAAAATGTGCGGCATTACCATGGCCGACCGAAAGCGAAACGAAGAGATTCGCAATATGGCAGGTTTGACAGATGACCTTATCACAAAAATTGATAAGGGCGTGCTTCGATGGTTTGGGCACGTTGAGCGAATGAGTGAAGACCGAATTGTGAAGAAAATATATAGCGCGAAAGTTAATATTAAAAGGTGTCGAGGTAGACCGAGACTAACTTTCGAAGACCATGTGAGCAAACTGCTCGAAAAGGGCGGGTCAAGAGTACTCGGATACCTAGACGTGCATGTATGAAGAAGATAATGAATCTGAAAGAAGCGAAAGAGGTATGTAAGGATCGTGACACTTGGCGATCTGTTCTCTCTGGATACCCCGTCAGGGATTGTGCGTGAAGATAAGTTAAGTTAAGTAATATAATATAAATAATATAAATTTTGCTACAAACTAATGTAAAAGGCTATATAAGTCCCTCTACTGGGCACAGAACTCTTTTTTTATTTCTGAGAGGGTTTTAGGGCAAGGAAATGCCCGCCGAACTGCCCCAATGCGTGTTAACGAAAATTGCAATTACAAATTGCATTCGTGCTGTCGAGGATCAAACCCGGGAAAAATTTACAGCGAACCCTTTGACCCAGATCTACTAATACGATACAAATAAATACGATTTCACATATATAATAAAAAAACTCTAACGTACTTGAAACTTGAACACTTGATAGCTCGTGACGCCTACCGGACAAAGCTACAGCACAATGTAATTGAAGATGCGTAACTACAACATAATTTTCAGTGATGCGCAAGCATAACGGGCAGTATGTCACTTTTATAATTGTCATCTCTACAGTCTATTAATCTTTGCACTTTTATAAGTAATACAGAATGTAGTTGCTAGACGGTGTTGACGTTGGCTAAAATCTCTGCGATAGCCGTTTCGTCAAGGTCATTCAGAGTAGTTAAAGCCTTAATGTTAGTATTGTATAGAAAAAAGGTTCATAATATTTATAAACTAAAAAAAATAATAGAGTGCTCTTTGATATCAGTAAGTATTAAATGTTGGTGATGGCGATCTCGATGATTTTTTTTAGGAGAGGGGCAAACGAGCATGTCACTTACCATCAGGTGAGCCGTCACCTGATGGTAAGTGACTACCGCCCCCCATGAACAACCGCATCACCAGGGGAATTGCAGATGCGTTGCCGGCCTTTTAAAAAGGAGTAGGCTCTTTTCTTTAAGGTCCTTAAGTCGTATCAGTCCGGAAAAATCGCTGGTGGTAATCGATTCCACAAGAAAGTTGTGCGAGGAAGAAAACATCTAAATCGAACAGTGGTGGATCGCCAATCATCCAGTTGGTAAAGATGGTGACGCAAGTTTTGTCGCCATGTGCGATGGTGAAATTGAGCAGCTGAAATTAGTCCGAAAAATTCCTCAGAGCACTCCCCGTGGTAAATGCCATAAAATACGTAAAGAGATGCAAAATCTCTACGCAGTGCCAGTGTATCGAGCCGATCAGAAAGAACTCGGTCGTCGACGATTCGAACCGCTCTGCGCTGGATGCGGTCAAGTGGAAAGAGCTGGAACTGGGGTGCCCCGGCCCAGGGATGAGAACAGTATTCCACGTGAGGCCGGATTTGCGCTTTGTAAAGTTGCAAGCGATGTGCCGGCTTGAAATACTGTCTCGCTCTGCTGAGCACTCCAAGCGTTTTAAAGGCCAGTGTGGCCTTCCCTTCCACGTGACACGACACAGGTGAGAGCCGTGCTCACCGTGTCTGACTCCAAGGACTTAGACAACCTAGCAGCAGTCGCAGATAACGTCACAGAGGCGGTGCAACTTTCCTATACCGCCGCCACTACCTACGCTGCGTCAGCACTAGCATCTACTGCTGCCCTTGCCTTGGCCCTTGAGTTACCCCGAATGACCTTTGGTTTAAGGGGAGCAGAGCAAACCTTCCAGCGCTTTATGAATTCCATTTCGCAAGTGCTTGATTTTATCTTTTGTTATTTAGATGATTTACTTATCGCTAGTGACAACGAAGTTCAACACAGGCAAGATGTAGAAATAATTTCTAAAAAGTTTAATGAATATGGAATTTCAATTAATTT
Organism: Parnassius glacialis; assembly: GCA_033319125.1. NCBI lineage: Eukaryota > Metazoa > Arthropoda > Insecta > Lepidoptera > Papilionidae > Parnassius > Parnassius glacialis. Next base: position 292,759 of record JAVANC010000014.1, read on the forward strand.
GGCAAAATGTTGTTTCGGATAAACTAAACTAGAATTTTTGGGACACGAAATTAGTATCTAAGGTGTCAGGCCGTTGCAAGATAAGGTTCAGGCAATTGTGGAATTTCCGAAGCCGAAAACTATTTCAAAGCTAAGACGTTTTCTCAGCATGGTTAATTTTTATCGATCTCATCTCCCCAATGCTACTTTATATCTAACAGAATTAAATAAATATCTTAAAAGCTCAAATAAAAATGATAAAACTCCTATCGTCTGGACTGATAGTGCGAACGAAGCATTTACGCAATGTAAAGCAGGTCTCACACAGGCCGCTACGTTGACGTACCCTAGAGTAGATTCCGCACTTGCTATAATGACTGATGCATCTAATACATGCGTGTGAGCAGTCTTGCAACATAAAGAAGGAGATAGCTGGAAACCATTGGGTTATATCTCAAAAAAATAACCACCACCCAACAGCGATTTAGTTACTCGCTATATACTTAGCTATAAAAAATTTTTGGAAATTATTTGAAGGTCAAGAAATAACCGTCTATACGGACCATAAACCTTTAACTTTTGCATTTCAGAAGGTAGGACACGATGAAAGCGAAACGCCTCGGAGAACGAGACATTTAGCTTTCATAAGCGAGTTCACTACAAATATAAAACATATAACCGGTAAGAATAATATTGTAGCCGACACTTTATCACGCGTCGAAGCCGTGATTATGCCAACTGCGTTGAATTTCGATGACATCGCAAATGAACTCATAGCGATAGTTATATTACGAATTTTATGTCTGGTTTAAATACCGATAATATTTTGTTGAAGGAACTAGTCATTGTAGAAGCGTGCTCGTCGCGACCCCTGCCAGCCCTTTTCAGGGCTGCAATTCTACTCAGCTGCGCACCCATGCCAACGAGGGTTAGGGCGTCCCCCCAAGGCGACGCACACCAGCTAGTCCCCGTTGGTGTGGAATGCAGCGCCAAAGCGGCGATGGGGACCGCCACCCGTCACGCACAGCCCGACACGGCGGAAGGTTGATGACAGAGTGCAGAGTTGGCACGTGGAATGTTAGAGGAGGCATGAAAGATAAGATGAATGAGTTGATTGAAATAATGAAAGAAAGAGAATTAGATGTCGTGTGTATGTCGGAGACCAAACGGAAGGGCAGTGGTACTGAAGAGCTCCCTGGCGGGGCGTTAACTCTATGGTCCGGAGTCCCGGAGAGCGAGAGCGCCCGCCAGGGAGTGGGGGTGCTGCTGTCGCCTCGGTTGGTCGATGTTATGACTGAATATAAGGTTGTGAACTCAAGACTTCTCTGGGTTCACTTTAAATTGGGACTGACGAAGTTATTCCTTTTGGCTGTTTATGCGCCGGTAGCTTCGTCGTCCAGGGCTGAGCTGGAGGAGTTTTGGGAGAATGTAAGAGAAGTTCTAGATTTGGCTAGGGGAAACGAAAGAATTGTTGTGTGTGGTGATTTGAATGGATGGGTTGGTACCGCTCGACCAGGGTACGAGTCGGTGCTTGGAAAGTTTGGCGATAAAAGGTCTAATGATGCTGGCAAGCTTATACTGGCGGTATGCAAGGAAAAGGGTCTTCTTGTGACAAACACTATGTTTAATCACAAGAAAATCCATATGTATACTAGAGAAAGAAAGAATGAGAGAAGTATGATCGATTTGTTTCTGGTGGATGACCGACTGCGAAAACAGGTGATGGATACGCGAGTGTTCAGGGGTGCTGACCTGGGAACGGATCACTATCTAGTGATTACTAGATTTAGGGGTCTGTTCGCGGGTTGGCGCTACCGGAAGGCGGTAACAGAACCACAGTCGGTCTGTCGCATCCGAAGCTGGAAGCTTCAGGAAGCGGATACTAGGGACAAATATCATGCGAGGGTAGCCGAAAAGCTTGACAATATCGATGGCAGAAATGAATCTGTGGAAAGAACATGGCAGAACCTAAGGGATGGAATGGTAAGTGCAGCGGAAGAAGTGTGTGGAACAATAAAAAGAGGCAGTAGTAAAAGAAGAGATGCATGGTGGAATGATGAAGTGAAAGAAGCTGTAGAGAAGAAGAAGAAAGCATGGTTAGACTACTTGGCCTCTAGTAATGATAAGGATATGAGAGAGAAGATGAAAAAAAGATATAAGCTGCAGAAAGTTCACACGAAAGCATTGATTGAGGAAATGCGTGAAAGGTGTAGAATGGAAGCGGACGAAAGGTTGTCGCACAACTTTAAGGAGAACTCCAAACTCTTCTGGAAAGAGGTTGGAAGGACCCGAAGTGGTGCGACGGCCTTAAGAATGAACAAGGTGCTTTCGAGAACTAATGACGTCCTCACAGAAAAATCGGACGTCATGCAGCGATGGAGCGAATTTTATAGAGAAATGTATGCGTGTGATGATCTTAGTGAGGGATCCGGGGATGACGCCGTGACTGGTACGCCAGACCTGGACCTCGATGACACTGAGGTCATCAGTATGAAAGAGATTGAACGTGCGATTCGAAGTTTGAAATGTGGTAAGGCTGTGGGACTAGACAGAGTTACTGCTGAAATTGTCAAGTATGGTGGGCCTCGCGTCTGGGACAGCTTTTATCTGCTGTGCAATTTGTGCTGGCGGACGGGGGATGTCCCGGATGATTGGCGATCCGCAGTCATTGTGCCTTTATATAAAGGTAAAGGTTCACATTTTGACTGCGGGTGCTATCGGGCGATCAGCTTGACCAGTTTAGCAAGTAAAGTTTACTCGAAGGTTTTGACACGTAGGATGCAAGAGAAATCGGAAAGATTTCTATGGGAGGCACAATGCGGATTTAGACCTGGAATAGGATGCACGGATCAAATGTTTTCTCTACGCATGATCACGGAAAAGCTTCTGGCTGCTAACCAGAAGATTTTCTGTGCTTTTGTGGATCTTGAGAAAGCATTTGATAAGGTTGTAAGGAAGAAAATGTGGAAACTGTTGCCGGGGTACGGTGTGGATGGTCGATTGCTAAGGGCTGTGCAGTCACTTTACTGTGACTGTAAAGCCTGTGTGCGGGTAGGGCATGACCTGTCACCCATGTTTAGCATCCAAACGGGCGTAAAACAGGGTTGTGTCATGTCTTCCTGGCTGTTCATACTGTATTTCGACAGCTGTTTACAGAAGCTGAAAGATAGCTGTTTGGGTGTGAAATTGGGTGACATAAAAGTAAATTGTCTGCTTTATGCTGATGATGCAGTGCTTATTGCACCATCAGAGGCAGAACTGCAGGCATTAGTCACGTGTATGAAAGAGGAATGTGAAATTAAAGGTCTCCGTTTGAATGCTAATAAAACTAAGGTTCTGGTATTTGAAAGGGACGAAGAGAGAACGAAGTGTGAAATATGGGTAAATCAGGAATGTCTAGAACAGGTAAATGAAATTGTATACTTGGGGAGTGCTTTAAGCCGGAATGGAAGATGTGATTTAGATGTGGACAGGTGTGTCGCTGCCGGGAACAAAGTCAATGGTGCCCTGACTGCGTTAGTCAAAAGGCAAGGCGTAGTGAAGAGTGCACGCCTTGCAATACATAACGCAGTGTTGGTACCGACTTTGTTATATGGCAGCGAAACCTGGGTGTGCCAGAAGAAGCATAAAAGCAAGTTGAATGCAGTGGAGATGCGATCTCTTCGTAAAATGTGCGGCGTTACCATGGCCGACCGAAAGCGAAACGAAGAGATTCACAATATGGCAGGTTTGAAAGATGACCTTATAACAAAAATTGATAAGGGCGTGCTTCGATGGTTTGGGCACGTTGAGCGAATGAGTAAAGACCGAATGGTGAAGAAAATATATAGCGCGAAAGTTAATATTAAAAGGTGTCGAGATAGACCGAGACTAACTTTCGAAGACCATCTGAGCAAACTGCTCGAAGAGGGGAGGGTCAAGAGTACTCGGATACCTAGACGTGCATGTATGAAGAAGATAATGAATCTGAAAGAAGCGAAAGAGGTATGTAAAGATCGTGACACTTGGCGATCTGTTCTCTCTGGCTACCCCGTCAGGGATTGTGCGTGAAGATAAGTTAAGTTAAGTTAAGTTAGAACTAGTTATACCTATATTAGAAAAGCCTATTTTTTGTGAAATGTCTACCGATATTGCTCGTTCGTACCTACCGGAAAAGTATCGACGCCTAGCTTTTGATAGTTTGCATAATTTGAGCCATCCTGGAATTTGGTCTACACGAAAGATGTAAGCTAAAATGTATTTCTGGCCGTGCATGAATCGTGATGTTTCTTTATGGGTAAAAACGTGCATAAAATGTCAACGTTCTAAAGTTAATATACATATGATATCGAATTTGATTAAGTGTCCGGAAGTAGGTCATTTTGAGCATGTGCACATCGATATCATTGGCCCTCTTGAGATTTCACCAGATGGTTAAAGATACTTAAACACGATAATTGATAGGAGGACTAGGTGGGCCGAAGCTTTTCCGTTACGCGACATTACGGCAGAAACTGTTGCCAAACATTTATATGAGGGTTGGATTTGTCGTTACAGCTGCCCGATAAAGTTAACTAGCGACCAAGGTCGCCAGTTTGAGAGTAGTCTTTTTAACCAGCTATTACAAATGTTGGGGGTTAATAGAATTCGAACTACTCCTTATCACCCGCAAAGCAATGCCGAAGTCGAACGTTGGCATCGTTCTTTAAAGACAGCACTTTCGGCTCTCCACATGAATCTTGGGTGGAAGAGCTACCCACAGAATTACTGGGGCTTCGCGCGGCCGGCCGCAGCGACTCAGGGGTTAGCGCCGCCGAGTTAACTTTCGGACGAAACTTACGTCTACCAGGAGAATTTTATGACAGCTCTTCGAACAACCGTAACGTCAACGACTATTGTTTAGTAGATAAGATTAGAGATATTATTCGTAGTTATAAGCCTACATCTGACAATTAACGTAACTGTCAAAGTTTTTTTTGTGCACAAAGACTTACGTAACTGCGAATATGTCTTTGTTCGGGACAATTCAATACGTAAATCTTTGAAACCACCCTACGACGGTCCATATCGCGTGATGAAAAGGGCTTCAAAAGTTTACCTGATTCAATTACCCCATAGGCAAGTACATATTTCTATTGACAGATTAAAGCCTGCATATGTGTTAAAGAAATGCGATAGTAACATAACAACGCCAAGAAGCAGTAACACTGACAACGCAAAGGATCTGGTGCCTGCGCATGTACGGTTCGCGTTACCGCCGCCCACGCCGGTGACGTTGTCGTCGCCCGGCCCTAGCAACCCGATAAGTGTGAAAGAAACGCGGAGTGGTCGCATTGTTAAGTTACAGTCACGATTTAATATAAGTTAGTGTTAACATAAAATGTATTATATATGCAATACAGTTACATGTTTAAATAATAATCAGGTTAGTTAATATGGATGTGGAAGTATTATTTGCATTAAAAGCTTTTAGAAAAATTTACTATTCTATTAATTATATTATTTGCATTGTTAGGTGCAGAATATTTTCATTCAGAATATTCGAGTAACATTAATTAAGTTGAATGTAATTTTAGATGTATTGTGTTTTATGTTTTGCGTGTACTGCAGTTTCATTTAGGTTTAGGTAGTTAGTTTAATTATAATGTATTTCGTTTCATTTGAAATATTTCCTTTGCAGAAGCATAAGTGCGAAAAGTTTTACGATTTTAACTATGGGTAATTATCAAGAAATGCCAGTTATTGTTTCTCAGACTCAGAATACTGTAGAGAATAAAGTGGATAATTTTCAAATATGGTTATATGTGATAGCCAGTTTGTGTTCATGGTCAGCGTTCTAATGTCGGGCCAGAATATGGGTCGGATGATAGGCGCCTCTAGCACTAGGCTACAGCACGCGCCCGCGCCTTCCGCGGCGGCCGCGCCCTTCGCGGTGGTCTCCGTACAGCCTTGCGCCTCAGCGCATTAACAAGTGTTTATATAGTTTTAAGTTGTTGTATTCTTTTTGTAAAGGGGAATGTATTGTAGGTGTGCTGTGCACACACATGTATAATTAGTAATGTTGTACCTATCTGCCATATATATGTATACTTAATAATATTGTACCTCTCTACTTAGTACTAAGATTGTCATTCAGTCAAACAGTAGTGCTTATTATATTGGGGTTTCTGTTTTTGTGTTATAATAACCGATGAATTTTGAGCTATCTAACTTCTGAATTTCTTTTAAGGTATATTTACATTTTTTAGCCACTACAAGTATTACTTTTATTGTGATTAGATAACCAGATAAAACATTATTCATTAAAAAATTTATTAAGTAAGAAAAAAACATGACGGCTCAATTTATAATGGTATTAGTAGTTTGAACTTCATAACCAAATACATTTTAATTTGAAAAATCCATTTTATGACTTTCTGAAAGTTTAAAATGAAAACTTTTCTATGCTCATCGATGCTTGATTTAGGTAAAATATTTTTTATTTGCATTTACAGTTTAAATTAGTTACATAAGTATTTTACGCCTTTCAGTCTAGTTGGTATGTAATAACATACTTATATTTAGGTACCTACCTACCTACATTGCAAAATTCCTTTATTGTGAACCACTTTTATTGCAAAACAAAAGTATTGTTTAATAATACCCATCAAAAAACCTTTCTATCGCTGGATTTGGCTGCAAGAAATAAAATATTTGATATAAGTTAAGCTCAGATACATAAAATATGTCAAATATCCATCTCTAGTACGCAAGTCCAAGAATAGATGGTGGACGCGCCACTAACTTGAGTTCTTCGATAAAGATTTGTGGACTGTAATTGGTACATACAACAAACGGAGCAAGGAAAGTGGATGAGAGTGGAATGCACGCACTAAAATTGTCAAGGGCTGCCTCGCCTTCCTCCCGGCGTCTCAGCTAACACAACAGCTCACCACATAGGTCGGCGCACGCACTCTTAGATCAGTTCTGGGACGTCACATATTCCTTAACTCTCGACTTATTGTAATCGCGGAAAGCGCGTCACATTTGTGAAATTACAAGTACACAATGTCCGGTGATAATTAATATTAAAGCTTATTAAAGCGGGGATCGAAGACGCAATGTCTTTCGTGTGGTGAGCGATCGCGGGTATTGTTCGATTGTAACTAGACTGCCGCTGCGTGGCGATTGCGTTGCCTTCAACAAATGTGCGTGCATATGAAGCATAAGGGAAGGGAGATGGTGGAAGTTATGTACTAAGTATTCTATTAGATTTATAAATTAAATTGTTAACTGGCGTTACTATATCCTCCCGCACTTAAAGGGTTATCTTTAAAAGACAACTGCAATATAAAAAAAGTAAAATAAAAATGTTTTGCGGTATATAGAGTGAGTATTTATAGTAAGCAAATAGAGCGGTATATAGATTGAGAGAATGCGCTCAATGCGCATATTTGATTTACTAAGCTTGATTGTCAAGCGAGAAAATGTGTACGTAGATTTAATATAGCGGTTTAATGTTTTATAATATGATATATAAAGTTAATTGCTAATTGAAATAAGTAATTATAATTAAGATACTCGTGTTTTAATGTTTTTGGAGACGACAAATACAAACAAGCGGACGGAGGAAGGATCCCTTAGAAGTTCTCACGGTTACTACTCAAACTACACATTCTTTCGAAGATGTTCTATCCTCCACCGACCCCAAAACGACTGGAATAATCCATCAGTGATTATGCTTACTACACGATCACTGCGAGGAAATAAAATTATATATTTTTTAATGTAATCTATGGCAGTTTTCAAAAAGCCTACGCGGATCAATCCGTTGTCAATGATACACCTTAAACGAATGAAAGCGGGTGATCACGTTTTGTTACATTTAATATTTAAATATTCCACTGCAAAGTGTTGTTTTTGCAGGGCGCGGGTCATTATAACCTCAGATAAACTGAGATCATCAGCAGTCACTACATAAGTGCTGCGGCGGGGTAATAATTTAACAGTATAAATTAAGTTGCCAAAGTTGTTTTGTTAACAACTTGGCGTACGCGACTGTGGGAGCAACGAAACTTACCATGTCCCATAGGCGGGCGGTAATGGATAAGGTGTAGTACTTAGTGCACGTCACACCAGCGGAAATATTGTCAGTGATCTGAACAAAGCGGTTTGCAACAAATGTATGCCACATCTTAAAAATAAGCGGCGGCGGTATCTCGTCCCAATCTAAGTTAAGTCGCCAAAGCTATTTTATTAACAGCTTGGCGTACGCGACTGTGGGGGCAACGAAACCCATTACGTCTCACAGGCGGGCGATAGTAGATAAGATGGAGCGCTTAGTGCACGTCACATTAGCGGGAACAGTTATCTTAAAATAAAAGGCGTCACTATCAGTAGACTAATCATCATTCATAATTATTACAGCCCTTCACACGTCCACTGCTGAACATAGGCCTCCCCCTAGGAATGCTACAAAGCATGGTCCTGAGCCACATGCATCTATCGACTTCCTGTATTTCTTACCAGGTCGTACCATTACTCCATCTAGTGGGGGTCGCCCTACGCCTACCGGTACGAGGCTGTCACTCGAAAACCTTTTTTCCCCATCGGTTGTTGGTTCTTCGACCTATATGGCCGGCCCATTGCCACTTCAACTTACTAATCCGTTGGGCTATGTCGGTCACTCTGGTTCTACTGCGGATATCCTCATTTATAAGTTTATCACGCAGAGACACCCCGAGAATAGCCATCTCCATAGCTCGCTGAGCGACCTTGAGCTTCCTCATACGGCCAGCAGTGAAGGACCACGTCTCAGATCCGTAAGTCATCACTGGCAACACGCACTGGTTGTACAATTTCGTTTTAAGGTTTTGAGGTATGTCTGACGAGAAGATGTGTCGTAGTTTCCCGAACGCTGCCCAGCCGAGTTGAATCCGTCGATTGACCTCTTGGTCAAAGTTGGACTTACCTAGTCGGACTATTTGTCCCAGGTAAACATACTCGTCAACAACTTCGAGCTTAGTGCTCTCAACAACTACCGGCATAGGTGTGACATGGACATTAAGCATGATCTTTGTCCATGTTCATCTTAAGACCTATCCGTTGGGAGACACTATTGAGGTCATTGATCATGTTGCTTAGTTCCTCCAGCGATTCTGCCATAAGGACTATAGCCGTCCGCTGGTACGAGACCGCCACTCGAGAACCTTTCTTTATCATCGGTTGTCGGTTCTTCGAGCTACATGGCCGGCCCATTGCCACTTCAGCTTACTAATCCGTCTATGTCTGGGCTATGTGGGTCACTCTAGTTTTACTGCGGATATCCTCATTTCTAAGTTTATCACGCAGAGAAATTTAGAGCATAGCCCTCTCCATTGCTCGCTGAGTAACCTTGAGCTTCCTCATCTGGCCGGCAGTAAAGGAACACGTCTCAGTTCCATACGTCATCACTGGCAACACGCACTGGTTGTACAATTTCGTTTTCAGGTTTTGAGGTATGTCTAACGAGAAGATGTGTCGTAGTTTCCCGAACGCTGCCCAGCCGAGTTGAATCTTATTACTAACAGTCGGTCAGCCGACCACCCCATATATATGTACGACCTTGGGTATGCGTCTCCGGCAACGCCCCCATATAAGAGAACATTACAAGTACACCTTCATCAACTTAGAAATTTTCCGATTATTACAAGAACACCTTCATCATCTTAGAAAATTTTGATCTACTTTTTTTTTATTATATTACAAATGGTATTTAACTTTATTATTGCAATATAATCGACTTTTATTTATATGATTTAATACATTTTTAATATTTTAAACAGATTTTTAATAAATTTAGAGATTTTTAGACACAATTTATGCGTTAACTATACTATAATATTCAATATTCCAAATGAATATATTTGAACTTTATGCTTATTATTTGCATTTTAATTGTTTAAAATATATTTTCTATGAAATTTTTAAATGTTTTTATAATGAATTTAATTATTATTTATTAATAATAATTATAAACTTTCACAATCCACCCCCAAATTTTATGTTAATGACCCACATAGTGGAGTTGTTAATATAAAAATATTAGTATTTTGAGAGCATATATCTTCTTCTTCTGTGCTCTTTTAATCTGTTACAATACAGTATATGTTATCAAATTCCCCTACTCCAGGAAATGGCTGCCTCCAACACCCCTTTAACTACATCCATCACAATGTGATAACATCATAACTGAAGTAATTGTATATTGTGTTGTTTATAAAGTTTGCAGTCAATTGTCGATTTCTCATTTTATTAATTTATCTTTAAATCTTTGAAACATTCATCAATAGTGTCACACTTTATGTGCATACAATTCAGTTGGATATTTGTTGAGATCAGTTAGGTAACACATAGGATAAATGTGATTGAGCCATTCACCCTGACCCAACTCCCATATATCTCGACATATAATAAATCTGTAGAAAAGTCGTGTCTGTAATTCTAATATATTCTTGGAAAAAACAAGTCCAAAGGACCAAATAAAGTGTTCTGAAGCCAAATTAGTGGTTTTTAGAATTTTTGTCTGTCTGTCTGTCTTTCTGTCTGTCTGTTTTTCTGTCTGTCTGTCTGTCTGTGTATTCCGGATTCACGCAAAAACTACTAAACCGATTCACATGAAATTTTGAATGTAGGTAGTTAGTAGCCCGAGGCAACTTATAGGCTACCTTTTATCCGATTACGGAACTTCAAAAAAGGAAGGTTAAGTATTTTATTTCCTTTGGATGTTAATTTTCTATTATATCTTAGTTATAGGCGGGATGACGGGTGTTTTTCAAACATATACCATATTTGTAAATAAAGTTTAAATATAGTTATAATTTTGGTAAAATAATTTGAAACTACACCGATTTGGTATTCAAAACAGCGCCATCTATCATCAAATGGAAAAAGTTGTATATTTTGCCTTCAGTTACTATTAAATGAAATAATATAAATAACTAACATTTTATATGATTAAAAATATTTAGATTTTTAAAGTTATTAAAAATCTCTAACGTTTAATTTTTGTAGTATTTTTTTTTATTTTATTTTAAAAGTGTAATAATTTCAATAGATAATAGTGACGTCTATCAAAATATGAAAATTGATAGTTTATTTATTTCAATTACTAATATATATGTAAAGTGATTAAAACTGGTCTGTCTGCAATTGTTGCAAAATTTTCATTATCATTATAGTTTTATTCAAGAGATTTATATGTGTGTAGTGGCCAGATCGTAGAATTGATCATAATATATCATAAAGTAGTCTATCATTTCGTGAAATGGTGTGGTAATTTCGTGATATTTAACACTATTTGTTGACCATGTCATGATATATCTTGACCAAATCAATGAATAGAAATCGTTTGAAGATATTAGTAACTAAACACAACGTTGCTATTTCATAATATAGTCATAAGACGATATCATTAAATCGTTTTTGACCACTAGCGGCGCTGATAGCGTATTTTTAACAGAAACAGAACTTTTAAGAGAATTGACATCACTTTAGCCCTTATTGATATAATAAATAAATGTTCGCTTCTATTGCTGATTACTAGATGGTATGGTTTTGGCTTTCTTTATTTCATCTAATACTAGCGCCATCTACTTACTTCTAAATAAACTAAAATGGCAAGTCATTGATAAAATAAAATAATACAATGCTACTGAATATACGATGTAAAAAATCGAATCATTAACATTACATTCATCCCGCGTTGGAATCAGCGCAGCGAACACTTTTTTGCCAAACTCTGCGGCATTAGTAACATTTATGTAAGATGCTACTTTTTTAATTTTCATGGGGCAATATATGCAGTTTTTATTTCATTCGTGTTTTTGGGTATGTTACTTTTTGTTTTCACTCTACCGTAAATATAAAGGGTAGCAAAGATGAGTAGAACTCATCATCGTCAGCCTATCAAAAGTCCACTGAAATGAACATAGGCCTCCCCATAAATTGTCAAGTAGCTGGATGTTTGCTATAGTTACCATGCTTGGTAGGCGGGTTGGCAGCCGCAGCTATTATTATTTTGATCTGTTGTCAAGAAAATGATGCAGCCCATCTCCTGTTTGTTTTCCTATGTCGCCTCTTACGACGGGACGATATGAGGTGGTGGATTTTCTTTCACGGCCACTACAGGGCGAACATTTTTCTACTCCCGTTCATGAGTGTAATGATCCTCACATTCACTGTGAATAATATTTATAAGGGAAAAAAACTAATTTTAAGGATTTTATCGCGTATAATTTTATTATTTTAAATTCCCGATGTTTTGGGCACTTTACAGCACCCATGGTCACGGAAGGGGCAGGAGAACTGAGGTGTTTGACGAACGTCATAGTTAAAATAGAATAGAATAAATGCAGTAGTAGTTTGAATTTAATTTTATTAATTATGGGGTCCTTAGCAGATGGTAGCACTCAGCCATCTTCCCTATTAAAATTAGGATATTTTTAATTTCAATAGCCTAGCGAATCATCATTGGTAGGATTCGGTGTTCTATTGCAAGGATTTGTTGTCTATCAGATCCAATATATTGGTTGGGACGATACTAAACATGTTGACATACTTTAGACTTCCGGAGTTTTCGTGCTTCACATCAACGATATGTTCTTTTACTCGGAACTTTCATCCAAGATGCGTAAAAAACCCGTAACATTAGTTTTAATCCATGTGTAGTATTCATTATTAAAGAACTGTATTTATGAAATTTTCAAGTCTACTCGAAGTAAAAAAAAAATATCTACATCTATTTTATGGTGCCAATCGATATTCAATAGAACCAATGATATGAATAAAATGTCTCAAATAAACATTATATTACTTTGTAGAACTTAGGTGCTGCAGGATCGTGCTGGAGGTTGAAATGAACTTGCGAAAAGAATGGTTATACTCAATTTAATAATATTAACGAATTTACAAATGGCTGCGCGCGACAAAATATGGGCGTGCGCATCGACTCACGTATGGTGGCAGACTGCCGGGGTTCTCACCGACGAGCACGTCAGAGGCTCCGCGTCTTTTTAAAACAAATTTATAACTAAAATAGGTATAGCTAAGTACAATCGTTACACAGTAAATTTAATGCCTAACATAATTTTAATTACAAATGAGCGCGTCGCTAACATTCCCCACCCCAGTGCTGTCACAGCACTCAACATTCAGTGATATAGGAGCGACGCGTGCCGCGGATCGACGAAACGTCCTCGAGCCAACTTTCACCTCCACTAACCTGATACGGCCATCCTTCCCGGGAAACACCTCTGTAATGAGTCCCTTTGGCCACGCGTTGCGTGGAGAGTTCTGGTCCACGACTAAGACGAGGTCGCCAACTTGTAGCGGCTTCTGCTCCTCTTGCCACTTTCTCCTGGGTATAAGTTCAGGTAAAATCTCCTTCACCCACCTGTGCCAGAACATGTCCGCCAATCGCTGACTTATACGCCAATGTCTGCGGAGATACAAGTCGGAACTGTCAAACGCCCCTATCACAGGCAAGTTTGATGATGTACCTAGAAGAAAATGGTTTGGAGTGAGGGTTTCCACTCCATCTGGTGCGACCGAAACGTGCATTAAAGGACGACTGTTAACTATATTCTCAACTTCAGTTAGTAGTGTGCATAACACTTCGTCTCTCGGTGCCCGTTCAGTTAAGACAATTTTAAGCGATGTCTTAACGCTGCGTATCATCCGTTCCCACGCCCCACCCCAATGGGGACTGGCGGGGGGGATGAAAGTCCAATCCATCCCGTTGTTGACACCTACGCTATGTAGGTATTCCTGGTCAAGGTCCTGCATAGTCCGTTGGAGTTCCTTGTCTGCGCCTCTGAAATTGGTACCATTATCAGAGTACAAGTGACGCGGCCAGCCACGCCTCGCTGCCATTCGACGCAGTGCCATGATTAGAGAATCTGTCGTAAGGGAGGTAACGGTCTCAATGTGGATTGCGCGCAGCGTTAAGCACGTGAAAAGGACACCGTACCTTTTTTCCCTGCGTCTACCTACTGTGACCTCCATAGGTCCAAATATGTCCAAACCGCAATACGTAAAAGGTCGCTGATGATGTGCCACACGAGCTCGAGGTAAGTCGCCCATGCGAGGAACTTGCGGCTTACACTTATTAATCCGGCACACCATACACTGTGACACCACAGTCCTTACGGTAGGTCTAAGTTTTATTAACCAATATTTTTCCCTCAGTTGATTCACTACTGTTTCTTGATTACCATGAGCCGCCTTTATGTGGTAGTGTCGAGCAATAAGTCTAGCTACATGGTGCCGCCCGTCCAAGATTATAGGCCTCTTTACCTCCACAGTGACATTTGCAGCTGCATCGATACGACCGCCCACACGAAGCAAGCCATGCTCATCCAAAAACGGCGAGAGAGGGAGTAGCCGACTATTTTTTGGTAAGGCCTTACCTTTTCGTATTGATACAAAATCCTCCGTAAATGCCTCTGCTTGTGCGTGTCTCAATAGCAGCCGCTCTGCACGCTCCATCATCTCTACAGTGTAATCATTGACAGGTATACCTCGTAATTTGTCAACAAATTTTAAAACGGCGGCTGTTGCCCTCAATAGGCGCAGCCAAGAAGAAAACCGTACCGGATCCGGTACCGGTGAACAAGAGGGGATTACCTGAACAACGGCTGTAAGCTCCGCACACACTTCGTTGAGGTCCGGCTGGGTTACATCCTTTGGCCACGCCGCATCATCGAGATGTAGGAAAGCTGGACCAGTGAGCCACTCAGAGTACAAATTAGGCTCAAAGGTTTCCCTTGTAGCCAAATCAGCTACGTTAAGCTTTGAAGGAACATATCTCCATTCTTCGATGCGCGTCATTTCGTCGATCTCCCCAAGACGATTTGCTTCGTACGTTTTATAGGTTCGAGTATTATTACGAATCCAGTGTAAAACCGTGGTGGAGTCGCACCAAAAGTACCGACGCACCGGAGATATTCTATGTTCCTTCCCAATAGTGTTTGCTAACCTTGCAGCCAACAATGCTGCTTGAAGTTCATATCTAGGTACAGTCATTGGTTTGACTGGTACCACCCTGCATTTACTCACAATGAAAGAAACATGGATTTTGCCCATCGCTTCCCAGCGCCAATATGCTACCGAACATATTGCTTTTGTAGATGCGTCGCTAAATACGTGTAAATGTAGGTTTGCATACCCTGGCTCACCTGTGTTTGTATTCGTAGCACTGCTAGTGACAGCTACGGTTTCGTAGCCCGCAGTAGAATACTGCGTAGCAGCGGTAGATGGAGTGGCCGAGTCGAGAGGCGCGGGCGGCTGCGTAGCTGTTGGCACGGGAGAGGGGACTTCCATCTCGCTTGCGCACGCTATCCTGTTCTGATAACATGCAATCATCGCGTGGCACCTAGGAATGCGGATATTATCTATTACTTTGAGTAGGTCAATCCATTTCTTCCACTTAGTGTAAATACTGTCAGGAACATAATCGTCCCATTCAATATTTAAACGCCAGGTGTCCTGAAGCATGATCTTACCCTGAATTGTAAAGGGAGCAAGAAAACCTAATACGTCGAAAATTGACATTATTACCCTTAACATAAGCCGCTTCGTAGGTCGTTCATTGCCCTGAATAATGTTACTTGGAATGCGCTTTAGTGAGACGTCGAAACCAAGCTTATCTTCTTCTGGGAACCAAATTAGTCCAAGCGTTCGCTCACCTCCATACTGCTGACCGACCTTAAACTTTACTGCACTCGAACCTAAAGTCTCTTTTGGTACGCTATCTAAAACGGCAACACTGTTACTAGTCCAGTTTCGAATTTCGAAACCACCACTCTTGTGAATATCGCTAATGTTTTTAACTAACTCGATCGCGGTAGTTTCATCCGGCACACTATCTATGTAGTCATCCATATAATGAGAGTGATAGATCGCATTGACTGCGGCCGGTGACGATGACTCATACCGCCGGGCGTTCTTGTTTTTAATAAACTGAGCAACAAAGGGTGAGCAGTTAGCTCCAAAAATTAAAGAAGTCATTACATACGTTTTGATTCTATCCGTAGGGCTGCTCCTCCATAAAAACCTTAGAGCGTGCTGATCTTCGGCGTGAACCTTGACTCTTAGGAACATGTCCTTTATGTCACCTGTTACTGCAATTTTTCTTTCCCTGAAGCGCAGCATAATACCAAGAAGTGATGACAGTAGGTCGGGCCCAGTGAGTAAATAGTCGTTAAGACAGGAACCATTTACCTTACCGGCAGCGTCGAAGACCAGCCGAAGCTTGCTTTTATTGGGGTTGTCAACACCAAAGTGTGGTAAGTACCACGTGTTCGGTGTGACGTCAGTTTCCATCAGTTCACGCGCATAATCATTAACCAGCAAATGATTAATGCGTTCCTCATACCTTTTACCAAAAACTGTGTCTTTTTCCATTTTCCTTTCAATACCTTTCATCCTTTTCAGTGCATTTGGGTAGGAGTCCGGCATCCTGCGATCGGCTTCCCTCCAAGGTAAGCCAACATGCCAGCGTCCGTTAACGAGCACCGCGGATCGCTCCAGCTGAGCGATGGCGCGCACTTCGTCTGCATTCTGGCGCGGCTTACCAGACACGCCCATGGCATCCCAAGCAAACGAGCGTCGGACCTCATTATGGATCTCTTGCAGCAAACTGTCATCTTGTGAAGTGGCACTTACCTCATCGATTTCCGTGATGTTCAGAGCAGCCTCAGTGCTACAAGCGTCACGGCCGGCTGCAGAGGGACGAGCGGCGCTCCGCGACACGCGCACTTTTCCATGTACGCACCATCCGAGGGGAGTAAGTGTAGCGGACGGCTCATTTGTTTTACCTAGCTTAATTTTCAAAGGAACTAATAAATGATAATTATCTTGTCCTATCAATATTTCAGGCTTTGAGTTAGAGGTACATAATTGGCCTTGAATGCTCATTAAATAAGGGTAATTATTACAATCAATAAGAGATAAATTTTGAGTAGGCAAACATAATTCTTTTACACAACGCATTCTTATGTTATGTAACGTGTCGTTATTAGTACTAGCAATGTTTACATTCATAACTATAGACTTACAAACTAGTTCGTTATCACTCCACGCTCCGCGCATTTTCAATGTTTCACTACGGCCGCGCAACCCGACGCGCTCAGCGAGCCCTGCGCTTATCAGTGACACACTTGATCCGTCATCAAGAAGCGCGGTGGCGTTCACTATACCGGTAGGTCCATACACACGAATAGGTAACACTTTCAATAAAACTTTATGATCGCTCGCGTTAATGTGCGTTATTGTCTCTGAATTTACCGTAGGCTCGGCCTGTTGGCCATATATGTTCGCCGGAATTGTAGTCGATGAATTATGACTATCATAGCTGGGGCGCTCAGGTTGATTAGACTTAGAATAATGAAGGAGGCGATGATGATCTTCATTGCAGCCGTCTTTGTTGCACACAGGGGCTGTGCAGATTTTGCGATCGTGTTTTGAAACTAAACATTTGTAACATAGACCGTGTCTCTTCACACATTGCCACCGTACTTTACGTAGTGCTTTCTTAAATTGTTTGCAATCTGTGAGGTTATGTACAGCGGTGCGGCAAAACAAACAATTCGCGTTACGTTGTTCGGCTTGAACTAATACGGTCTGAGTGCGTGGAGGCATGCTTGTTTTATTTTTCAGAGCATGATCACTTCGCACTGTAAAAAAGCTAGCAGTGGTCGAAATCTTAACAGCTTCCTCATTTAAAAAATTTGATAGGATCACTAACCTGGGTAATTTTCCTTGGGTGATGATTTTGAAACTATAATCAGACCACTTCGAAATGAGCACTGTAGGTAGTTTGGACAGAATTATCGAAGCTATATTGACACCTTGCAGGTACTCCTCACATCCAACTGCTCGTACTGCTTCCACGGCATTTTGTACCTTCACAGCAAACGGAACGATATCTTTGTGATATTCCTGTTGCAGAGGCTGAAGCTTCTTTATCTCATGGAATATTCTAGAAATTATGCAGTCAGGGTTACCAAACCGTAGCTCCAATGTCTTAATTACTTTGTCTGGTGACGTGGCGCTAATAAACAATGCGGCTACTGCATCCCTCGCCTGCCCTCGTAGACACTTTCTAAGTCTCCAAAGGTTTTCTTTCGGCGTATATTTACATAACGCCGTTGATTCATCGTACGCTTGCTTAAATTGAAGCCATTCCAATTGGTCACCTGAAAACTCTGGTAAATCTTTCGGTGTACTCATACGGCTGAGCAAACTAGCTTGAGGCACGTTGTTTGCACAGTTAACTGAAATATCTTTCAAAGTACTAGCCAACATGTGAACCGCTGTATTTAGTACAGTCACGGTGTCGTGGAGTGGCGGCGGCACTGCGCTGTGCAGCGGGCCGGCCACGTGTTCGACGCGAGATGCCGTTACTTGCCGATTCGACGCGCCCGTATAATTTCCTTTCTCGGGGGCTTGCTGTTCGATTGCGGGTTCTTTGTGGGTACTTTGATGGGCCACCCATTCTTCTACCTCGCTTCGAGGAGGCTCGTTTCCATCGATTTGTGAACTGTATCCTTGATATTCTTCCTCGTCGCTGAGTGCTGCCAATTGGGCGTCCAGGTTCCGGTCGATGAGATCCATTTGAATGTTTGCCTTCTGCTGAGCAGCTTCTAGCAGTAACTGCTTTTTCTTCGCTTCCTTAGACTTTTGAGAACATTTACTTGAGCACGATGTAACTAAGTTTTTTGGTTTTGCCACGTGCGGTAGCGGTTCTGATTTAATGCTACTACCTGGTACATCGGAAAATAACCGTTGCGGCACTTTGGTGTGCTCCTTAGAAACAACAGTTGCATCTTGAGCATTATCTGCAATTTCCTTTTGTTCCAGCAAATCACGTTGTTCCTGCAGCTTTTTTGCTCGCCGCCCTCTTACACCTGGAGTTCGGAACATTAGATCCGGTTCGAAGTACCACTTTGTAGAACTTAGGTGCTGCAGGATCGTGCTGGAGGTTGAAATGAACTTGCGAAAAGAATGGTTATACTCAATTTAATAATATTAACGAATTTACAAATGGCTGCGCGCGACAAAATATGGGCGTGCGCATCGACTCACGTATGGTGGCAGACTGCCGGGGTTCTCACCGACGAGCACGTCAGAGGCTCCGCGTCTTTTTAAAACAAATTTATAACTAAAATAGGTATAGCTAAGTACAATCGTTACACAGTAAATTTAATGCCTAACATAATTTTAATTACAAATGAGCGCGTCGCTAACATTACTTTGTTAAAATTAAATTAACTTTAGCTATGAATAAATGTAGAGTAAAATGTAAATAATAATAATACGTTTTGATTTCAAGCCTATTTACCTTTCTTATGTATATACATCGGAATCGGAAGACACGCCTGATATAAAAAATACTTAGTAGCAGTTTCTAGACATATATATTCACGTGTTCATGTAGCACGTTACCAATCATCTACGTCTAATAGTATTTTAGAATGAAAAAAAATCTCTGACAGACATAGAGACTTAGACATCGAGGTGACTCTAAAAATGATCGAAGTTTTCTTAATTTGGCACGGAACAGCATTTAATGATGTTCCTAAATTCAAGCGCACGCGAGCGAAGCTGCGGGTAAAAAGCTAGTATTTAATAAAAATTATTACAAAATTATCTTACGATCTATATTTACAACTCTTCATTATTTATTAATAACGTTCTTCTATCATATAACAAATATCTTGCTCATAAATTTAATAATTTTAGACCATTTACTTAACAATTATGTCCATGGGCCACCCACAAGACTCTTTTATGCTACAATATTTTTTAAATTACACTCATTTATACAATATGAATTTATTATTTAAAATATTTCAATAAGTGAATAGCATTTAAAATTCCTCTAATTTCGTTTGCCTATGGATTTGCTAAGTTATATACATTGTCAAATGGTACGGCTGCTATTACATAAGGCCCTTCTTATGCCAAATTCAACCTACTCATAACTTTATTATCGGCGTCTGATCTACTAGATGTTTAAATTTTTACTAAGTCGCCAATGCTATGTTTTATTAATCTATTTCGCTTATCAAATTTTGTGTTTCTTATTCGACATGTCTCTTTTAAATTTTTACGCACTTGTTGTCTAATTGGTTCAACATTATGTTTGTCTTTACTTTTAGAAATTACTTTGTCAAAAGACATATTCTCTATAAATTCCCTTTAGTATTTATCTTCGTCTTCCTCGAAGATGGTTTGCATGAATAACTCTGTTATGAGCAAGAATGACCTGGCTTTTAAGGTGTTTAATATACTATTTGCATTTTCGTTATAACTAAGGCCTTCTCTGTTAAAATTTGCTTTTAAAGAGATAAGTTTTCGCAAACTTCTATTATTTTTACCCAGTGTTTTACCAGGTCGCCAACCCAGCTTTTATAACATATTTAATGCTTTGTTCCCTTTTACATTATAAGGGATCGAATCGGGTACTAGTTCGACCTCTACAGCTCTAAACTTGGCTCAGGGGCCATAACATCAGATTGGTCATTGGTGACTTGTATTTCATGTACTTCATTAACCTTCTCTTTTCCCTCTTCGGGTTTACGCCATGATTTGTATGATTCTTGTATTTCTTTATATTTTTGCTCCATATTATTATTAAATTTTCTCCTTTTATCATTATAGTAAGGTTCACGACCTTCATCTTGTTTATCGATGTCATCTAAGTTTCTTTAGAAATCTATCGTGTCTGTGTGTGTGTGTGTGTGTGTTATTGTCTCAATTTTAGCTATTCTCCATAATTTCTGCACAATTTTAGGATAATGTCTGATGACATCAGTTACTAATTGTTTTTCCACCACTAGACAGCAATACTTTATATATATATATATATATATATATATATATATATATATATATATATATATATATATATATATATATATATATATATAAGCCATCCTTTTATCTATATTGATATTGAATATATTATTTGCGTCCTAGATGAAATTAAGCTGCAACAACCAGAACTTGCACCAATCCAGCTCAACGACATTCAACTCGACTCAAACTCGATTAGAGAACAAATAAAAACTCACACAAAATTACTGTCCTGCTCTGCTGAGCACGCCAAGCTTTTTAGAGGCCAATTTGGCCTTCTCTTCCAAGTGACCACGAAACTGTTTGCCCCGAGCAGTTATGTTTTTGAGCGGAATTTTGCCCCCTCCAGAATACGCGGGGCAGCCTGAGCACCCACGCTCAGGATTGGAATAACATGGTCGTGGATGCTCAGCGAGGGATTCTCCAGGGGTACTGGTACCCTCCTGGGGTAGTCTAATGTGTAATTCCGCTACCATGTTGATGGGGGTTGGGCCTCCGGCCACCTGCACTCACCAGACGAAACGCAGAAGCAGAGCTTCTACTTCACGCCGGTATTCTGTGAGGTCGTGGTACCAACCCGGCTCGAGCAGGCCCATACATGCAACAGCAAAAACTGCTGCGTGGCTCTACCACCGTTAACGTCATTTGCTTCTGGACGCAAAAAAAAATCCCTCAATACAATTCTATTACTAAATTCTCTGTATCAACTACTATATTTTAAGTTAGTTTAGAAGTATCAAATAAATTTATTTTTAAAAGAGTTTTTGTCTCTGCCACATAACAAGTGTCCCTTTTTTAGTAAAACGACATCTGTGGAACGTTCTAAATGTGTAAAGGATAACAACGCTTGTGTAAATTGGCTCAGTATAAAGCATAAGACAGACGCTTGTTCTTCAAGAATGAAATGTCGATCGTGTAAACAGCGACACCATACTATGTTGCATTGTGATAAAGTCTCGAATAACAATAACAATACTCGCGTTACCGCGCGCCCAAATAACGAATCACAAAATCTCACGAACCTAAGCCCGAGTATGATAATGGCGCCGGCTACACAGTCACTGTGTACAACGTCCGTCAGCAAGCCGCGATATGATAAGCCGATGCGAAAATTCACATATAATAATTATGGGAATCGGTGGATTGGAAAAATTTGTTAAGGGTTCTATAAATATAAAAATACATTCTCGTTTTAAAAGGGATATACATTTTAATGTTACAATGCTTGTTGTCGATCGCATTACGGATATTATGCCTTCCGATCCTGTTGACTTAAGCACGCTTTCGCACCTAACGACATTGCCGCTTGCGGACTCTGAGTTTGGAGTCCCAGGTTCCGTAGATATATTATTGGTGCATCTATTTTTCCGCATTTGTTACTGCCTAATGTAGGACATAGCAATAACCGTAATATACCTCCTGCAATTGAGACGGTACTGGGTTATGTAATTATGGGCTCTGTACCTACTTCACATATTTCCAAATATACAACCTCTTATTGTCCCATCGTTCGAGAACCCATAGATTCACTTCTGAAGCAATTTGGGGAGCTAGAGGAGGTCACCGCGCCGCCCACTCTGATTCAGTGCGACCTTGAGTGTGAAGAAAATTTTCGCGTTACTACTAGTCGTGACGACAGTGGTAGATATATAGTATCATTACCGTTTAATGATGACCCCTTTTCTTTGGTTGACTCATATAGCATAGCAATTAGGCGATTTTATTGTTTAGAAAAAAGTTTAAGGCTTCTCCTGAGTTTTGTATCGCATATAACGATGTTATTCGCGAATATATAAATAAGGATTATTTGAGTCCGGTCGGTTTAAGTAACGTTTGGATCAGTTTGATTACCGCCTTTGACATATAAAATAAAATAGACCTTTGTTTAAGTAAAATCTGTTATCTTATCTATCTGATATTTAAAATATTTTTTCGCAACAGCCTGTTCTATTACAAATATCTTGATTTGTCTGATAATATGAAAACTCAAAAATACAAAAAGTTTATTAGTATTCAGTAGCGTTCCAAAATTTAATTTTATCAGTTACTTATCATTTATTTATTTAGCACAAAGAAGAGGGCGCTATAGTGTTACATTAATACTATGAATGGCAAAATGATACTGTCAAGTAATATCAGCTATAGAAGCTTGGGGTGAGACTGGCTCAAGTGCCACCCCAAAGCAGCAAACATTTATTTATTATATAAAAAGGCATAAAATGGTGTTGATTCTTTTAAAAATCTGTTTCTGTTAAAAAACATGGTATCAACGCCGCTAGCAGTGAAAAACCATTTGATGATATGACCACATTAAATAGCAATGTTGTGTTTAGTTATTAATATCGTTAATCGATCTCTATTCAATGATTTGGCTAAGCTACATATATCATGGTCAAGAAACAGTGATAAATATCATGAAATGATACCATTCTACGAAACAATTATGCTATCAAAACATAACTTGTAAAAAAAACTAAATCTCGCAACTCAGTTCTTCTACCGATTTTTAATATTGCTATGGTCACTATAAGATGTTGTTAGGTTAGCTAATTACGTAATAACTTAAGACAGAAAGAAGAAAGTAGGGACTGATTCACTTCATTCACTGCAAATGTAACTTTGTAATCCTATATTTTATGGGATATCTATATTTATATGGGATTACAAAGTTATTTATGCAGTTGATGTATCTCGAAAACTGGACGGAAATTGCAAAATATTTTAGTTTTGCCTTGATTTATATACTCAACAATATTTGTATTCCGAATTTAAAGCTTATACGTCTGCTAGAAGTACCTTAGAGTTTTGATGATCGGTCAGTGAGTGTGACAAAATTAAGAAATTTTGACTAGTTATAACTCTTAAATTACTGGTTCAAATTTAATGAAATTTGAAATATACCGAGTTTATACAATGCTTACTTGGTTACTGAAAATCAGGCTTCTACTTTTATCCACAACGAAGTTATAGGGTTTCGAAAATGGCCTCAACTGCTTCGAGAAAAGGATGGAACGACCATGCCCCTTTTTTGCTCGACTTGGCGGGGGCACTGCTGTGCCCCCAGATTTAACGGGAATTTTGCAATAATTGCAAGCCGACCAGTTTTAATCAGTTAACACAAGGATATAATATCAAAAGTATGAAAATTCACATGTTTTTTTAGTTCAAAGAAATATCAATTTTCATACATTTCATAGATGTCCCTATTATATTATTTTTTAAATTATATTATTACACTTTTAAAATGATATAACGATTAAATTATTTGTTAGGGTTTTTTAATAATTTAATAAATCTAATTCTTTAAACATATAAATGTAAGTAATTTATATTATTTAATTTATTAGTTACTAGTTACTACTAGTTTGCAAAAAATATGCCTTTTTCATTTAATGACAGATGGCGCTGTTTTGATAATTAAAACGTATATCCTCAGCGGAATTTCTAATTGTTATGCAAAGGTTGAAATTATTTTATACTTTATTTCCAAATATGATATTTATTTTTAAAAAAACCCGTCACTAAAATAATCATTTATAATCTGGCTCCGTAGCGCAGTAGCTTACCAATGAGCTAAGCAATGAGCCGCTGGGGGCCACGTGTTCGAATACCGCAAGGAAAAAGTATTTGTATGGCCTACAAATAATTTTTCCGGGTCTGGATGTTTGTCCTCGTGCAATTTATGTTTGTAAACTGCCTCCACAACGCATGGGAAAAAATAAAAATAAAAATCCTAGTGTGTGGGTTACGTTTAAAAAAATGCTCAAATGCTCATAATAGAAAATTACCATCTATGGGAAGAAAAATAATTAATTTCTTTTTTAAGGCACGTTATCGGATAAAAAGTAGCCTTTAGGTTGCCCCGGGTTACCAACTACCTACATATAAAATTTAATGGAAGTTTTTGCGTAAATCGGTAAAATAATTCCCTTTATTTAGTCCCCTGGACTTTTTTTTCAAAAGTATATTAGAAATAAAGACACGACTTTTCCACAGATTTACTATGTGTTTAGATTTGTGACCGTTCTGGTATATGTAAATGAACAAGCTCTTGTGGAAAAATACTTCAATTACAGAATATAAAATAATCTTTGACTGACATACTCGTCTCTACGACACAGACACCGAGGTGGCTCTAAAAGTGATCGAATTTTCCTAAATTTGGCACATAACAGCATTTGATGATATTCTTAATTTCGATCTCTCGCGAGCAAAGCCGCGGGTAAAAATCTAGTTTTAAATAATTTACGATATTTCTATTTGAGTCTTATATCTAATATTAACTCAGCCTTATATCAATCAGGGTAAGTATACTTCGCGTTATGAATACTTAAATTACGTTTCTTTCAAGGCACGCATTTATCTTTTTGTACATATGGTAAAAATAAGACAAGGAGGATTCAGCATCCTCAAACAGATATAACAAACTCCAATAAATTAAATTTAATAAATTACTTAAATCGCATCACATTTCCTAAATATCCATCTAGAGAACAAAGTGGCAGATTGTAGTCTTCAGTCTTCTGTATAGTTTGCCGAAGGGTATGTACTCATATGTTGTCTTTTTTTATAGAATTAGGGTGACAAACGAGCACACAGTCCACCTGTTGGTAAATAGTTGCTGTGGCCCATTGACATCTACATCTATCCTCGATTACGAATCAATATGCAGATACGTTGTCACCCGTGAGGACTAAGATGGAATGCCTCATTGCCAGTAAAAAGGGTCTCCGGACGAAACACAGCAGCATTAAGCTGCTATTTTACGCTGGTATTCTGTGAGAGAGTGGTCCTTCCCCGGTCGAGCCGACCCCTTCTTGCTACATCTATACTATTAATATAGCTGCAGCATGGCTCTACGACGTAAAATCTGGTGTCTATGGTGTTTTCAGAAACCGGCTTCTTCGGGATGGTTGAATTCGTCGAGAATGCGTGCGAGACGATTCGTAATGACTCACAATAACAGCACGCAGACGCGACTCCGAAGGGAAATCGATCTGTAGTTCTTCAAAACAGCTTTGTCGCCTTCCTTGGAGAATAAGACACAAAAAATAAGTTTAATAAGCTCAACTCCAGCGTCAGTTGTTGATCGTACCCCTTGTAAAACCAAATTAATTTTTTTGTAGCAATTTATTAATATTAAAGAAACTTAATATCTGATCTAAAATTATTTTTTCAAAAATTTGACTAAATGTTGGTAGTACAGAAATTGGTCTAAAATTGACGGGGTCTAATGTACTACTAAATTTAAATAAAGGTATAATTATACTATGTTTCATTAAATCAGGAAACACACCAGATTTGACGCTTGCATTAAATACAGTGGCTTGATAAGGTGCTATTATATCTATTATAGGTATAATAACATTAACGGAAATCCCCCATAAGTCTGCTGTTTTCTTAACATCAATAATTTTAAAATATTTAACGATATCATTTGGCAATACTCTATGGAATTTAAAAGTATTTGAACAAGCCTTTACATTTTGTTTAAGCAATGATTCGGCGACAGTAGGAGAAGAATTTAATGATTTTGTTGACAAAAAAGGAACATCACTAAAATGGGTACAATCAGTAAAACATCTCAAAAGCCATAACAACTTCTTGATCAGATTGCGTTAAATTATTGTTAATATTCAATTGAAAATCCTAGTTGCGCGGTTTGACCTTGCCCGTTTCTTTATTTATTATTCTCCAGGTCATTTTAATTTTGTCGGATGCAGTTTTAATTTTGTTGCCTAAATGTAAAGCCTCAGCTGTGGAGCACACTTTTTTAAATATTTTAGAATATGTTTTTACATAATCTCTAAATATAACACTACTATTATATGATCTTTCATCATAAAGCTCGTATGACCTTTGCCTACTTTTATAAATTCCTACTGTCGCCCTTTCATAAAATGATTTGCGACTGTTAAAAGAGAAAATTTTAGAAGTAAATATTCTACTAAATTTATAACTTATAATTTTAAATAACGTACCATACAAATAATTAGCACTATTTTTAAATGAAAATGATGGAAGTCTTTTTATTATATTACTTCCAAACCTCTCCAAGCGATGTTAATTTATTGGAACAAACACAACTTTCTTATTTTTCTGTTTTTTTTTTGTGTACATAAGGTAGTGATACCAACTGTCCACAGTGATCTGAACTTAAATTTTGAATATTTGATTTAAGCAAGGGCTTAACATATGTAAAAATGTTATCTATACAGCTCACACTAGGCCCAGTAATACGTATTGGTTCTAAGAATAAATTAACAAGATTATACGATTTAAACAAAGAGCTAAACTTAATACTAATGGAAGAAGTTTCAAGGAGATTGATGTTAAAGTCTCCACATATTACAACAGACTTCTTCTGTTTACTAAGTTTGAGCAAAGCTTCTTTCACAATCCTTTCAAAATAGTCATAAGTAGCACATGGTGGTCTGTAAACGCTTACAACAACAAGGTGCTTGAGCTCGAAACAAGCTATTTCTACAGTTCGCTCAACAGTGAGGCTCACAATATCCTTACGTTCTTTATATAATAACTAGATGTTCCCCGCGACTTCCCCCGCGTGTTAGGGCTGTTAAGTTTTTGCGCGGAACCCTAATTCTTTTTCTAGAATTAAAGTAGCCTAAGTTACTCTTTATGAAATCAGCTATCTTAAAGTGAAAGTCCCGTCAAAATCTGTTTAGCCGTTTCGGAGATTAGCCGGCACAAACAGACAGACAGACAGACAAAAATTTTAAATTTTTTATTTTAGTTGTAAGTACCGTATTTACTTCCATATGCATTTAGTAAAAAACTGTAATTTTGACATTACAAACAGACACTTCAATTTTATTTATTTGTATAGATGACTTATCTGCTAATATTAAGGAGCCACCACGTAAACTTAAAAAATTAAAACTAAAAATATTTTATCCTAAGCTACAAAACAACCAAAATTATTTTAACTAAATATTAATCTAATTAATAATTGTGGCTATCACACAATATGTTATAATTATTATACAAATAATAATAATAATTGTAGAAATAAATCATTTTCAAAAAATAATGTTTTATTTTATTTTTTAACTCAACATTTACTTAAAAGAGTATAAAATTATATACGGAGGGGCACACTGAAATAATCGGGAATAGAATATTTCGGATTAAGTTACAATAAAACCTTTTTTAGAATTTGAATACTGACCTCTTGGAATGTTAATGACATTCAAACAATTAAAAAAATGTTTAGAAACAAAAACTATGTTGGTTTAAAGTTGACACGTCGTTAACAGAAATGGAGCTCACGCGTGAACATCTCCGTGCTATTTTAATCACAAATTTCGTCGCGGCTTATCTCAAAATAAATGTTTAAGCGAACTTGTTTCGATTTATGATGTTGAAGCAGCGAGTCAAACGACAATATACCGCTGGTATGCTGAGTTCCGACGCAGTCGTGTGTCGCTCAGCACTGTTTCTTCTGCAGGTCGACCAAGAACAGTGGTCACGCCTGAAAACATCGCAGCTGTGCGAACTATTATATGAGATGACCGTCATGTGACATACGAGCAGATTTGGGTTGTTATCAGTATCGGAATTACTGCAATTCAGTCGATATTACATAATGAGCTGTGTCTAAAAAAGCTAGTTTCCTGCTAGGTTCCCCACAATTTGTCCGAAGAACAAAAGGTGGCTCGTGTAGATTGTTGCTAGAATACTCTGCAACGCTTCAACGGAGGGAAGTCAAATGCCGTTTATAATATCGTCTCAGGTGACGAATCATGGATTTATTCATACGAACCTGAAAGAAAACATCAGTTCGAAGTTTGGGTCTTCGAAGACGAGGTCAAACAAACGAAAGTGGTTGCTCCCGCAGCGTGTCAAAGAAAATGGTCGCTACGTTTGTCTCAAAAAAGGGGCATGTTGCTACGATTCCTTTACAGGAACGCAGAACGGTTACCGCTGAGTGGTATATCACGGTTTCTTTGCAAATTTTAGCCGAACTCCGAAAAAATAACCCGAAATGTCGCATCATCTTACATCACGATAATGCGAGCGCACATACGGCTCTGAAGACAAATGTTTTTTTGAAGTAGGAAAACGTTGAGCTGATGAGCTATTCTCCGTACAGTCCTGACCTGAGCCCAAACGTTTTCTTCACATTCCCTAGAATGAAAGATTTATTACGCGGTCAACGGTTTAAAGACCCCGAAGCAGCTATGGAAGCGTACAAATCATCCATTTTGTCAACATCAACTTCAAACTGGAATTACTGTTTATTGATTGGTTTGCACGAATGGAAAAGTGCATTAAGGTGAACGAAGAATTTTTCGAAAACAATAAAATACAATTTAGCTATACTCGTATGTGCATGTGGTTTTCCTTATGCCCGATCATTTCAGTGTGCCGCTCGTATCAACTGAATACTATAATTAAAACCTACCATAGCTTATCAATATAAATATCTGTATTTCGTAGATGGAACATTACTTGGAAAAATATAGAGTCCGACGAAATGACGATAGATAAAGCGTTATAGTTATTCAGACGTATATTTATGTCAGCGAAAAATAACATATTATTTCCACACTAATTTCGAAAAGTTTATACAACATGCCCAATTTCAGCTTCATAGCTTAAATATTTTTCAATACATCGCATTTTAAACTTTCAAATCACTCTACCGTAAAGTTTGCGGTTTGAATTTACAGGATTAAACTTAGGGACCGTCGAATTTTCGAAAAACGTTTTTGTATGAAAACAAAATTTTGATAGTGAGTATAGTATTCATAAAAAGTGAAAACCTTTACAAGGCAAACAAGCCAGACGTCATTTATAAAAAAAATGTAGGACGAGTTCACCGCACTGACCCAATTTATGTTAATGGACTTCTTGATCTCTAAATATTTCTAAATTATTTAAACATACAAGTTACTTCTCAATTAATTAAAATTTTAATTCACAATTTCTATATTGTTAATGAGCGCTTATTCCGTCGCTAATAACGTAGAAAGGTAATCATTTACATTTACAGATGAAATTCTAGCAATAAATCAAACAAAAAACTAGTTAAAACTAGTTAAACTCTTAAAAAACTGTGATTATGATACAAGTGCCATTGCGTAGGAATTCGCAATGCGCGCTATGTAACTTGAGCCGAGCTGTTTTAGATGTAGTGGAGTGTATTCACACAAGCGTGAAATTCGCAAGAGCGAATGAACCATCGATTACGAACCCAGATTTAGCGGTCATTGTACAGTCGGCTCTTTTGATTTTACACCAGACATGATCTTAACTGAAACTGTACTGACTGATATGACTGAAACTAAAGATTACTCATACTTTATGCATATAGGAACATCATTAAAATGGTATAAACAAAAAAAAACTTGAATAGAGAATTACGTTTTGAAATTACGCAGTACCGCATACTTATTTAAATCTAACATTAAATTATATCATCTGATAAGAATTTAATTGTTGGATCAATAAAACTGTGTGTGTTATATTGGTTCTATCAAAATAAACACTTTATAATTACATATTGTTTTAAGGTTGCGTCTTTACTTATTTTATTTTAATAAAATTTATAATACATCTATTTAAAGGTTGTGATAATTACTAAAATTTTCTGTAAAGAACAAATCTAAGTGGCTATGTAAAGGATAACGAAGTCAGATTAGTGATATTTAAAATGTTTGCCTGTCTTTTGTCTGCTTATCTGGGAATTAACGATTTACACACAAACATGTGTCAATCGTTCCCACATGTGTAGTTTTGTGTAATTCCATACTCCTTACCAAATTTCATGGAAATACATATTTTATGGTAAAGAGTTAGTTTTAATGACCCTGGGTAGCATTAACCTCTTGGAACACCAAATATATGTATCAAAAT
This sequence comes from Parnassius glacialis, assembly GCA_033319125.1. NCBI lineage: Eukaryota > Metazoa > Arthropoda > Insecta > Lepidoptera > Papilionidae > Parnassius > Parnassius glacialis. The sequence goes on from JAVANC010000014.1 coordinate 323,473, forward strand.
ATTATCTGTGCATGTGAAAGAACATCCAATACGATAATTCGTTATTGTAAGATCATTATTTATTAGTGGCATAACCACGCTGCAGCTATTTTATGGTTGTGCACCCATTGGTCGACCAGGGAAGGACCACGCTCTCAAAGAACACCAGTATAAAATAGCAGCTTAATGTTGTTAGGTTATACTGATATGGTGAGAGTAGAGAACTAGAGACCCTTTTTACTGGAAACAAAGCTTTCCATATTAGCCGTCAGGGGTGACAAACTAATAGGCGGAAAGATTTATATGTCAATGGATCACATCATCCACTTACCATTAAGTGGACTGTGTGCTCGTTCTCCACTGTGAAAAATATCCATGTTCAAGCTGCCAAGTTGAACAAGATTGCATAAAGTATCGATAGATTTTTTTAAATAGATAGAAATTAACGCCGATTATTTCGTAGTCCGTAACATAAATGTCGTGGGTTCGAATCCGTCATTTGATTGCTCTCAATAATCACTTCTTGTCTACAAAAGCAATTTGAAATTACATGGAGTAAATACCGCGAGTATTTAATGTGTACAGCGATAAAACTTTCCCCGACTAAATAAATATGGGATATCAAATACGCTGACTCGATTTTAAAGTCTCGAAAATGTGTGAAACCACCCTTATAGGTGGGCATTAACGTTTTTTAAATCGATAATTTTCCATGTACAGTCATTTTAGACCTGACATCACTGAGACGAAGCGGCTCATAAGTCAACAGAGAGGACGTATATATATTATGATTCAAATTTAAATTCCCTTCAATATAATTCTATTAGTATCAACCAATTATCAAAATCAATGTCGTGTTAAATAATTTAATAATGGACTTGAAATTGTCACAAAGAGTATAATAAGCTAAATTAAAAAAATGGCTCACGATGAAGAGTCATGTTTAGTAGGCGGGTGTTTGTATACGGCGTTACGTTTATCTCGCCTTCACGGTGTCGCTCCTATAGATTTGAAACCGCTTGGCAATTTTCACCTTGCTCGAATTTCTAACTCATTAGTTTTATATAGCTGGCTTCTTTTCACAGGCGTCAGTAAGTGTTATTATAATATTATTTTGATTAGACTGTGTTGTGCAGAAATGCATTTCAAG